>SJYV01053452.1:275085-433207 GCA_006410875.1 Neotragus pygmaeus | reverse complement strand
TGTAACTCAATGAAACTATGAACCATACCTTAAAATGCCATAAGTACACATACACATAATAATACAAATGACTGTTTTATATCACAACATGATCAAGTTAATATGCTATTGACCCAAGTTAAATAACATTTAATTAATAGTTTTCCATTTATCAGGACATGTAGAATATCTCATTTATGCCAGTTTTTTTTAATGCTAGTTTTAAGAATTAATGATTTGTAAATGTAACAAATATGTTCAATGTTATTTATATTTATGGAATGGATTTTTGGAAGTAAAATTGCCGGTTCAAAACATATGTACATCTAAAATTTTATTAGCTACTACCAAAATATCTTCCAAAGAGACAGTACAAATTTATACTTCCAACAAGAATGTGTGAATGCTTACACTGTCTATAATAAACTTTCTTTTTCTAAACTAAGAAAAATTGATATCACAAAATTTTGATGTGCTTTTCTTTCAATAATTGTGTTAGTTATTTTATTTTTACTTTATTTTACTTTACAATACCGTATTGGTTTTGCCATACATTTAAAGGTTTATGTAAGGGTATGTATGTGCATAGATTGCTTGTTCATATCCTTAACTCATTTTAAAAATTGAGTTTTTTACCTGTTTTCATCTTAAACTTATTTATCCATGTTAATGATCACCCATATTAACAGCTGGGGTCCTTCACAAATTCTTAGATGCTTTAGAGGATAGCATTAAGTTTTGTCAATATTGATTTTCAGATAAGGAGAGTTAGAAATAAGGAACTTTGTTAAGAGATAGGGAAAGGTCACATAAAGTGATAGCTAAAAGTAACAGGGACATTTTTTTNAGAGTTTTAATGAACTATTAAGGCAGATCCATGATATTCTCTCATCTTTTAAATGAGTCTATCTCAAAGTTTAACAAGTTATAAATGGAACTTCTGCAAAATACGTCATTTGGTATGGACTCTTTTCTTGATCTTTTGAAATTAACCCCTTTTCTAAATAAGAACAGTAAGGAAATGGCTGCATTAGTTGATGAACTGTCCCACCTACCTTCCTTAAATTTCAGCAAAATCACAATGTTAAAGGATCACATTCTTTATGGACTTTAGTTTCAAGAAAGGAATTACTATATTTAATTCCGTTATTTAAAGTTAAATTACACTTTGCCTAAATAAAAAGCAAGCTCAACTAGTTGTTCATTCCTATCTCTTGGGGACATTTCCTCTCCAATTTCTCTTTAGAGGCTACCTTTAGCAAAGNACTCATTGGAAAAGACTCTGATGCTGGGAGGGACTGGAGGCAGGAGGAGAAGGGGACGACAGAGGATGAGGTGACTGGATGGCATCACCAACTTGATGGACATGAGTTTGGGTAAACTCCGGGAGTTGGTGATGGAAACAGGGAGGCCTGGCGTGCTGCGATTCATGGGGTCACAAAGAGTCGGATACAACTGAGCAACTGAACTAATACACATATGTACACACACAAATATATAATTATATTACATGTTTATAATTAACCTCTGGAAAGTATTTCACTCACTTCATCTTTTTTTGCTAAATTAATCAAATTTAGTTATTTTTTTCTCTAGTTGAGGTTTGTGAAAATTTTACCAGCATTTGGATTAAATATACATTCTAAAAAGGGAAAATCATAATCTTGTTGTGGTTGAGTAGATTTCAATCCTTAATATTGAAAACTTTGTTTTTAAATAAGTTCTTTTAAAAGGTTATCAAAGGAAAAGTACATTTCTCAAAATATAATCATTTGTTATCGTCATCTTTCAAACAGATGTGTAATTAGTTGTGATTTTGGTTTTATATTATTACATTTCATCAAATATGATGCTTGGCATATAGGTCCTTAATACATGTTAACTTATGTTTAGGTGACGCATTTCTGAGATGAGTAAATATTAAAAGTCTCAATTTAGGAAAATAAAATAACATTCTAAGACAATGCTGATTAGTAGAACATTATGTAAAAATATCTGTGCAATTCAGTAACCCCCAGTGCAAGTTGCTGTTGAGCCCTTGGATGTGACTAAGACAAGTGAAGAATTTAATAATTGATTTAATTTAATAATTTGCACTTAAAACCAAGTAGCCATAGACAGCTAGTGGCTACCATTGGTTAATGCAGTTCTAAATGATTCTGGAAAAAATATATGGGAAAGTTACCCATTTTAATGCAGCACAAGAATTCAAAATTTTGCATCTATGTTTAAAAGCATTATTGAAATTAGTTTAATATTTGTGCTTGGAAGTAGATTATGTGGTTTTTATTTTCTAATCCATGGTATTTTATTTTAGTCTTAGAAGCTACAGTAACTTAGGAATTCTATTTAAAAATCTCACCATCATCACTGTGATAAAATAATAGGAGGTACAGATGCATAAGTTGAATTATTTATATATTATACTGATAACACTGATATATGCTAACATATCTAACTTATTATTTTGAAATATCAAATTTGGAAGTGGAACAAGAAGACCTTTCAGGATAAGACTTCAGGTAAACAATAGTGCTATTGGTTTATAAAACGCAGTACTTAAATGACAGCTTAGTTGTTAATGGGAAAAAATGTTAGTAAAGTCATGCTGCTTTTAAACTAGAGTCAAAAGTGATTTTCACGATAGAAATGCCTTATTTTAAATCGATTTAGAAATATCAGATAGATTAGATTAAAATCTAAAGAATTAAATGATGAGCAGATAGCGGCTAGCAACAAACCCAGGTAGCATGTCTCGTTGCTTTCTCTGTGATAGAGGTACAATCAGATGAAAAGCAAATGGGAAATGTGCATTAGGTGCCTGGTTTAAGGGGAAGACAAGAAAAAAGCTGTTTGCAATCAGTTACAGTTGACTGCAACAAAAATTAGTTTCCAGGGATCAAAGGAAATGAACAGCTGACCAGGGCAACCCAAATATCCCATAGTGTGTTAAATATTTATTACTGATCCACTCTGCCCAACACAATCCGAATCTTGGCATATTTCCACCAAAATAGCTCATCAGCAATTAATGTGGCATGCCATTTTGCATAAGATTTGTAATTAATATCAGTCTATATTATCCTGAACTTTTTTCACTGCAGGATTCAATCTCCCTCCTTTCAAAAATGTGATAAAATGGCCATTTTCTGTTTTGTTTCTAACTCAGGCCATATATTAAAAAGAAAGAGGAAAATGCATTGCAATACCCATGAAGGAGACAGCGAAGTTTATAGACTCAATTTATTTGAGGTTTTTCAAGGTCATTGCATTTTTTTTTTNCAAAACTCCCTGCCCTATACAAAAACATTGACCAGTAGCTAGCTATGAAAGGGTAAGCTGCAAAGGGAAAGTTGCTCAGTCATGCCTGACTCTTTGTGACCCCAAGGACTGTATAGTCTCCAGGACAGAATACTGGTATGGGTAGCCTTTCCCTTCTATAGGGTATCTTCCCAACCCAGGGAATGAACCCAGGTCTCCCACATTGTAGGCAGATTCTTTACCAGCTGAGCCACAAGGGAAGCCCCTGAGAATCAAACCAGGGTCTCCTGCATTGCAGTTTCCTTACCAACTGAGCTATGAGGGAAACTCACCAGTAGCTATACATTTATGATTTCATTAAAAAATGTTTACATGTCTGTATACGTTTTGATTCTCACTTGATCCAACTGTTCTGATTAACTATTGCAGCAGAGGAGATGGAAGCAGGGTTTAAGCAAAAAGTGGATTCAAAACATTTTTGTTCACAATGGAACAGGACGTCCAGGGAAGAGGCAGGTGGACTGGAGAGATGAAGTACCTTAGACGGGTGGGTAGAAATGAACATCCAAAGAAGGAATCTGGAAGGGGTTTGTACCTGGGACAGCAGAGGTCCCTAAAGAAGCTTCGGAGAGCCAAGGTTAGGAGGGGTGGGGGTGGAGTGGAAAACTGGATGCAAAGGGGGTCTGTTGACCCCGAACGTTACTGGTGCTCCATCCATGGTGCTGGCCCCAAGGAGCTCATTTCAGGGGAAGTCCAAAGGAAGCTCCAGGACTGGACTTGAAGGGTAATTCCAAACTCTCTCCTCTTGGCTGAGGAGTCTGGACAACGAACTCCTCTGTTTCACCTGTCTGGCATTATCTCATCCTCGAAAAAATGCCAAGATGGTTAACTCACTCTTCATTGAAAACACCCCCACACTTCAAACGATCTCACCCCCCTTATCTCTCTTGCCTGTTGCTATCTTATTTATTCACCAAAATTGGGTGGGCATGACAGGCAAACAGTGATGACACTGTTTAGCTGTCATCATTGGTAGGGTTGTGTGTGTGTTCAACTCCTAGCTGGGCGTGGAATTAGCACCACGAAGTGCTTGCCAAATGCGTAAGGGTGGGTGAGTTTCGCTCTCTTTTGCTCACCTGCCTGAGCTTCTGTGAGAAACCCTGCGGACACAGAACAGCTGACAAGACAGGGACCTGCACATCTGAGTGCGAGACGAACCAGTGGGTGTAAGGTGGAGACCCTGAAACCAGACACAACAGAGACAGTGGTCTGGGTGTGGTTTCCTCGGGTGCTGGGCCTCAGATTCCTATAAATGGCTTATTTTCCTTCAGGTCCCCCACCCGAGGTCCAAGTCCGGGCAAGATGGGCAAATACAGGATTCGCGTCGCCACTGGAGACTCGCTCTTGGCTGGCTCCAGCAACCTGGTGCAGCTGTGGCTGGTGGGCGAGCACGGGGAGAAGGACCTGGGGAAGATACTGCGGCCGATACGGAGCAGGGTTAGTGGAGAAGGTGGTGACTGCGGCGGTCGCGGAGGGGCGCATGGGGGACGCTGGGGCCTCGACAGCGAGGGACCCCTGGGCATCTGGAGGAGGAGGTCGGGCACGGGTGGGGTGCCAGGTAGCAAAAGAGAAGGCGAGAGGTCTGGGAGAGAAGCGCTGCACTTCCTTGCCCGGGTGGAGGGCCAGAGAAAAGGAGACGCCTGCCGGCCTGAGTTCCCCTCGGAGTGGCTTGTTCTTCCTCGCCTCCAACCTGGATTCAGGTCTCTTCTGGGGANAAGGCGAGAGGTCTGGGAGAGAAGCGCTGCACTTCCTTGCCCGGGTGGAGGGCCAGAGAAAAGGAGACGCCTGCCGGCCTGAGTTCCCCTCGGAGTGGCTTGTTCTTCCTCGCCTCCAACCTGGATTCAGGTCTCTTCTGGGGAGCGGTCGGAGGGGAAAGAAAAGCCTGGCTTCTCGAAGGGTTCTCTGACCCTCCTTCTCCGAGAACCCTGCACCCCGTGTCTGAGCGCGTCCTGTGCTGCAGGAGGTGCAGCTCGAGGTCGAAGTCTCCCTATACCTGGGGCGCCTCCTGCTGGTGAAGCTGCGCAAGCACAAAAGCTTGGTGGGTTTCGACTGGTTCTGCAAGTGGATCGCGGTCCAGGGTCCTGGCACCCAAGGCGAGGCCTTTTTCCCCTGCTACCGCTGGGTGCAGGGCAACGAGATCATCTGCTTGCCCGAGGGCACCGGTGAGAGCAGTGGGAAAACAGGGGGCGGCAGCTGGTGGGCTGGATGTTCTGATGTAAGAGGGAAAGGAGAGAGAGATGGAGGGAAACGGAGAAGGGAAAGGATGGGGCTGAGCAGCTCAGTTGTGGAAGGGGTCCTAGAACGAAGCTATGTTAATGGAGACCCTGTTCTGTTGCGACCCCTTCCCCAGCCCGGACCGTGAGGGATGATCCCCAGAACCAGTTTAAGAAACATAGGGAGCAAGAGCTTGAGGAAAGAAGGAAGGTGTACCGGTGAGCCCCAGGGAGCCTTTGATCCCTAACAGATCCTAAGAAACCCACCACCCTACTTACACCAGTTCCATCTTCTTCCTCCAGATGGGGTTTCTGGAAAGAGGGATTAATCCTGCCTATAGCAGGGAATACGCAACGGGATCTTCCCAGAAACGAGAGATTTCTTGAAGATAAGGATTTAGACTTCAGTCTCTCTCTGGCAAAAGCGTGAGTGCCAGGTTGTTGCTGTTCAGTTGCTAAGTCATGTCCAACTCTTTGCGACCCCATGGACTGTATGCAGCACATGAGGTGTCCCTGTCCTTGATTAATTTCCCGAGTTTGCCCAAACTTTGGTCTATTGAGTTGATGATGCCATCCAACCATTTCATCCTGTCACCTTCTTCCTCTCCTGCCCCNTCTTTGCGACCCCATGGACTGTATGCAGCACATGAGGTGTCCCTGTCCTTGATTAATTTCCCGAGTTTGCCCAAACTTTGGTCTATTGAGTTGATGATGCCATCCAACCATTTCATCCTGTCACCTTCTTCCTCTCCTGCCCCCAATCCTTCCCAGCATCAGGGTCTTTTCCAATGAGTCAGTTCTTTGCATCAGGTGGCCAAAGTATTGGAGCTTCAGCTTAAGCATCAGTCCTTCCAATGAATATTCAGGGTTGATTTTTTTTAAGACTGACTGGTTTGATCTCCTTGCTGTCCAAGAAACCCTTGAGTCTTCCCCAGCATCACAATTCGAGAGCATCAGTTCTTCAGCACTCAGTCTTTATGGTCCAACTCTCGAGTGCCAGGTTAAGGCTGACATCTTCATCGCAGGATGCAAGGTGGGATTCTTTCCTGAACTTCTTGCACTTGCCTTCTCTGCACAGGTTGAAGGACTTGGCCTTAAAGGGGACATTAGATCTCACAAATTCTATAAGAAGACTGGAAGACTTCAGTAAAGTATTCCCACGAGGAAAAACTCCTCTGGCTGGTCAGTTACGTTAACCTCCCCAGACCTACCCACATATTTCTAACTCAGGGATCTGAAAGGAGAGGGGAGAGGGTCGGGGAGTAATTGAGCAGTGACATCAGGAGCTCNACCTATAAGTTCATATTCTGGGAAGTACACAACAAATGGCAATCTTAACAACTGAGGCTTTTAGAAATGAGCCAGTATATAAAGAATGAAGGGACAGGTTTCAGTCTAACAGTGATGATAACTAAGTGCAAACTTGCTTTTTTCACAGGAAGTCAGTTTCTGTTCTTCTGGTGAAGTGTCTTCAGTCCATGCATTCATTTTTTCAACAGTCCAACAATGCCTGGTATCAAAGCACTGATGCTAGTGCTTACTGTCTAGTATCTAAAACTCCTCCCTCAAGGGCTTTGCAATATAAACAGGAGAAAATGACTCTTCTACAACATATACAAACAATATACATAATATAGGAGCACGATAAGATATTTAATGGTCATGTTTTCAAGAGTTAAGACAAAGGTGACAGTTTGGGGAAGTGGACCTATTGTCACTTAGCCAGAGTACATCCTTTTTATTCCAGTAAAGGAAAGCATGATACCAATGACAAGCAAGGAACTGTGAGTTTTTGAAAAAGTAGAATTAGTTAATGCTCACAAAATTTTAAGGCTGGAAGTATTAATTAGCTCTCAGTTATAATGAGTATTAGGTTCTTTTCCTGCAAATTGTTGAGCTGCAGATTTTTTTTTTTATTATTATTGCAGAGATTGTTTTCAGTCCTGGAATTTCATCTGCTTTCTAATAGTCTTTGGAAAGCAGACGAAAGTCCATTTTATTTGGACAATTGAGCACATATCTGTTTGTCAAGCACCCACTAGAAAAACCAAAAAAAAAAGAAAAAGAAAAGAAATCCGGCAGCTGAATGATTTGGCTTTTCAACATCTGGTACTACTGATTTTGTCTCCGTCTTGCCCCTGCTCCAACACTGACTGACTGATAGCCTTGCCTTTGCATGAAAGCCCATGTGAGTCAGATTTTCCCCTGTGAACTTCATTTACTAGTAATGTCAAGTACAAATCCTTTTTAGGCCATGTTGATGCCCTGTGTAAACCCCTTTAATCGCCTAATTGTTTTTCCAAGGAGAAACAGCTCTAGGAGAAGAATTAAGTTCCTTCAGTGTTCACGACAGTATCCTCCAACCTTCTAGATTAAGAAGCAACAGAGAAACAAAGACGCTAAACTCATTCAGAGAACCAATTTATTATTGGATCTTAACCCCCTTTATTTTATTTCCTGTTTTTCAAAAGAATCTTTATCCTTCTGGACTGAGTGTGATTAATTATGGCATAATACATTAAGATAGCATTTTTCCCCCTGAGTAACTATATTTCAGGGAGGCTTTGTGATATATAGATAAGCTTATCTTGACATACGAAATGATTAAGAAACAGACACAACAGAGCTTCTCAGGAAAAATGCTCTCCATGGCTTAACTGTGAGCTTACCAAAATTTGTCAAAAGACAAAACTAAGCCTGCCTTCAAATTCTATATTTCTTGGCCATTTTCAAGTTGGAGCAGAAAATACTTTATTTTTATAGGTTTTGGTGTAGTTTTTCTGAATTTTAATATCTTAGGTACTCTGTTAATAACTGTGTCACAAAGTGCTCTATCCCTATGGAAAAAATAGACACTATTTTAATGACATAAAAATTGCCCAATGGTGTTTGCGAAGAAGAGCAGTTATCCTAGCTTTATTTAACTTATTTATTAATAATAAAAATAAATCAGATATGAAAGTATCTAAATCAAGTATGATAAAAAATATGTGTATTCCAAAACCTAAGGTGGTTAACATTATGAACTAGAAACCAACATTTAGCTTGTAAAAGGCAAAATGAGAACTAAAGGAAGCATTGTGACATATTTTGGGTATGAGAAAGTGAATATGCAAATGCTACAAAAGAGTCAGATGATGGCACATTGCTAGTATGTTAGTAAAAACGAACATCAGTTCAGTTCAGTCGCTCAGTCGTGTCCGACTCTTTGCGACCCCATGAATTGCAGCACGCCAGGCCTCCCTGTCCATCACCATCTCCCAGAGTTCATAGTGTATAGTATAGTGTATAATGAAGTCGCTCAGTCGTGTCCGACTCTTTGCGACCCCATGGACTGTAGCCTATCAGGCTCCTCCGTCCATGGGATTTTCCAGACAAGAGTGCTGGAGTGGATTGCCATTTCCTTCTCCAGGGGATGGGTATATATTCTGATCCAGGAATTCTTGGGCTTGCTGACTCTGCATCACTTGCAGAGAAATACCTTGTCTAAAAGCCTGTAATAGACTGAAGGTGAATCCCTCCAGACTTCATGTGTTGAAATCCTAACCTTGGGTGTGATGGCATTTGGAGGGAGTCATCTGGGAGGTGATGAGGTAGTAAGGGTGAAGGCCTCCTGAGTGAGATTAGTGCCCTTTTAAAGGGACCACAGACAGCGCTCTCATCTCCTCTCTGCCAGGTGAGGACACAATGAGACAATGGTCATTTACAACCCAAAAGAGGGGTCTGACACCATGCTGGCACTCTGTTTCAGAGCTGCAGCCTCCAGAGTGTATACATTTCTCTATATAAGCCACCCCGTTTCAGGGAGTCTGTGATAGCAGCCTGAATAGACTAAGACAGAGCTGTTGTGTGAAATCAGTGTTGGCCCTTCTTCCGCTGGATCCTTTCGCATCCCCTCCTCAGACACCCAGTGTTTAATCCCACTCTTCACTCAAGGACGCTCTCATCTGTGTGGGGTCTCATACTCTTCCTGCCACCTTTTAATGACTCATTGTTAAAGGGCTTTTGGATCTTATAAGCCAAGGCTACTGGTGACTACTGAAGAGAGAAGACACACCCACTGAAAATGTGGGAAGAAGTCCTGAACCAAATGAGGCTTTTTGCCAATATTAGGGTAAATGTGGAGTGGCTGCCGTTAGCATCACCTCCTCATAACACCATGGCCAAAAGGAAAGAAGGATAGATTGCTTGAATAAGTAGTGCTTGCACCTGAAAAGTGTCAAGGCATAAAACGGCTGTGAAGACAGGTAGACAGCCTTGGAAAAAAGCACCATCAAACTCAAATTGTCTGGAAACTAGTCACTGTTTCCAGGATTAGTCCCTCTGGTGGCCCCTATGCTTTATTGTCTCCCCCAGCCCAATGCACTGATTTAATAGAAGAAAAACAATTTAAATAATTTAAATTTCCTGGTGACTTTACAAATTCCTGGATGCCAGGGCAAATCATAGAAATATACTTAGTTGAAAAGATGAACAATCCTGTCTCTGCTGATTATTTGAATATATGGTAAAAAAGAAATTGTCTAAAATGTGCTGATTTGTATTTGCCACAGTATTCTGTGAAATAAATGTATGTAATATTTGTATAAGATATACATATTATGACATGTTCATATGTGTCCTAGTGAAGATTTTTTTTTCAGGGTTAACCTGTCACCTGTGTTTAGTAGTAAGAGTTATTGATATGCTATAAACATTCAAGGTATTGCAGTATTTTATGATTTCCTATCAACAGCTAATATAAGCTTTTTTCTGTTGTAGAAGTGGACATAAACAGGTCACAGCCTTAATAGAGAGGAAGCAAGTATTTAAAAATGATTGCCAACAGATACTTTTTTTTTTTTTTTGTCCTAGACAAGTAGTCATCACGCTTAGCCCACCGATTCTTTGCACAGGAAAAGTAGTCTTATTGCTCCAAGGTTCTCACTTCCACTAAATCCCCAAATTGAACTTTCAGTTCAAAGGGTCAGGTCTGCTTGCTGTCACTTGAAAGAGAACAGACTCGGGTGGATCTGCTGAGAGCACCCCCTTCACCACCTTGCACCAGGTACCTGACCGCCTCGCCCAGGCCCGAGGTGCTGCGTGAGGGCCTCCGGGAGGCGCTCAGGCAGAAAGGCACTCAGGTCTGTGTTCCTGTGATGTGCTGGGTGGCACAGGTACTTGTAAGGGCAGCTACTTAAACTCCAGAACCCACCATCTTCAGACACACCTTGTTTGCTTGTTGATTCTTGGTCACTGGTCAGCAATCCTTCCTTTATTAGAATGTTCTAAACTTTATCTGACTTCTACTAACTGTTGACTTCTGTGAAGATCTTTCCAATGGGTGAAATAAGACTTCAACATTTTGAATACAAAGAGAAGGCATTTTTGGTTTATAAAGCCTTTCCTCCCTGAAGAGTGTCTGACTCCCACCAATGTAACATCAGTCCCTTCTTTGTTCAAATGAAAAATCTCCACAGAGCAAAGGGTGTAAGACCACAGATGCAACCTCATCTCTCTGCACAGCGGAGCTCCTGGTTTGGCCTAAGGCATCAAAACCCCCTTACCCTTCAACCCTTCTTTCTCAAGTGGGATGTCTATTTATGTCGTGCCTACACAACTAAAGGGACACGTCAGTGGTTCTTTAATAAACTAGTAAGGTTTGCTCCAAAATGACTTTGAACTTTTTTATTGGAGTATAGTTGATCTATAATGTGTTAGTTTCAGCAAACTGAATCAGTTATACGTATATGTATATCCACTCTTTTTAGAATCTTTTCCTATTAGGGTTCCCTGTGTCCTTATTGACTTCCCTGGTGGCTCAGATGGTAAAGCGTCTGCCTACAATGTGGGAGACCCGGGTTCAATCCCTGGGTTGGGAAAATTAATTATCTATTTTATATATAGCAGTGTGTATATGTCAGTTCCAATCTCCCAATTTACTCCTCCCTGCCTTTTTCTCTGTCTTTCTCTCTATTGTTTTCTGCATCTGTGACTCTATTTCTGTTTTGTAAATAAGTTCATTTGCACCATTTTTTTAGATTCCACATATAAGTGATATCATATGATATTTTTTCTTTCTCTATCTGACTTCAGTTAGTATGATAACCTCTATGTCCATCCTTGTTGCTGCAATTGGCATTGTTATTATTTTTTCTCATCAGTTGAGTGGGTAGGATTGACAGTCCTTGTTCTGGGGTAAATCTTACAATAGGTAATGACCATAGAAAGAGTCTGAGTGTGAGAACAGATTGTCCCAGCGTATTGATGGAGTGACCTTGAGAAGTTGGTATGCCATATAATCACATCTCTAATAGAGCCAAAAATGAAATAGCAAAAGTAAGCTGAAAGTGTCCATCGCTCAGTTATATCTGACTCTTGGTGACCCCATGGACTGCCTGCCAGGCTTCTTTGTCCATGGAATTCTCCAGGCAAGAATACTGGAGTGGGTAGTCATTCCCTTCTCCATGGGATCTTCTAAACCCAGGGATCAAACTTGGGTTCCCCTCATTGTAGGCTGATTGTTTACCATCTGAGCTACCAGGGAAGCCCATACTGCTAAGTTCCTTTAGTCGTGTTCGACTCTGTGCGACCCCATAGACGGCAGCCCACCAGGCTCCTCCGTCCCTGGGATTCTCCAGGCAAGAACACTGGAGTGGGTTGCCATTTCCTCCTCCAATGCATGAAAGTGAAAAGTGAAAGTGAAGTCACTCAGTCATGCCCGACTCTTAGCGACCCCAGGGACTGCAGCCTACCAGGCTCCTTCATCCATGGGATTTTCCAGGCAAGAGTACTGGAGTGGGGTGCCATTGCTTTCTGAGAAATGTAAATAGCTTCATGTTTAAGAAATATCACATTACTAGGATGTTTCTGGAAACTTCTCAAATAGCAGAGCAGATGCCATAGTCCAAGTTACAGGTAGAAGTCAATTTTTATAGGAAAGCCCACTTGGATATGTCTCCCTATTTTTTTCTTCTGCAGATGCTAGCATGTATGAATCTTGACATGAGATATCTGTCTGTCTTTCCCTCAATCTGTGCAGCAGGAGCTGTCTGCCTTGCACTACCATTTTATCACCAAATCCTTGCATGCTGCCTGAAGCAGTATACATTTAATGAGTGAATGGATGTTGAGTTAGGAGACTTAGAATACCACTGCAATAGAAAGAATACTGATATCTCAAGTTCATTGCTCTGCAAATGTTGTTATTGGGTTCTTGAACAGATGCTGTTGTATAAAAGTTTTAAAAATTTTTATAAAATTCAAGTAAAGATAGTCATTGATGAACACAAAACATGAAATTTAGTACTGAAAAATTTTGAAGAATTCAAATATCTCTATTAATTAGACATATGCCTCTTTACACTTCCTTTGACTTTATAAATGCAAGGGAATATTATAACACACACAGCTGAAATAAGTCTTGTTAGGAATGAAATTCAGCATCAGCCTGAAAAAAACCATGCTTCATGTGCCACCATTTGGTGAGATTCTGGAGTTGCAAATAATTATTGCTAATTTTCACATCAAAATAGAATGGAGATATTCCTATTTATATTATTTAAAATTAGAAATAACACTGGAGATTTTAAAACCATGCCTTAATTATGCATACAATTATAAACTCTAAATCCATAATTTAAAAATGTCATGAAGCAATTTCTAGTAAGAAGAAGTTTAACAGTTAAGGGACGTTCATGAAGGACAGGGAAGTCTGGTGCAGGGTCTGTCCATGAGGCCACAGAGTCAGACACAACCTAGGGACTGAGCAACAAGATTTTTGTATAGTGAAGTCTNAGCAATTTCTAGTAAGAAGAAGTTTAACAGTTAAGGGAAGTTCATGAAGGACAGGGAAGTCTGGTGCAGGGTCTGTCCATGAGGCCACAGAGTCAGACACAACCTAGGGACTGAGCAACAAGATTTTTGTATAGTGAAGTCTCTCAGTCGTGTCCGACTCTTTGCGACCCCATGGACTGTAGCCTATCAGGCTCCTCAGTTCCATGGGATTTTCCAGGCAAGAGTACTGGAGTGGATTGCCATTTCCTTCTCCAGGGGCTCTTCCCGACCCAGGAATCNCAGTCGTGTCCGACTCTTTGCGACCCCATGGACTGTAGCCTATCAGGCTCCTCAGTTCCATGGGATTTTCCAGGCAAGAGTACTGGAGTGGATTGCCATTTCCTTCTCCAGGGGCTCTTCCCGACCCAGGAATCAAACCCGGGTCTCCCGCATTGCAGGCAGATGCTGTACCGAGCCACCAGGGAAGCCCCTGACTGCTAATGGTTGTTTTACATGTTAATTTCTGACCAGTGTAAACAGGAGCAAAGAGATTCCAAGCTGTGGGGTCCCATTTCTTTTCTAAGGTTTCAGGACCTAAGAGGCTGTGCTTGCTGTTTTGTGTGAGACTTGACTTTAAACTAATGAGACCAATTTTGCTTGTGTGATTCCTAAGTTGGCTTTGAAGCCAGTTCCCAAAGAGGACCTCGGAAAATGGACTGAACAAGGACAGCATTGTAAGAAACAGTATTTACCTTCCGCGGGGACAGCCTCGTTGACAGGAGAAGCTGTAGTTTAACTAGAGATCACCTTGGTGAAGATGGATTTTCACCAGTAATCATTTTGTGGCCAGATGCCCCCAATTCTGTCTGATTCTACCATTGGGGTCTTCTTGCTGTGGTGCCCACTTCTCTAGGGCCACATGGGGTCCTCCTGAAGGTGAGAACACTGCCCACTGCAGCCCGGCTCTCTGCGAGCGACAGGAGCTACAGAGAATAAGGTGATTGAGGAAAACGAACTCTGGCTACCCGCTGTGATCTTTTTCCATCAAATTGTCTGGCACTTGGGTCTTTTGGACACAGCTATTGTTAGTAGACTTCAGATTGTGCCCAAGCAAGAGTAGATTCCCTTGTGGCTCAACTGGTAAAAAATCTGCCTGTAATGCAGGAGACCTGGGTTCGATCCCTGGGTTAGGAAGATCACCTGCAGATGGAAAAGGCTACTCATTCCAGTATTCTGGCCTAGAGAATTCCAAGCACTGTATAGTCCATGGTTTCACAGAGAGTTGGATATGACTGAGCTACTTTCACTTTCACTTTCAAGAGTAGATTGGGAAGATTACACATTTTATTCATTTCAGATTTTTCTTTTCATTTTCTTTTCTAAGTTTGCTGATTCACATTTTCAAAAGAACTGAAAGTTCTATTCTTAGTAGGCACGGTATCTAGAAAGATTTAGAGGAATGCTAAAGTTAAGTTCTCTAAATGTGTACCCCAGCCATAGAAAATCTTTTGAAATTTTGAGAAATACCATTTAAAATTAACAGAGTCTCTATTGAATTATTGTGACCTGTATGGAAACAAATAACTTTGATGTGACTGAATAACTCTCTGCAATTTTTGGATAAAATGCCTTTACCTTAGCTGCGAAATTCAGAGTAATCTTGCAAATGCTGTAGTTAAGTTAAAATGCCTTGCAGGTCAGGAAGAATAATCTTGTCTCTTATTACCTGAAAGTCACACCACCTCTTCAGGCCATAGAGATAAGTGTTTGGTGAAAACGGACTCTATGTGAAGTATTTTTACATTTAGATTACTGTATCATGTATTAAAACTGTGTAAAGGTGCCTTAGGCTATACTTGGGCTTCCCTTGTGTCTCAGCTGTAAAGAATCTACCTGCCAATGTGGGAGACATGGGTTCGCTCTCTGGGTCAGGAAGATTCCCTGGAGAAGGAAATGGCAACCCACTCCAGTAGTATTGCCTGGAAAATCTCATGGACAGAGGAGCCTGACGGGCTACCGTGCCTGGAGTCACAAAGAGTCGGACACAACTGAGCAACTGGGCTTGAGGACAAGCGCACAGGGCTGTACATGAAATTCATTTAAAGAATTCTATTTGAAGTTTGTTTGTAGAGACCATGAAACATGTCATAGAGAGGGTATGCGATTTCTGAAAACTAAAGCAATAGTCCTTAAAAATACATATAAGGATCATTCAAAACATTATAATTATTATTTTGTTGTTTGTAACATTGATAAATGCTTCTAAATAATTGGTAAGAAGGATTCAAATGCTGGAACAATAGGGCTATGTTTGATTTCATTTCCACGTGGTTTTGTACCCAAATTTAATGAGAACTTCTGTAACCCAGATGCACTGTCTCATCCCGTGGGAATGACAGTATCAAACCTCTGAAAAATTCACCTTCAGGGAAAGATGGCATACAGCTTCTGTTGCTGAATATTATATTTTAGGATAAAAATTCTCAGATATGTATTGGATAAAATGTTTTTAGTTATAGCTGTTCAGTCAGTAATGGTAGTACACAATGAAAAAAGTGAAATCAGAAAAAAAATAATAACTTCATAGGTGGAAATAGCAGAATAAAACAGTTAAATAATAATAAATTAAAACTAGATTTTGAAATTCTAAGTCATAGGAATTTTTATTAGAAACAAGATTTTCTTTTGATTTTAAACATAATGTTGCTGTTGCTCATTCTCCCAGTCATATCTGACTCTTTGCCACCCCATGGACTCACTGTCCCTCACTGCTACCCAGAGTTTGCCCAAGTTCATGTTCATTGCATTGGTGATGCTGTCCAGCCATCTTATCCTCTGATGCCCACTTCTCCTTCCGCCCTCAATCTTTCCCAGCATCAAGGACTTATCCAATGAGTGGTCTGTTCANCATGGACTCACTGTCCCTCACTGCTACCCAGAGTTTGCCCAAGTTCATGTTCATTGCATTGGTGATGCTGTCCAGCCATCTTATCCTCTGATGCCCACTTCTCCTTCCGCCCTCAATCTTTCCCAGCATCAAGGACTTATCCAATGAGTGGTCTGTTCACATCAGATGACCAAAATACTGGAGCTTCAGCTTCAACATCAGTCCTTCCAGTGAATATTCAGGGTTGATCTCCCTTAATATTCACTGGTTTGATCTCCTTGCTATCTGAGGGACTTTCAGGAGTCTTCTCCAGCACCACAGTTCAGAGGCAGTAATTTTTTGACATTCTGCCTTCTTTAGGGTCCAGCTCTCACATCCATACATGACCACTGGGAATGTCTCTGTTTTTCAACACACTGTCTAGGTTTGTCATCACTTTCCTGCCAAGAAGCAATCGTCTGCTGATTTCATGGCATCAGTCACCATCTGCAGTGATTTTTGAGCCCAACAAGAGGAAATCTGTCACTGCTTCCACCTTTTCCCTTTCCATCTTCATGAAGCAATGGGGCCAGCTACAGGGCTCCCCTGCTGGCTCAGATAGTAAAGAATCCACCTGGAATGTGGGAAACCTGGGTTTAATCCCTGGGTTGGGATGATCCCATGGAGAAGGGCATCGCAACCCACTCCAGCATTCTTGCCTGAAGAATCCCCATGGACAGAAGAGCCTGGAGTGCTACAGTCCATGGGTTGCAAAGAGTTGGACGTGACTGAGCAACGAGGCACAGCACAGCACTGCCGTGATTTTATTTTATTTTTTTTAATATTTAGTCTTAAGCTGGCTCTTTCACTCTCTTCCTTCATCCTCATCAAGAGGCTCTTTAGTTCCTCTTCACTTTCTGCCATTAGAGTGGTTTCTGAGGTTGTTGATGTTTCTTCCACCTGTCTTGAGTCTAGCTTATAACTCATCTAGCCCGGATTTCTCACGATGTGCTTAGCGTATAGGTTAAACAAACTGTTCAGTTCAGTTCAGTTGTTCAGTCACGTCTGACTCTTTGTGACCCCATGGACTGCAGCACGTCAGGCCTCCCTGTCCATCACCAACTCCTAGAGTTTACTCAAAATCATGTCCATTGAGTCATGTTTGTTGCCATCCGACCAAACAAACAGGATGACAACAAACAGCCCTGTCATACTCCTTTCTCGATCTTGAATTAATTAGTTGTTCCATAAAGGGTTCTAACTGTTGCTTTTTGACCTGGATACAAGTTTCTCAGGAGACAGGTAAATGGGTCTGGTATTCCCATCTCTCTAAGAGTTTTCCACAGTTTGTCATGATCCATACAAAGGCTTTAGCATAGTGATGAAACATAGACAGATGTTTTACTGAAATTCCCTTGCTTTCTATATAATCCAGCGAATGTTGGCAATTTGATCTCTAGTTCCTCTCTAGTTCCTTTCCTAAACCCAGCTTAGGCAACTGGCAGTTTTTAATTTGCATAATGCTGAAGCCTAGCATGCAAGGTTTTAAGCATGACCTTACTAGCCTGGGGACTTCCCTGGTGGCTCAGACAGTAAAGCGTCTGTCTACAATGTGAGAGACGTGGGTTTGATCCCTGGGTTGAGAAGATTCCCTGGATAAGGAAACGGCAATCCACTCCAGTACTCTTGCATTGAAAATCCCATGGACAGAGGAGCTTGGTGCAGGCTACTGTCCATGGGGTTGCAAAGAGTCGCGCACGACTGAGTGACTTCACTTCACTTACTAGCCTGGGAGATGAGTGTGATTGTCCAATGGTTGGCACATTCTTTGGTACTGCCCTTCCTGGGAATTGGGATGAAGATTGAACTTTTTTAGTGCTGTGGTCACTGCTGGATCTTCCAGATTTGCTGACATAAAGAATGAAAACCTTGATGGCATCAAATCCCTCTAGGGATTTGAATAGTTCTGCAGGAATTTCATTGCATCCACTAGCTTTATTAACAGCAGTGCTTCTTAAGGCCCACTTGACTTTGCACTCCAGAATATCTGATTCTGGGTGACTGACCACAACATCCTAGTAATCTGGTTCATTAAGATCTTTTTAATACAGTTTTTCGCATATATTCTTTCCATCTCTTCTTGATCTCTTTAACATCTACTAGGTTTCTACCTTTTTTATCCTTTATTGTGCTCATCTTTGCGTGAAATGCTCCCTTGATGTTTCCAGTTTTCCTGAAGAGCTCTCTAGTCTCTTTTGTATTTTCTTCTATTATTAAGTATTGTTCATTGAAGAAGGCCTTCTTATCTCTTCTAGCTATTTATTTGAAACTCTGTGTTTGATTGGATATACCTTTCCCTCTCTCCCTTGCTTTTCGCTTCTCTTCATAAAACATAATATTCAATAGTAAATACTATTTTAGACCCGCTTTAGCAACATTCTAGACTGTTCAGTTTCAGTTCAGTTCTGTCGCTCAGTCGTGTCCGACTCTTTGCGACCCCATGAATTGCAGCACTCCAGGCCTCCCTGTCCATCACNATCAGCCAAGGAGGAGTGTGGGCTTGTACCCGAGGTGTCTTGTAAGCACACAGCAACACACCACATGGGATTTGAGTCATTTCATGGACTCTCGCCTTGTTCTTTCTCCGTTACCCATCATGGAAAAGCACCCCACTGTGGGCTTTTTGTTACCATCCGTAGCTGGGCAAAAAGAGTAACTCAGGCCACAGCTAGTGTAGAAAAAGCAGGTTGAATCTGGTTTACAAGTAGATTTGTGTTCTTTTTCTCTTTTTTCCTTTGCTGGTTACAGCTCCCTCCAAGAACAGCTGCTTTCGTTGTTGTTCTTTGATCTTATGCTGTGCCTTAAATCACACTGAAATTGTGAACAGCTCATGCGAAGAGTTGACTCACTGGAAAAGACCCTGATGCTGGGAGGGATTGGGGGCAGTAGGAGAAGGGGATGACAGAGGATGAGATGGCTGGATGCCATCACCAACTCAATGGACATGAGTTTGAGTGAACTTAGAGTTGGTGATGGATAGGGAGGCCTGGCATGCTACAGTTCATGGGGTCGCAAAGAGTCAGACATGACCGAGCAACTGAACTGAACTGACCTGAATAATGTCACTGAATTATGGTATTTGGCCAACTCTCCCACATTACTGTGATTGTAACAGTGACCCTATGGCCAAAAGACACAAGCAGGTACAGAGGACACATATGTTAGGGGTACTGTATAATACGGTCTGCTATCTTGTAGGGATTATTAGTAACACTGTTCAGATCCCATAACTGTGGTCACATCTTTATGGGTATAGTGAAGATTTAAGAAAACTATTGCAATATTTCCAACCCAATCCTCTGCTATCTATTCATGTCCTCTAAAATAGTCAGATGATTGATCCAAATTATGATACAGATTTAAGCATACAATATCCAAGTTCAAATTTTAAAACTCTCATGAAGTTTTAGCTCAACTTAAGAATGTCTAAATCAGATGAAGTATAAAGTGGGAACTATATTTTTCAAAAGATTCAGACTCTTAGATATGTCTGCTTGAAACATCTGGTGTGTACTCAGTAATGTCTGACTCTATGCAACCCCGTGGTTGCCACCAGGCTCCTCTGTTCATAAGATTTTCCAGGCAAGAATATTGGAATGGGTTGCCATTTCCTTCTTCAGAAACACCTAGTAAATTGAAATAAAAATTTATTGTTTTTCTTGAATTCTCTCTAGAGTATCCTATCCCTTATAGAGCTGATTACAGATATTCAGTGTACCTGTTTCTAGAAGAAACCAGAAGATAATTTGCTTTATCTTTCATAAATATCTTCTGTATTTTCCTGGTAATATTCATGATTTTTTGAATCTGTGTACATTTCGGAAAAACATAATTGTGATAGATGATATTTCTATGGGTTATTTAATTTTTATTTGAACATAAAATCTGTTTTGAAGATGGACCCAGTGCTATCAGTTAGGATTACATGTGTTGTAAGGGTCCCTGCTAATGACATGCACATCTATCTTCTAGTTCAATGAGACTGAGACTCTTCTCCATGGAATTGAAATTAAAACTATTTGTAAGGCATGTAGGCACAATCTTCTTTTCTACTTGAAACTGGAGATTCTTTCAGTGTTTTCATGCATTGAAGCATTTCTTTTTTATTTTTTCCCTTTCAGCACTGTATCTTTGCCAACACAGAATCAAAGTTGCTTAGGAAGAATAAAGAATATACATCAAATATCAGAATTACCACTCAGAAAACATCTTTTGCCACAGTGTGTGGTAAAGCTTTTCATGTTTGTTTTCTGCTCAGGATATACTGAATGTTGTTCTGACTTCATGCGGATAAGTGCAGAACCATGATTACAGCAAATTTGCCTTTAATCAGCCATGGGTATTTTGGTCCATCTTAGAGAGTGTTTAGTTATCTGATGGAGCTTTATACATTTTATTACTTTAGGAAGCTTATAAAATGGAATGGGGGAATTTGGAAAGTCTTTGCTGTTTGGCAACTTTACATCATCATTATTATCATTCATTGTTTTGAATGTAACTCACAAGAATCGTAGACTCTGCATTTAAAAACCCTACATTCAATTAAAACTAAATTTTAATAAAATCAAATGGGGTATCCCCCATTTACTTTTTTTTCCATAATCACCTATATCACTCCAAATATTTATTATTCTGTTTATTTCCTAAAGTGCCTTGAACAAGTACTAATTAATCCTGTATTAAGCTTTTTCTCAAATATTTCAGTCATAGTCACACACTGAATAAGACATCATTGTTTCCACAAATATTGAATGTTGCTTTTAACTTTGATTCTTATAATTTTGCTTTTTTTTTTTTTCCAGTGCAATCTTTGTAAAGTGCAGCCATCTCATAGGTCTAGGATATGTAGAAGAACGATCTTGGATTAAGACCCTAGGGTTATTAAAGGGAAGACTGCTGTCTTAAATCCTATGGGTGTTTGTATCCAAATTGCTACTGTGATAGTGTTTGAGATTTAAGACTCTTGGTGAGAAAGCCACCATAGAGAGTTTACAGAAAATAACTCTTCTCATCTCTAATTTCATTAAAGTATCGCCTCTACTGAATAGAGTACACATAATAAAATTGTTATCATTTATTATGCAGAATCTTTTTCTAAACAAATATGGAGCCTGATAGAAGAGTTAGCCATTCTTCACTGAAGGAAATAAAGGATGAGGCTGATTTGGGAACACAAGAGAATTTTAATTTAGTGATGAACACTGTTTTATGTGGGAAGGAGGAAAAAGGCAGGGAGTTTTTTTAAGGAATTGTTTCATTTTACCATTTATCTTAAGCCTTTGTATATTACAATTAAAATGACAAGACAAACCATTTCTGAAAAAAAATCAAGTAATAGAAAAATTCTTCCTCAGGATAAAAGTACATGATCACTAAGTGTTCCTTCCTCCTCTCAAAAATGGTAACTGTTCCTCCATTTTAAAACCTTTGTAATGTATAGCACATTACTCTTTCTCAAAAGTATACTAAAATTGAATAAATTGTTTTGAATAGCAATCATTATAGAATGCAATTACTATTTTAATTGGGAGCTAAATCTGTTTTAATATTATAAAAATTAGTCAAGATGGGTTTAATTATAATCATTTTAATAATTTCACTTGGACCTTAAATGTTATTTAATAAAGATCAACGAATGCTATTTAAATGTAAAAATACAGTCATCCCTTGGTATCTGCAGGGGATTTATTCCAGCACTGCCACTTTGCTCTACCCCTACCCCCAGGACGCTAAAATCCTCAGATGCCCAAGTTCTTTTTCCACAGTGGTATAGTGGTTGCACATAACCCACATTTGTCCTCCCATGTACAGCCACGCTATGATTGTGCTTCATAGATGTTGCATTGTTTTCAAATTGAAGGCTTGTGGCAACCTTTGGATGTCAGATGATGGTTAGCATTTTTTAACAATGAAGTATCTCTAATTAAGGTATGTACATTTTCTTAGACATGGTCATGGGTTAGTCACTCAGTCGTGTCCGACTCTTTGTGCCCCCATGGACTGTAGCCCACCAGGCTCCTTTGTCCATGGGATTTTCCAGGCAAGAACACCGGAGTGAGCTGCCATTTCCTTCTCCAAGGTATCTTCCCAAGCCAGGGATAGAACTCAAGTCTCCTGCATTGTAGGCAGATTCTTTACCAACTGAGCCATACTAAATAGATTACAGTATAGTGTGAGCATAATTTTTTAGCCACCTGGAAACCAAAACACTTGTGTGACTCACTTTAATGAGGTACTCACTTTATTGTGGTGGTCTGGAACCAAATGCACAATATTTCTGAGGTCTGCCTGTATGTTAAATCATTTGTAGATTGCTTTTAATGCCTAATACAAGGTAAATGCTGTGTAAATAGCTGTCAGCACACAGAGAATTCAGATTTTGCTTTGAAAATCTTTCTGGAATTTTTTGTTTGTTTAATATATTTTCTTTTTTAAAAAATTTTTTAAAAATTTATTTTATCGAAGGATAGTTATTTCCAATTTGAGATTGGTCGAATCTGTGAATGTGAACATGCAGATAGAGTGAGCTGTACTGTTTGGTGTTTGAAAGTTTTCCACTCCTAAGAGAGATCTGTTGATCCTTTTCCGGTGTGCTTGGGCTTATCTCTCCTTTTCCAGGGCATCTTAAAGAAGAAAAGAAACATGAAATTAGCATTCCCAAATTACTATTCCTTTGTACCACATGTTTGTCTAAAGGAAGGAAAGTATAACGTTCAGAAATTTAGTAGCTTTCTGATCACTAATATGGAGATGATGAGGTAGAAATGTATGTGAAGACTCTTTATAAGCAACAAAATATTCTAAGAATTTTTATTAAAGTATAGTTTATTTATATTTTTAAAATAGTAGTTGTGTTAATTAAATTATTTTAAAGTAGTGTCTACAGTATTTGTTATGAGCAGCAGTATACTTGCCTTTTTTAAAGTTTCTTCTTTCTCTAACCATGATATATAATGTAGCTAAAACAGCAAGAATAAAGGGAACAACATAGAACCACAAGTAATAAATGACAGTCAGTGGAACCATTTCCAAGTCAATAGTCAGTATAAATTTCAAGATTTAGAAAATAAGGGAAGCCTAGTACTTTTTTGCAGATATATTCTACCCCTGTGTCAGTAGCCACCCCTTTTTATCATCACTATAGAAACACTGTTTAAATATCATGTATGCTTTTGGTAAACAGTTGTGTTTTTTTGTCATTTGCAATCCAGTTAATTCTATAAATTCATAAATAATTTAAAATTAAATCCAGAATAGTGCATAATTTCTTAGATCAAAAAACAGTGGACTTAGATTTTATTAACAGATTTTTTTAAAATCTATAACATTAAATTCTACCTGCTCTCACAATATTGTACTAAAAATTAACGTGCTACTGTTTACGGTAGCAATTCATCAAGTGTGGCTCATCAGCAAGACTTATTTGGGACCTCCAATTTCATCTTTTTATAGAAGTTATCCCTTTCCAGTAAATGATTGTATTTTATTTCACAGTAAACTGACAAAATCACTTTTGAGGTCAAATATTTTTATAACTAGTATTCTTTAAAGAGCAGTCATCAGAATTGACCAAAATGTCCTTGTTAGCATTTCAAAAGGAAAAGTACTCCCCTGATTTAAATGTTTCTGCTCCTTTAGAATTAACATCATAAATGCTGCCTAAAGCAACAGCAATCATAGACAGAACCTGAGATTTTCAGTATTTTAGGATGTTGAAAATATTTAAGCTGCAAGCAATCTGATAAACCAAATAAAGGATAGATTTTCAAATGAGAACGGTCTTGCCAAAAACTGCCAAAGCTGCAGCAAAAAGAAGTTGCTCCTGAGTGTTACGAAGGAGGCCACAGGACAGGGTTGTCCATCCCTTCCTGGATATCAGTTTCTGTTTCCTATCCCTGTGCCTGCCTGGTCTCTTTTTCTGTCTGGATTTGATAGTGTCTATATCTTCACGAGCCCTGTAATCCATCTTCCTCCCATATGTCAGCAGCCCTCCGTGGAAAACAAATCCCTGACTTTGGGCTTAGAGTGAATGACAGAAGCAAATTCGAGCACGCCCAAAAGGGATTTGACCTCTGTTTCACCATAGAGTGAGACGTTGCAATGCCACTGGGCCCGTGAGTGTCACCGGGTCCGCACACAACTTGGAAGAGATGCAGGTTGCTCTTTGGGCTTCCCTGGTGGCTCATACAGTAAGGAATCCGCCTGCAATGCAGGAGACCCAGGTTCAGTCTCTGGATCAGGAAGATCCCCTGGAGAAGGGAATGGCCCTTCAGAGCCATCTTCCTTTCTATGAAAGCTGCTCCACTGCTTCTCTGGGTTTCTACTCTGCTACTGGGTCCTTCCTATTGTACAGAAGAGTGAAATTGCAAGTGAATGATTCTTTCACAGCAAAGAATACAGACTCCTGTGTTCTTGAAAGGAAACTGTAAAAACATCAGGGAGACAGTGAGAGCCTCCTTAATGCAAAGGGTGGCACATAAAAAAGGGATTTTCTATTGTGAAAGAGAATTGCTGTGTTTTTGGTTTTTGTTTCTTGGTTTTAATGCGGCGAGGTGACAAAATTCTCCCCACACCTTTTAAATTATAAAATGTGGTCTTTTTTTTTTTTTAATCAATATCTACTCACATGACTGGCTCTATAATTTATTTTCTGAGGCTACTTAATGAGCAGCAGAGGTTGATCATGAATTCAATTTCAGTATAAGTATATAATTAGATATCTTTTCTCCAGGAGGAAAAAGCTTGCATTTGACTTGAATCGTTGGTTGGTCTGAAATCAACACCTACCAAACTCCTATCTCCTTTAACGATTGGAAAAATATATTCCAGAAGAGAGAGATGTTGTATCTTTCTGTTACTGCTTTCTGTGAATTTGGCAGCAAAAGAAGGTATCACAGAGACAGCATCTTTTCGACAGATTAATGGAAACATTTAAAAATATGTTGAATGGCCTTTCTATAGAAGATTGCAGGTTAATATCCTCATCTTCAGTATTTTTTCTCTTTGAATATATGCATGAAAGAGACTTCTAAAATTTTGATGTTACAACACTCATTATATAGCTAAATGTAGAGATGATTGTAGAGAATGATATTCCAATTGCTAAAAGGCAAGAATACTAAAAATTATAGCATCTTACATATATATGGTTTAAATACTGTTTTTGTAGGTCTTGTTGATTTTATAAATTTTTCCTTTCTTTTTTTTTTTTTTAATTTGTGCTTTTATAATCAGACTTGCATGAAAACTAGATTAGCTGTTTTTTTGTGTGTGAAATTATTTTATATTAATTGTAGAAAATCAGTATAGTAAAACGATGCAACAAATAACCCTGGGAATATACCGTAATTCAAATACCAGCCACTGTTAACACTTCTCAGGAAAAGTTTCTCTGAGAACATATATATGTACTTATATATAGTAAAGAAAGAAAGAAAGTGAAGTTATTCAGTCGTGTCCGACTCTTTGCGACCCCATGGACTGTAATCCACCAGGCTCGTCCGTCCATGGGATTTTCCAGGCAAGAGTACTG
The DNA here is from genome assembly GCA_006410875.1 of Neotragus pygmaeus. NCBI lineage: Eukaryota > Metazoa > Chordata > Mammalia > Artiodactyla > Bovidae > Neotragus > Neotragus pygmaeus. The sequence continues at coordinate 407,481 of SJYV01053452.1, read as the reverse complement.
GAGTGGGTTGCCATTTCCTTCTCCAGGAGTTCTTCCTGACCCAGGGATTGAAACCCAGTCTCCTGCATTGCAGGCAGACGCTTTATTGTCTGAGCCACCAGGGAAGTCTCTATGTATTGTAAGGTGGAATCATATATATACAAGCCATTTTTAATCTCTTTATATGCAACGGTATACCGAGTAGTATGACATGTGACCTTTAAATGACAGACCATATAACAAGGGTCATGTTCAGCTCCAAAACATCCCGCTGCTTATTCTATTCTTTCTTTATCCCTTTCTTCCCATCTCCCCATCGGCTCCACTGACATGATTATTTCTTACTCCTGTTCCTTCCCTGATACTGAGTGAGCCAGTGACCTGTTCTAGAAGAATAGCAGCTCAGGCTCACTTCTGTTCATTACAAGCCCTAATGTGATGGCTCCACACGTGAAGTGTAAATACTTTCACCTTTTAGTTATGCTTTCACTGAGAAGAGTTATTGGTAGGTGCTGAGATCTGACAAGTTTCCATGAATGTACCTGAGCAGGGTCCAGCTGTACACTCTCAACAAATGCCCTGGAGTTGGGAAGTGTAGGAAGTGTAGCAGGGACTATGTGTCCAGACTTGCTGCAGCAGAATTCCTGCTGGCTGACCTTGGGCAAATTACCTAAACTCTCTGGGCTTGGTGTCCTCCTTTGTAAAATGGGGCTGGTGCTCGCACTTCCTTCATAGATGATTCTGGGAAGCAGGGATTTTGCACACACACACAACAGCCCAAACAGTGCACTTGGCACAGTGTCTGATGTGGGACAGGCAGAACCTGAGCTCTTGGTCAATCTCTGGGAACACTGTTCTCGATCGCTCTCTGTGCTAATAATAAAGCAAACGTGTAGTGGATTTTACAGAAGGAAGCTTGGTCAGTTAGTGTGAATGCATTACTTTGCTGATGGTAATCGTTAGAAGAAAAATTTAAACAACTCTGTTAATGCTTATCTGGAGTACCAGAGGGTGACTCAAGGACATACATTCCTTTATTAAATCTACCTTATTATTGTTATTAATCACATCATTTATGACTAGATGCTACTGCATATCTGAGTAGATGCATTCCATTTTGGGGCACACGGAGACTTGCTTCAATCAGTACATAAAATGTGGAGCCCAGGGCTTACTGCTGATAGAACACCGATGGAGAAGTGGCTACGTAACTGATTCAGAAGTCCCTCATTTTATGAAGTTTACCTTCTAGTGGAGTCACATTACAACACGAGACAAACAGAGCACAGTCTAGGAGGTGACAAACTCTCCTCTTTGAAACATCATACATATACATTTAGTAGTCTGGCAAAAGGAAGCTTCATGAAGGTCACAGGACTTGACAGTCTCCTTGAAGATGTGAAAGATTTGGAGAAACAGGAAAAGGGTCAGAAATAATTCCAGGTAAGGGGGAAACAAGGAGAATAAATGCAAGACTAAACTATGGAGCAGATGAGCCTGGGTTAGAAAGCTGAGAGTTTGCAGAAAGCATGTACAATGAGTTAGGCAAGACGCACACCAGGGGAAACAGTTCATATTACATTGATGTCCCTTGTGACACGAGCATTCAGGTGTCCTCGGGGCCACCGGTACTTCAGGCCAGTTGGTGACAAATTCAGGGGTTCCCATGGCCACTGTCAGATGTGATGGTTCACTCGACAGACTCGCAGACTTCACTCAGAGCTATTATGCGCATGCGAAAGTGAAAGTCTCTCAGTCCTATCCAACTCTTTGCAACCCCATGGAATATACAGTCCATGGAAATCTCCAGGCCAGAATACTGTAGTGTGTAGCGTTTCCCTTCTCCAGGGAATCTTCCCAATCCAGGTCTCCTGCATTGCAGATGGGTTCCTTACCAGCTGAGCCACAAGGGAAGCCCAAGAATACTGGAGTGGGTGGCCTAACCCTTCTCCAGTGGATCTTTCTGACCCAGGAATTGAACCAGTGTCTCCTGCATTGCAGACGGATTCTTTTACCAACTGAGCTATCAGGGAAGATGATATGAAGTGCATGGTCACATTTGTTATAGGGAAAAATACCAGTGACCACCAATCAAAGAAAGAGATCCAGGGAAGGAGGAACTTGAACACTGAGCTTCCAAAGATCTTGTTCATGGATCAAGGATGGCATTTTTCCCCTCCGGTCAATGATGTGTGATAGTACATAGACAACACTACCAGCCAAGAATGCTTGACCTAGCCTCTGGGGCCCTAGAATTTTATGATGGTCCTAGCACATTTTATTGGAGAAGGCAATGGCACCCCACTCCAGTACTTTTGCCTGGAAAATCCCATGGACGGAGAAGCCTGGTAGGCTGCAGTCCATGAGGTCGCTAAGAGTCGGACATGACTGAGTGACTTCACTTTCATTTTTCACTTCCATGCATTGGAGAAGGAAATGGCAACCCACTCCAGTGTTCTTGCCTGGAGAATCCCAGGGACAGAGGAGCCTGGTAGGAGGCTGTCTATGGAGTCGCATAGAGTTGGACACTGAAGTGATTTAGCAGCAGCACATTGTATATCTGACCAACATTTGGTCTCCAACACTTCCTTGAAGGCTAGAGCTAATATCTTTAGTATTTAGTTCCTTTGGAGCTTGGAAGTTCTATGACTTGTCCCAAAGCCTCCATTATTAATCACATCATTCGGCTGCCCTGTGGCCAAACCCCCAAGAAGACAGAAATTCCTACCAGGCAGGATTTTATGGGTAGTGAATTATCTCCTCTCAAGACCTAATTGAATGCAAAGACCAGAACACTCCCCAGATTAATTTGATCCTTCCCTTCACAGGATGGCATAGCAGTGTCAGACTGAAGCAGTTACTACTATGGAAATGCTGCAGTTTATTGAAACTGAGACAAACATATTAGATGCAGTCTTTTAGAAAGCTGATTCCATTGTAACTGTAGCACCTAACACAATGCCTGACTATGTGACTGCTAAACATACTGGCAAAAGAGACTGCTTGAACATAAAAAGAGAACGTTTTTGAAAATATTTCATTTCACTTGTGTATGTTAGGGCTTTAAAAATGTTGGTGTCAGAAAACCTTCATGAAAGTTTGGAAATGACATGGATGGTGTGGGGTAAATATACAGATGTGCTGAATCTGAGACAGTAAGAAATTCACTTGAATATTTCCTAAAGCAGTTGGATGGTGGACTGAAATCTAGTTAACAGATGGAGAGAAGACATATATTGTTCTTATTGTTTACTTGCTAAGTTGTGTCTGTTGCTGCAACCCCATGGAATGTAGCCCACCTGCCTCCTCTGTCCATGTGGTTTCCCAGGCAGGAAAACTGGAGTGGGTTGCCATTTCCTTCCCCAGGTAATCTTCCAGACCCAGGGATCAAACCCATGTCTCCTACATTGGCAGGTGGATTCTTTACCACTGAGCCACCAAAAAATTCCTAGGCATATATTATAATTCTGTGGTTATGGAATTAAGAATCATGAATGCAAATGATTTTTCAAAAACATGATATTTTTAAACATTTTTTTAAACAAGGGATTTAGATTTTNGGGTTCAATCCTTGGATTGGGAAGATCCGTTGGAGAAGGAAATGGCAATCCACTCCAGTACTATTGCCTGGAAAATCCCATGGACAGAGGAGCCTGGTAGGCTACAGTCCATGGGGTCGCAAAGAGTCGGACACGACTGAGCGAATTCACTTACTTACTTACTTACTTACAGGAACTTGCTAGGTTGATGCTCAGGGCCAGCCAGAGTGCTGAGTTCTTGGCACTGGAGGTAGCCCTGAACCAGTGGGAAAGCGGATGCTGATGGAAGAGTAGCTTCCTCAGTCAGGCTACCCTCAAACGTATTCTACACTGTCCTGCAGGTTTCTCAGTAGATTAAGGTCCAGTTCCTCACAGTGGCTACTGGCCTAATAAAGCACCTGCATTGGCCATCTTCCATCTGTGCGCCACTTCCTCATCCTTCTGCTGATGTTTCCTTAGCAGTTCAAATTTTGCTTCTAGAAGAACCCAACAGAGACCCTTCTTTTCAAGAAGAACCTATTTGGAATCAGTTATTTCCCCCCCTAGCGAGTCCTATCCCTTGAGGAGGTTGACGGCCCCATTTCGTGCTAGCCTCATGGTCCTTGATGATAATCGGTTCAGACTGGTCAGATACTGGAGCTCTGGACAGCTCTATGTGAGGGCAGGCTTGCTGCTAGCCATAGTGTCCTCCCTCCGAACCGCTGAGCTGCAGGAGAGGCCCAGTCCTCTGATGGTTGTTTCTATGTCTGGACACGATGCTAGAGACTGCTGCCGCCATCTTGTCTTCACTCTGGGAATGAAGAATGGAGCCGTCAGTACAGACAGCCAAGCGGCGTCTTTGGAAGAATGTGTGCTTCTGATGACAACATCGAAGCATTGACTCAACCCACCTGAAAACCACTAAGCCTCTGAAATTCTTCCTACATGAGGTCATGAATTTTAAGGAAATTTAAAGCCACTCTTCAATTCGGGTTGGAGATTTTGTTATTTGTATCCCTAATGAAAGTATCCAAACTGCTCAGTTAATCTTAACACAACTCAGAAAGTCAGCAATTATTATTGACATCCCTACTTTGTAGTAGATGAACAAACAAAAACATGCAGATTGGATGCAGATGAGAGCCCTCTCCAGATGTGGGAGGTCTGCTTGTGTGTCCATACAAGGACTACATGCTTGAGAAATAGCAGGTGTTACAAATGGGAGGTCAAGTTCATGGGTTCTGTGTCAATTCCCTTTGGAAAATGGAAAATCCTTTCACAAAGTAACAGTCCATTTGCTACTTTAAGAAATAAAATCATTAGTGAAGGTACAGCCCAGCTATCATCCTCATTTCATACTTGAGGGACCTGAGGCTCAGAGAGGGCCAGTCTCAAGGTCTGAGAGCCAGACCTTGAGACTCACTCAAGGTCTCATAGTTAGGCAGGTGAAACTTCAACCTTTGGTTTATCCCGGGCCTTTTCCCACCAATCCAGGCTGCTCCTGCAGAGTCAGTCTGCTTTAGGCTGGAATGAGGGAATGTTGTAAAAGTGCTTTACAGACAGGAATGATACTCATGCCTCAGTTTGCCTGCCATTGTCCTCCCCTCGCTCAACCCCCATCCCACCCAGCCCAGATTTAGCCAGTGCTAGTGAGCACATCCAGAGAAGGCGATGGCACCCCACTCCAGGACTCTTGCCTGGAAGATCCCATGGACGGGGGAGCCTGGTGGGCTTCAGTCCATGGGATCGCCAAGAGTCAGACACAACTGAGCGGCTTCACTTTCGCTTTTCACTTTCATGCATTGNTCCAGAGAAGGCGATGGCACCCCACTCCAGGACTCTTGCCTGGAAGATCCCATGGACGGGGGAGCCTGGTGGGCTGCAGTCCATGGGATCGCCAAGAGTCAGACACAACTGAGCGGCTTCACTTTCGCTTTTCACTTTCATGCATTGGAGAAGGAAATGGCAACCCACTCCAGTACTCTTGCCTGGAAAATCCCATGGACGGAGGAGCCTGGTGGGCTGCAGTCCATGGGGTCACTAAGTGTCGGACATGACTGAGCGACTTCACTTTCATCTTTCACTTTCATGCGTTGGAGAAGGAAATGGCAACCCACTCCAGTGTTCTTGCCTGGAGAATGGGGGAGCCTGGTGGGCTGCCATCTCTGGGGTCACACAGAGTCAGACACGACTGAAGCGACTTAGCAGCAGCAGCAGCAGCAGTGAGCACATCACAGCTCCTACTCTCACTCCACATTCTCTCCTTTCAGAGTCAAAATTCCTGAGGCCATCTCCCAGAATGCTAGGTTCCCATGTGTTCCCCACCAATTACTATTTTAGAGACACTTTATTTTTGTTGTTGGTTGTCTACAATGTTTCCTATTGCTTCTTTGGCTCCTTGCATTAGTAGGAACAGCAAGAAAGAGGAAAGGAAAAACCATTATTACCATCTGTAAAAAACGTGGCTGTTCCGATGCTTCCACAAGATAAGGCCTAGCAGAGAGATTTCTCATCAGATCTGAATGGTACTATGCAATTTTTAAAGATAAAACTTGTAAGATGCTGTACTTTGGGTTGGTACCTTTTGATACCATTAGACATGAGCAATGGGCTTGGGATAGGGCTTGGCTTCCCAGGTAGAGCTAGTGGTAAAGAACCTGCCTGCCCATGCAGGAGACATAAGAGATGCAGGTTCAGTCCTTGGGTTGGGCAGATTCCCTGGAGGAAGGCATGACAACCCACTGCAGTATTCTTGCCCAGAGAATCCATGGACAGAGGAGCCTAGTGAGCTATGGTCCAGAGGGTTACAGAGCATTGGTCACGACTGAAGTAACTTAGCATCCATGTGTTCCATGCAGGCAAACCCCCACCAACCCCGATCAATCTTACCAGAACTCTAGTGTCACGGTTTTTCTCCTAGGAGTCCAGGAGGATGTTCTTCTAGGCAAATGCAGATAAGGTCCATCATTTCACACCGTCATTCATTTAGGGCCCTCAATGGTACAGCAGGTCAGAAACTAGTCACCTAGGCCAACAGTTCCCCTCTCCTGGGGACTACTTCCAGAAGGGCTACTTGATACTGGGATGCCAGCAGGAAGCTTGGGGTTCCTGCCTTTAATGTGCTCGTGTTCAGTTGTTAAATCATGTCTGACTCTTTGCAGCCCCATGGACTGGTACCCACCAGGCTCCTCTGTCCATGGGATTCTCCAGGCAAGAACACTGGAGTGGGTTGTCATTTCCTCCTCCAGAGGATCCTTCTGACCCAGGGATCGATCCCAGGTCTCCTGTGACTCCTGCACTGGCAGGCAGATTCTTTACCACCGAGCCACCTGGAAAACCATACCTGATTTTAAACCCAAATTCAAATTTAAGAAGCAGATAAATGGCAAAGGGATATGTAATGGATTGAATGTCTGACACCCCTAAAAAATGATAGGCCATGGTCTGTGAACCTGTGAATGTGATCTTAATCAGGAAAAAGATCTTTGCAAATGTAGTTAAATTAATAATCTCAAGATGAGTGCCAGCTGGATTACCCAGATGGCTTTAAATTCAACAACAGGAATCCTTGTAAGAGAAATGCAGAGGGAGATTTGAGACTCACAGAGAAGTGGGGAGAGGGACTGACTGCTTTTGAAAGAACAAACCCCAGCATCGGTGTTTGCTACACTTCTCGAAGGCTTAGCTATTTTGAAGTCAGGACTTTGTTTTCCACACTAGGCCTCAGCACTACATAGCAGAACCCACTGTGTGGCTTTGAACACGATGGTTGCCCTCTTTGAACCTTTTTCTTCCACTGTTATAGGATGACCATCGTGCCCACCAGCCAGAGCCCTGATGAGGATTCAGGAGGGAGATGGCATCAGACTTTGGAAAGCTCACAGGCCACTTCAGGACACAGACATTTTTGATTTGTCCCAAAAAATTTCTTTCAAAACTTTGAATTTGTTACCAACCTTCAGGCACCAGGAGACTCCACACAAAAATCCCATGTGCTCTTGAGAAGTCAAAAAACAGCCAACTGAATGTCACCGTGAAATAATTGGCTGGTGCTGCCTCACAGCTGGCCTGGCAAGGACGCCTCAGTTCCCTGCATCCTCACCCCTCACTGTTATAACTGTGGGCTCCCTGCTTCATTCATTCCTCTCACCTGAATGGCCCCTGTGGGCAGCTGATTTGTAACCTCAGTGCATGGAGAGCTTCTTATAAACGGTTTGTTAATCTCATTTCTGTTTCGCAAAAGAGAAATCCCAAGCCAGCGTTCTCTTTCAGGATCGTGTCTCCAGTAGGGAGAGGGACTGATGAAAACCTCTGTCAGATAGAATTTTTTACTTAATAGAATTTGTTGTAACCAGATCAGCAACCTCCTTTAATCCCAGTCCTCTGACTTGTGGAAATCTCTTTGTTACCCAGAACTAGATACAAATGATGGTACTTGTTAAAACCAGGCATGCTGGTGGAGAGAGACCTGCATTTAGGCTTGTTCTTGCCAAGATTTTGATGTTCCAGTCCTTCTCTGGTTTAATAGTTAAGTAAACATTCATTTTGGATTCTGGTTCAAACCAGTTCAAAAGGCACTTTTAGGAAAAAACAACACCTTTCGTTTGCATTTTGTCACCAAAACTAGTTGTGATTTTCTTGGACTTTAAAGTTTAGAGAGTCCAGTTTATGGAATCAGGCTCAAAATTTGGCTCTGCCTCCTTCTAGCTGTGTGACTTCAGGCTGTTATTTAGCCTCTCTGAACCTTTATTTTCTCATCTTTAAGAGGATCAGAGTAATACTCCTATCACAGGATTGCCATAGGCATGCAAGATGACGTGTGTTAAGCTTGTAGCATAGAGTCATGACAGAAGAGACGATTATTATGATCACAACTGACTATGTGGTTGCCTTTCTTACAGCTTGGGAAATAGAGATACAGCTTGTGAAGATTTTGTTGTTCACACATTCCTGCAGAATCCTACCTTGATCTGCAAACCTCAGAAGTAATCATGATGAGCTTGATTGTAATTATAAAGGCCAATAGTTATTGGATATTTCTAGAACAGACAGAATTCTCCTCCTTCTCCCCTTCTTGTCTCTCTCCCCTTCTCTATCAATATCTTTGTCACTTCCGTGTTACCTGTACATCAACTAATGTGATATCTAGAAAGTCTAGAATGAGAAAATATTCTTCAAGCCTACAATTTGCACATCAACTCATATACTTTCTGAACGTGGGTGCCACTTGTCTGGACCCAGATCCAGAGTTGGTCCATGGGGAGGGCTGTTGGCATATGGAGGAGCCAGCTCACCAGTCCCCAGCTCTGTCATCGCAAGAGGTTTAGACTTCCTAGGACCTGGTGCGAAAGTCAGTCACTACAGCCACCAAAACTGCCTTCCCCTGAAATTAAATGTCTTCAGAGGAGTTTGCAGAGAAGACAATGGCACCCCACTCCAGTACTTTTGCCTGGAAAATCCCACGGGCGGAGGAGCCTGGTGGGCTGCAGTCCGTGGGGTCGCTAAGAGTCAGACATGACTGAGCGACTTCACTTTCACTTTTCACTTTCATGCATTGGAGAAGGAAATGGCATCCCACTCCAGTGTTCTTGCCTGGAGAACCCCAGGGACGGGGGAGCCTGGTGGGCTGCCGTCTATGAGGTCGCACAGAGTCGGACACGACTGAAGCGACTTAGCAGCAGCAGCAGCAGCAGCAGCAGAGGAGTTTGAGAACCACCTGATGGGAATATTCAAGCTCTCCTAGGCATGCAAATTTGGGCCAGACCCTCCGTGTATCTCTGAATTTTCTGACCTTGGGGGGACTAAGAGGGAGGGTATATGGGAAGAGCCTGGCATGACCCTGGCATAGAGCAAGTGCCCGGTGCCTGGGGTGCCAGGCACAGTGCAGTGTAACCTAGCATCAGCAGGCCTGGGCTCCCTGCTTCCTACTGATGGTGTCTCTAAATGACAGGCCTCGGCGGGGAGGTGGTTCAAAGCCCTCCAGATTTCGCTCACTGTAATTGGAAGTCACTGTGGAACGAAGTCCAGTATTTAATTTGGCCTGTGTTTGACAGATCCTGTGTGCACTGCTAAGAGAGCACACACAGGGCTCGTGATACAGGGGGGATTCTTGGCCTGGACTCAGTGCAGATTGGTGGAGAAAATGTCACTTTCAATTAAGGCTGATTGGCCCTGACAGTTGTCTGGGTGAAGTTTATAAGGTACATCTAATCTGGATGCATCTGGTCATAAAAATGCAAAACAAGCCATTCCCACCCAAGTTCTAACTCCAGATGTGGGTTGATTTTCAGTGATTGACACCATATTTTTTGCAGCTGTCCCACATTTCAAATCTTTTTCTATTTAAAATATATTCATCATAATTATGGAATGCAATAAACAAACTTCAGCCTGATGACAAGCATTAAATATAAGAATGTTTCAGCTTAAAATAAATGCCATGATTTCTCAGCCCAGGATGGAGTGTTCTCCAAAGGAGCCCTGACCTTGTCACCATGAACCAGACAGAGTTATTTTCTCTCCAGTATTGACTGATATTTGGAGGCAGGCAGGGGGAGAAAAATCAAAAAAGCTATTTATATCAGATAGAAAAATGTGCATTACCATCAGAAAGTCACCCTTGTAAGACAAAGGGAAAAAAAGCTGGATTCAACATAATCATGTTCGAGGACTCCCCGCTGTGCAAGTTCTCCGCAAGATAGGGTACAGCAGGGCAGTGGCTGCACGCCCTGGGGCCAGGTCCCGGGAGAAAAGCTGAGCTCCCATACTCCATGCACACCCCGCTGCCTTGAGCATTACTGTGTCACCTCACCTCTCAGGGCCTCCGTTTCCTCCTCTAGGAAGTGAAAGACAATCATAGTACTTAATTCATAATGCAGTTATGAGAATTAAGTGAATAAAGTGTTTAGAATGATGCCTGGCATATAGCAAATACGTGGTAATAGGTATCAGCAGACCTCTTCCCCAGGTCTCCTAAGGGAGAAACCCAAGGTCACCTGACTTGCACAAGGTCACAGACAGCACATGGAAAAAAGCTGGGATACAAACCCTGGGAAGTAGGTTTCACGACAAGACATGCCTAGAGAGGTCAGTTTTGTTCGTGTTAGTGTTTTTCTGTCCCCATTGAAAGCTTCCCCAAGCCTTCCCTGATGGCTCTTCTCCTTATTGCTGGCTGTTCAGACACTCCAATCACATCCTGTTAAGCCTGGACAAAAGATCACCTTCTGTTTCTGTTCCTGGGGCTCATCTTTTATTTTTAATGCTCTTTAAGTAAGCCTGTAATTGAATTAGTTAAATAAACAAATGCTTAGGTTAATTATAGATGGGTCATCCTACGACAAGCTGTTGGATCTTTCTAGCCACTTGTGGACTCCAGCCACGTCCGAAGGGTTCTCCCACAAACATTGAGGATAACTTGGTTCCTCAAGAAAAATGGGAACTACCGCAGTTTGTGTCAACAATCTGCTCCTCTTTAAAATGAGGCCATAAGTCACAAACCCTCTGAGTTCCCAAAAAAGTGTCTGCAGCTAAATTTGTATCCTGACTCTGATGATTGTTCTCCTATTAAACTGATGAGAGAATTAGCAGTGCCAGGGCCTGGTGGGGGCTGTGCCTACAGCTCGTGCCAAGATGGAAATGACTCTGTGAGTTTCATTTCTGAGATGTGTGGAAGGTTTGTCCATCATTGGGCCCGTGGGCACATGTTCAATATCAAAATAATGTGTGCCGCCTCTCCCAGGAGATGGACTCTGGCCCTGGCAGACCGTCTGTTTCCAGCGGGAATGAGAACTCTCCACCGGAAAGGAGGTGGCTGTGTTTTACTTCTCCCAGAGCCCTCTGGGTGGCCCCAGGGAAGCCTCTGAGCCTTGCTTTTCCTGCTAGATTCCTGTTTGGGGGAGGTAGTGTGGAACATTGGCAAGAACGGGCCCCTGAGACCCAGGTCCAAATAGAAACATCATTGATTGCAAACTGGGTGAACTGGGGTAAGCAGCCAAGCTGCCTTACAGTCTAGCTTGTGAAATGACTGCGTCTGACTTACTTGTAGAGTTGTCTTGAAGATGAGATGAGATAATATGGGACAAGGATTGGCTCGAAGTTGGCGCTGAGGTTTGACCTGTGGGGTCAAGAAGGTGCCTAACATGGTGCCAGGAACTGGGAAGTTTGCTTTTCTCTCTGTCGTCAGGGTGGCAAATTGGCTGTACCTCTCATTTTGATGTCAATCGATTGGAGATGCCTGCTTGACGTGTAGTGATTGATTTGTAATGTCTGCCACAGGCTAAGACCAAGTAGTAAGAGCCTTCAAGGCTCAGGTATCTCCCTTCTAGAGTGTACGCTCTGAAGCTAGGAAGTGGGTCTGAAAAATAAGTCTCTTAACTTGTACATGCTATTATCACCTCCTCAGACAGGGTGTCCTGTGCCCCACCATCTCTGGTATCAAATCCTAGGACAATTATCACCTCCACTTGATGGATGTGGAAACTGAGGTCAAAAATTAAATGCACGATGTGAGCTGCTGATAAAACAAATTAGGTTCTTTAAGTTATCTGTACTACCACTCCAGCAGACTTCCATGGCCTACCATCTCCCACTGAAATCTTGATACACACCAAACAGACATGGGCCCTTTGCCCTCACACCAACCAACCAAGGACCTTGGAAGAGTCACTTTACCTTTTAAAGGCTCAGTTTGCATGCATGGGTGTTAAGTCATTTAAGTCGTGTCTGACTTTTTGTGACCCCATGGACTGTAGCCCGCCAGGCTTCTCTGTTCGTGGGATTCTCCAGGCAAGAATACTGGAGTGGGTTGCCATGTCCTCCTCCAGGGAATCTCCCCAATCCAGGATTAAACTCGTGTCTCTTAAGTCTCCTGCATTGACAGGCGGGTTCTTTACCACTAGTGCCATCTGGGAAGCCCAAGGCTCAGTTTACCTATCTGCAAAATGGACATAGTAACTATCCCTTGGAAGAAAAGCTATGACATACCTAGACAGCATATTAAAAAGCAGAGACTTTACTTTGCTGACAAAGGTCCATATAAGCAAAGCTATGGTTTTTCCAGTGGTCATGTGTGGATGTGAGGTGTGTGAAAGTTGCTCAGTCATGTCTGAGTTTTTGCCACCTCATGGACTGTAGTCCATGGAATTCTCCAGGCCAGAATACTGAAGTGGATCAGTTCAGTTCAGCTCAGTTGTTCAGCCATGTCCGACTCTGTGACCCCGTGGACTGCAGCACACCAGGCTTTCCTGTCCATCATCAACTCCCATAGCTTGCTCAAACTCGTGTCCATTGAGTTGGTGATGCCATCCAACCATCTCATCCTCTATTGTCCCCTTCTCCTCCCACCTTCAATCTTTCCCAGCATCAGGGTCCTTTCCAATGAGTCAATTCTTCACATCAGGTGGCCAAAGTATTGGAGCTTCAGCTTCAGCATCAGTCCTTCCAATGATATTCAAGATTGGTTTCCTTTAGGATTAACTGGTTGGATAGCTTTTCCCTTCTCCAAGGGATCTTCCCAACCCAGGGATCAAACCCAGGTCTCCCACATTGCAGGCAGATTCTTTCCAGCTGAGCCAGAGGGAAGCCCAAGAATGCTGGAGTGGGTAGCCTATCCCTTCTTCAGAGGATCTTCCCGACCCAGGAATCAAACCGGGGTCTCCTGCATTGCAGGTGGATTATTTACCAACTGATCCACAAAGAAAGCCCCAATGGATGTGAGAGTTGGACCATGAAGAAGGCTGAGCATCAAATAATTAATGCTTTCAAACTGTAGTGTTGGAGAAGACTCTGGAGAGTCCCTTGAACTGCAAGGAGATCAAACCAGTCAATCCTAAAGGAAATAAACCCTGAATATTCACTGGAAGGACCGATGCTGAAGCTGAAGCTCCAATACTTTGGCCACCTGATGCGAAGATTCAACTCACTGAAAAACACCCCGATGCTGGGAAAGATTGAAGGCAGGAGGAGAAGGGGACTACAGAGGATGAGATGGTTGAATGGCATCACTACTCAATGGACATGAGTTTGAGCAAACTCTGGGAGATGATGAGGGACAAGGAAGCCTGGTGTGCTGCAGTCCATGGAGCTGCAAAGAGTCGGATATGACTGAGCGACTCAACAGCAACAACTACCCCATCCTCCCGATATCACAGGGCTGGGTGAAGATGAGGGAAACAGTGAGTGTTTGGTAAATAAGGCTTGGGGAATCACTCTTCTCACCATTATTTGTTAGAGGTGGGAAATGCCTGTTGCAGGGAGTCTTGGCAAGCTTCTTCTGGGGCCAGCAAATGGCCTGCAGACTCCCCCAGAGTGCCATGTGGAGTGCTTCCATCCCGGGGGTGTCAAGGCTAGACTGACTTTGTGACGTTGGCCAAGTCACTTCACCTCTCTGGCCTGCAAGCTCTTTACCTGTGTGATAGGGTGGCTATGTTCCTGGCAAGGATCCGCGAGGACCCGAGTCGAGTCAAAAGTCACACGGGGTGTAGAAGGCACTCAGCGAGGGCCAGGTTCCCTCTTTCTAAGGACCTGGTTGGATAACCTTGGCAGAGAATCAAGATACAGAACTTCTTTTCTTCAAAGAAATGGCAGTAAGAAATGTGTGAAGATGTGTGTGTTGGCGGGGGTTGGGGAGGGGTGTGCATATGTGCCAATTGTGTGAATGACTGTGTGTGTAGGAGGAGAGGGTTATGGAGAAATAAAATCATAGTAGGGAATAAACAACAGAACATCTTAGTGACTTGCAGATGAAAGCTTCTTTTTGCTGGATTCATTAGCTTTCTAACACCGGCTTAGCTGTGTTTGGAAAAATACTTAACTTGCCATAGGATGCCAAGGCATGACTATGTCAGGGAGCGAGTCAGTTTTAGAAATCTGCATGTCCTCCTAAGAGAAAAAGTTCTATTGGAACAAAGTGCTTGGGGCTCGTTGGTAACATCCCTTTATTTGTTCTTTGTGTGAGGATGTTGGAAGCAAATCAGGGGTTAAAGGTTTATGCAGATTCTTCTGGGAGATGGAGAGTGAGGAGGCAAAGGAAAAGAAGGAAGAAGAGAAAAGACAGACTGAGAAAATGCGAAAGAGATGGAAGCAGGGGAAATCGAGACGAAGGCTAGAAAGGTGTGAGGAGGGAGACAGCAGAGGGACGAGGTACAGGGAAGGGGGACGGAGAGGAAGAGGAGGAGTCTCGAGAGTGACAGACGCTCAGAGCTCGGACAGACGCAGAGAGGAGTGGAGTGGGCCGCCCACCCCCTTTCATCTGCTTTGGCTCCGACAGGTTGCCATCCTCCTCTTGCAGACCGAGAAGCCTCTCGCAGGGCCCTGCCTGCCCTGCTGGCTGTAATGTTTAAATGTCCGTTTCTCAAGTGGAGCCAGATGGTGAGTGTGAGCCAGCCTGCGTTTGACAACCAGATGCTGGGCTCACACAAAAGGGTTCTCGGCCTGGGGGCTGGCGAGAGCTACCATTCACTTCTCAGACCACCATCCACTCTCCATGCCCGAGACCCAGGGATAGGCCCCGCCGCAGACTCGGTCACCGGGAGGGCTCCTGAGGCTGGCAGGGCCAGGCTGTGGAATCAGACAGAGCTGGATTTGAACCATGACCCACCCCTTTCAGTGACTCTGGCATGAGGTTTTGAGCCTCTGTTTCCTCATCTGAGAAATGGGTCTAAACCACCCCCCCCAAAAAAAAGCAGGTCTAACGAATGGGTAGAAGATTAAAGGGGAAAGAAAGTGTAAAGAACCTGGTACAGAGGAGACCAGAGGTTTAGGCTCAGGCGGAGCAGGCTGACTTCAACCTGAAAAGGGCTGGGAATCCCCCTGCCAATTCAGGGAACATAGCTTAGACTCCTAGTCCAGGGAGATCCCACAGGCCAAGGAGAAACTTAGCCCGCGTGCCACAACCACTGAGCGTGAGCCCTACAGCCCCACACTGCAGCGCTGAAGCCCATACTTCTAGAGTCTGTGCTCGGAAGCAAGGAAGCCTCATATTGCTGCAACTGGAGAAAGCCTGTCACAGCAATGCCAAAAATAAATAATAAATAACATTTTAAAAATAAATAAATCTCTGGGGAAATTAAAAATTTTAAAAACCCCAGGAAATTTCTTTAAAAAAAAATCCATATTACTGTTTTTTTATGAAAGACCTTAGTACCAAAGGCTGGAAGTAGGCCCCCCTCTCTACCTCAGACTCCTACCCACTCTGTCTATCACATCCCCCTTCCCTCATTTACAGCCCCTGAAGTCTTCAATGAATGTCCAGACTATTTCCTAGGCACCCAAGTTTTATCTGTTTGCATTTCTGCAGTGGCCAACACTGTCTTTGACAGAGAAAAGAAAGCAAACATCCCTGAGAGGTGAATTGTCATCTCAACTCCAGACAAAGCTAGATGCCCAGGCTGATCCCATCATCTCCATCAACATAATCTCCACCATCATCTCCCTGAGCGGCTGGACCCACATGGAGAGCATCCTGACTGTCCAAGATTCCAATGAGTGGCTGCTTTTCTTTGGAAGAATATGTTTTGGTTTAGTGTTTAAATAACATGGCTTTTAATCGAGTCATTGTCTGGGCCTTTCCAAGAATCTAGGCATAAAGTAGGTAAAAATACACGCCACTCCTCCTCACCCCAGCACCAAATGGATGCATTCTGGAGCTTCCCAAGTGCTGGGACTTGCGGATCCACACACAGAAGGATACAAGCAGGCAAGAGCAGGAAGGGGCCCAGGGCTGATGGGGGAAGTTTCCTCCTGCAGGTTGAGAACTGTCGTGTCCTACAGCCAGGGACTTGGCCACCACACGTGACCTGCTCACTCAGAGATTCCAACCTAGGGTGGAGAAGATAAGAGGTAAACAGCCAATGATGAGTTTCTAAAGAGACCAGCACCAGGTGCCGAGGGAGCCCTGAAAAAACACCCAGCTCAGCTTGGAGGAGAGCAACATGGCTCCTGGAGGGGGTGAAGCCCAAGATAAGCCTTGAGTGCCTTGTGGGACTTGGGGTGGGCAGAGGTGCAGATGAGCACCTCTGGAGGTGGTCCGTTTGCCAGTCTGGAAAGATCTGGGGACGCTGGAGCAAAATGTGAGAATCGCTGAGGAGGGATGAGTGCACAGGGTCCAGTAAGGAAGGGTTAGGACTGCCGTGCTGAGGGATGGGGAGTTAAATTGGAGATGATCCCTTGGGCAGGGGGCAGCCGCAGATAGGTTTTTAGAACAAGAGAGGCCTGAGCAGATTTACATGTTGCAGAGATGATCTTGGAGGCTGTGAGGAGGCCGCTGGAAGAGGGTGATCCTGCCTGTAGGAAAACCACAGAGAAGACTGGTTGGGGCGGGGGAGCTCTGTGAGGAGGGCAGAGTGGAGGCAGGAGGCGAGGGAAATCCTTGTTGCTGGAAAAGCCCCTAAGTCCTGGTGAGAGCTGTGGAGTCCCCCAGAGACTCCGATTTGCATAAACACGGGGTCTCTCCAGCGCTCCGCTCCCACTGATGGTGGTTAACTGAATTCACTCATGCAACATATATAGATGCTGACTTCAGTGAGAGCCCCAAGCTGGGTGCAAAGAGGAAGAGCGGGCTTCTCTTTCTATACAGACGGTTTCCGAGGGGAAAAGTCAGCATACCACGGGCAGGGCGGTTCACAGCGCAAATCCTCAGGCCCCCTCTCAGAGCGTCAGAGCCAGATCCTGCGTGTAGGTTCAGGGCAATGCGCACTCTAAGTCCTGAGGGTGGCTCACCCCGGTATGTGAGAACTTGGTCTACTGGCTTCTTGTGCGTGCATGCTCAGGCTCTCAGTCACATCCGGCTCTTTGAGACTCCCTGGACTGTAGCCCGCCAGGCTCCTCAGTCCATGGGATTGTCCAGGCAAGAGTACTGAAGTGGGTTGCCATTTCCTACTCCAGTGGATCTTCCCGACCCAGGGATCGAACCCACGTCTCCCAATCCTCCTGCATTAACAGGAGCATTCTTAACCATTGCGCCAAGCAGCTTTTTGTGAAGATTAAATCAGCTTGCAGTCACAGGACTGTCGGTGGGACACCCGTGATTTCTGGAGCAGTCCCTAGGATCAGCACTATTGACCTGCATCCAACCATTGCGGCAGCCAGGGAGACCGTGTGCCTTTCATTCCCAGCTTACAGACGGGACGACTAAGAATGTGAGACCTCCAGAAGCTTGTGTGCATTGGGTATCACCACTCGCCTGGACACAATAGTATCTGGTTCCCTTCCCCTTCCCTTTCACAGTGGGGGCAGGACAGGAGAAGGGCTGTGTGCAGCTATGGGCCAAGGCCAGAGGACCCCCTGAGAGAAAGTTCAAAGGCTGAAGGGGAAAGGCCACGTACTCATAGGAAATTGCAGAGAAGGGGCCACCCAGGAGGGCCTGGTAAGTTCATTGGGGCCTGCAAACCTCAGGAGGGCTGCACAGCCTCTGCTAAGCTGTGAAATCTCAGTGGGTCGTGTTAAATCAGCCAGGCTGTGTAATTCACATGAAAGGATCACAAGCGCCAAACAGAGCTTTTTTTTCCTTCTTCTTCTTTCAAATCAGGCAGGCAATGGGATTTGCCCATGACGAGGGATCCTAAAGACCCTGAGTCCTTCTGAGAGGGGAGAAATGTGTCTCGGTGAGATCGAGGCTTCTTTGACTGGCATCTTTGTGTGGAGGTACCTAGAGATGTATTTTTTAAAGCTAATAAATCATAAACCTTGTTTGAATCCCAATCCAGAACAGATGTAATACATATGGTCAGTAGACTTGGAACTGCAAATAAATATGTTTGGAGACCAAATATTTGAAAAGCAATTCTTCTTCTCCGTGTTCTCTTTTTCAAGTGCCACTGCCAAGATCGGTTCGAGGATTTGGTTCCCCCCAAAACTGTTGCCACAGCGTTACACTCCCTCAGCCAAAGCAGAGATAGGAGAGCACTGAGGTTTTATCTTGGTTCAGATTGATTAGTTGTGGCTGCCTGGAGTGCTGTGCTGAGAAGGGATCTCAAGCTCAGCTAGAGAGAGGGCCATGATCAACTAGTAATGTCTGTCTTAGGACCAGCAGTAGGAAATGGAGGTTTAAGTGCCACATGTTTACCATCCCTGTTCTGTGTTTTGGGATCTGCTAGCTCTGGACTATCTGTTTCTCTAAGACGACTGTGCTTTATTTTGATTGTAGCACAGTGAAAATTTTAGGGCACAAAAGAATCAGGGGCATTGGAGGGTTCTGACTATCCTTTAAATGTTAACGCCTAAGTAATATCAAAACGGTCCTCTTGCTAATTCAGCCCTCTGCCTGAAGATAGGAATCTTTAATCATCTGAAGAGTCCTGGGACACAGAGGTGACACTTTTCACAAACAGCAATTCTTTTGTTTATTTACCTGTGTGCTGATTACTGCCTGCTTCTCCCCGTGGTATGAGCTTCACTAGAACCTTGACTTAGTTTTGTTCATTGGTTTACTCCTCACATCTAGCTACAAGTGTAGGACAGATAGTAGGAACTAGATAAATCTTTGCCAAATGAAGTTAATTTCTTTCTTTGCATTCCCTCTCGCATATGCTTATTTATGCCATCACCACACTGGGCTCGGCAGGGCCGGGTACATAGATCCAGATTTAATAAAAGAAGTGAGAACCCCCCAGCCTGAGGAGGAAAACAAATGTATAAACTGATTACTATAAAGAAAGAAAGAAAAGAAAGTGAAGTCACTCAGCCATGTCTAATTCTTTGCAACCCCATGGACTGTAGCCTGCCAGGCTCCTCTGTCCATGAAATTTACTGGATGTATAGTATACTGGATGCAAGTATACTGGAGTGGGCAGCCATTTCCTTCTTCAGGGGATCTTCCTAATCTAGGGAACGAACTTGGGTCTCTCACACTGCAGGCAGACACTTTACCATCTGAGCCACCAGCCCAATTTTTCTAAAACAGCATGAAAAAGGCAGCAATAGACATAGGTGCTGAGACAGAGGTGATTGACATTATGGAGAGATGATGACGTTGGAGCACAAAGAGAGATTTCATAGAGGCTTCCCATTGACCTGGGGTTTTGAAGGATGAATAGAAGTTTTCCAAACAAAATGTTTGATGTGTTCTGCTTTCTTTTTTTTTTTTTTTNACACAGTCAAAGGCTTTGGCATAGTCAATAAAGCAGAAATAGATGTTTTTCTGGAACTCTCTTGCTTTTTCCATGATCCAATGGATGTTGGCAATTTGATCTCTGGTTCCTCTGCCTTTTCTAAAACCAGCTTGAACATCAGGGAGTTCATGGTTCACGTATTGCTGAAGCCTGGCTTGGAGAATTTTGAGCACTAATTTACTAGCATGTGAGATGAGTGCAATTGTGCAGTAGTTTGAGCATTCTTTGGCATTGCCTTTCTTTTGCTATAAATTAATCATTAAAGAGAGTTTTCTTGGTGGCTCAGTGCTAAAGAATCTGTCTGCATGAGATGTAGGAGATGTGGGTTCGATCTGTGCGTCAGGAAGACCCCCTGAAGAAGAGCATGGCAAATCACTCCAGTATTCTTGACTGAAGAATCCCACGGACAGTGGAGCCTGGCAGGCTGCAGTTCATGGAGTTGCAAAGAATCAGACACAAGTAAAGTGCTTTAGGATGCAGACAGTCACTAAAGAGATATTGCCTATAGCTTAAAGCATATATAATGACTCATGTCTGGGAACCCTGACTCCAGTGTCAGAGTGTTACACTAAAATACCTTTATTTAGCTTATAGGAAACATTCTGAGCAGCACTATCTCACAATGCCTGCAAAAAAAGAAGAAATTAAACATGCCATCCGGAGTTGGTCAGAACCACCTACTCCTATCATCGAAACCCAGGCAAAATGGTTCTTCAGAATGCTATTTTGCCATTTTTTCAACATGCTGGTTTTCCAAGTGAAAGTTGCTCAGTCGTGTCTGACTCTTTGCAATCCCATTGACTATACAGTCCATGGAATTCTCCAGGCCAGAATACTGGAATAGGTAGTCTTTCCCTTTTCCAGGAGATTTTCCCAGGGATCAAACCCAGGTTTAAAGTCATTATCCCTTGTCCCAAAAACTGATCTGTCAATTTACTGGCCTGCCATGCAGTCAGCAGTATGAGCTTGAACTTAATAACAGAATAAAAGTGAAGTGGCAAATATAATTTCTAGATTTTACTATTAAAATTTTAAAATCAATCTTTTATCCATTATATTTAGAATTTTCTTTCTACTGCACTAATTAGCCCCAAACGCAAACACGCCTACATACACATATCTCTTTTAAAAGTCACAATATTGATTGGAATATTTCTTGAATAAATACCACTTACTCAAACATGTTGCAAACCTAGGACACTAGGATAAAATCAATTTTTGTCAGGGAAAATTTGCTAAGCATTAAGTCATTTCTTCAATAAGTGAAACTCAAGGAACTTGGAAAATAATTCTAGAAAAATCAGTAAACCATAAGCAAAGTGCTTCCTTTTGAGATGACATTCAAGAGAGATCACTTTTGACATAATTCAACCAACTCTTCCACACAAATTTCACTGTCAATTGTCCCTTATTTTCCATGTAGTTCTCTGTCATTTCTGTCCTTCAAAATATCTGGAGGATATTTTTCAAGTCTTTCATTGCCCATTTGGACATGAAGCCATACCAAAATCTCCTTCATAGGAAAAAATATTGGAAAATTGCACTTATTTTACATTTCTTGTCTTTATTTCTCATGACTTACATAATTATATTAATAGTAATATTTACTGGCCATGTCACATGTTAACCTAGCATTATCAATGTAGGTATCCCTTTTCTTCACGTTTGCCATGAAAATACCTGCAAATTAATTGCCATTGTTTCCAACTGAATACATGAAAATGAGAAATAAGCAAGATGTGACTCTAAATTACACTGAATTGATTAAAACCTGGAACATCTCTTTGGAGATTCAATAGCAATCAGTCTTTATCTTTCCATGGAAGAGCTGATTTTTGAAATTGGACAAATTCATTCTGGCCAATTTTGGATAATGAGATTTGCCATTAAGCTAGGTAATAGTATTTTCTGCCCCAAATGCAGCTTTACTTGAAGGTAGTGAAATAGATTTTCTTGAGTCGTTCACAAATTGATCCCATTTCATTTACAAATTAGGAGTCCCAAATTTCTTGTGAGCTATGGCTATTGTGAGAATGGATATAGATACATATGTATTCTACTCAAATGATGAATTTAAAGATACCAAAGATTACTAAGTTTTAATTTCACTTGCTATACATTTTATTTTATATCCTTGCCTTGCATAGTAATGCAAATCATTTAACATAAGGATTAACTAATTATTTATTCAATGCAAACTATGACCTATTGTTCAGCCATGTGTTTTTATAAACAATGGTTTATTAAAACACAGATATTAGGTTTAATTTATGTATTGCTTATGGATACTTTTATGATTCACCAGAGGAGCTGAGTATTTGAGATGGAGGTAGTCTGTCTTAAAAAGGCTAAACTATTTACTATGTAGCCCTTTACAGAAAAAAATTGTGACCTCTCCTTTTGAAAATACTACACTAGTATGGTTCACTTCAGTTCAGTCGCTCAGTCATGTCCTACTCTTTGAAACCCCATGGACTGCAGCACACCAGGCCTCCCTGTCCATCACCAACTCGCAGAGTTCACCCAAACTCATGTCCATTGAGTCAGTGATGCCATCCAACCATCTCATCCTCTGTCGTCCCNTGTCCAACTCTTCAC
Organism: Neotragus pygmaeus; assembly: GCA_006410875.1. Classification (NCBI taxonomy): domain Eukaryota; kingdom Metazoa; phylum Chordata; class Mammalia; order Artiodactyla; family Bovidae; genus Neotragus; species Neotragus pygmaeus. The sequence continues at coordinate 385,280 of SJYV01053452.1, read as the reverse complement.
GATCCCATGAATCGCAGCATGCCAGGCCTCCCTGTCCATCACCAACTCCCGGAGTTCACCCAAACTCATGTCCATCAAGTCAGTGATGCCATCCAGCCATCTCATCCTCTGTCATTCCCTTTTCCTCCTGCCCTCAATCTTTCCCAGCATCAGGGTCTTTTCCAATGAGTCAACTCTTCTCATGAGGTGGCCAAAGTATTGGAGTTTCAGCTTTAGCATCAGTCCTTCCAATGAACACCCAGGACTGATCTCCTTCAGAATGGACTGGTTGGATCTCCTTGCAGTCCAAGGGACTCTCAAGAGTCTTCTCCAACACCACAGTTCAAAAGCATCAATTCTTTGGTGCTCAGCTTTATGGTCCAACTCTCACATCCATACATGACCACAGGAAAAACCATAGCCTTGACTAGACAGACTTTTGTTGGCAAAGTAATGTCTCTGCTTTTGAATATGCTATCTAGGTTGGTCATAACTTTCCTTCCAAGGAGTAGGTGTCTTTTAACTTCATGGCTGCAGTTACCACCTGCAGTGATTTTCTTATTAGTTACCTAATTTATATATATTGTAGTGTGTGTATGCCAGTGTCAGTCTCCCAATTTATCCCTCCCCCAGTTATCCCCTTGGTAACTGTAAGTTTGTATTCTATAACTCTGACTCTACTTCTGTTTTGTAAATAGGTTCATTTGTACTATTAAAAAAAAATTCCACATATAAGCAGTATCATATGATAATTGCCTTTTTCTGACTTGCTGCACTCAGTATGACAGTCTCTAGGTCCATCCATGTTGCTGAAAATGACATTATTTTGTTCATTTTTATGACTGAGTGGTATTCCATTGTATATTTATACCACATCTTCTTTATCCATTCATCTATTTATGGACATTTAGATTGCTTCCCTGACTTAGCTACTGTGAGTAGTGCTGCTATGAACATTGAGGGTCATGTATCTTTTTGAATTATTATTTCCTCTGGATAAATGGCCAGGAGTAGGATTATTGGGCATATATCCAGCATAGTATGAACAGTAGCAGAGGACCTTGGACAAGTAAAAGGACAAGAAATATCCTCTGTAATGGCATAGAATGAAAGAGATATTTAAAAAACAAATCAATTGCACTTTTGTGTGAGAAGAAATTCAAGGTTGTAGCATAGGATTGCAGTTTCCTAAGGAGGTTTTTATTTATTTATTTTTACTTTTATTTGCATTTATTTTTTGTGGCATTTATTCCCAGGCCATAAGTTTTTGTTTCTTCAGTTTCTTCTGGGATATCTTTTTCTTCTGTGCAACCTCCTCTTCTGGTTTAGGAACAATCTGTTCTTTTTCCATAAGGATCATCTCAATGTGGCAGGGAGAGCTCATGTAGGGGTTGACCCGACCGTGAGCTCTGTTAAGTCCTGCACCACCTCTTGGGGGCCTTGTTCACCTGGATGTGCTCAATGACCGGAGAATCTACATCTAAGCCCTTAAGTTCAGCATTACTCTCTGCATTTTTGAGTACACATAGTATAAATTCAGTACTCTTTTTGGGCCACCGACCCTGGGTCCTGTCTTTGGCCTGTGGACACCTACCAGCTCCACCCTTGTAATGACCAAATGCCATACACTGCTTCTTTAAAGTGACATCCTTCAGATACTTGGTGACTTTTCAGATATGCATACCCTTTATGGCCTGGGCAGTTTCATGAGTATTCTTAAAGTGAACATGAAGATTTGAACCTCTTGACTTGCATGATTTTGTGGGGTTTTCAAGTCGAGTGATTAGTACACCATTTTTAGGGGTCACATCAGGCCACTTACCGGAAAAGCCCTAAGGAGGTTTTTAATTTGGAATCGTCACCCAATCTGCTGGACTCACAAAGAAAAGCATGGAGTGAAGACTAAGTGACGAGGGCTCTTAAAGCTTAGAAGCATCAACTCTGGGTAACCATTGGGATTTCAGGTATGTAATAATTCATTTGTTGCACATCCCAGAAAAACGAGGGTCTGAGTTTCTCGTATACTCCATAAAAAGTGTGTACCACCCCCTACATCATCCATATCATTTATACATATGTTTGTATATAACATTTTTTGAAACTTATTTGGTATTTGTGAAACCACCCAATAGCCTGCTCCCCAGAGAAGCGGGGTGCGGTGAGGAGCTTCCAGGAAAACACCTCTGCGAATTCCACATATGCCTACTAGCCCACTGATCTCATGAAATGGGAGACGCTGGGGCTGCTGGCCTCACAGGGGGTGTAATGAGAAAAAGCAGTTGCCTCCACCGTCTGACCAACAGTACAGGAATTCGAAGGGTACAAAGTGTAAAACTCTCAAACGGAATGTTGTGGGGTTATTGGTTATTCTGAAAGAAGCTTTTCTCTAGACCTATTTTGCCAAAGGACTTTAACATGAAGACCGTGGGTGGAGCGGGAGTAGCCCCACGGGTGCAGAGTGGGGAGTTTTCCTGCCAAAGCCAGCATCGCATCTCCACAGGCACCAGCACACTTATCTTTATTACATTAATAAAAACAGTTCCAAAGTTTAAGAGTTCTACAGAACTCATTCTGTAGTAGATGGCAGCAATATAAAATACACGGTGTTCCTGGAGTGAATTTAAAGGACTGCAACCAGGTAAGGAGGAATAGGCGTCTCTGAGGATGAGCGGCAGCTTTAAGATATTTATGATGAAAGTGAAGGCGTGGCTTGGTAAAGTAAACACAGTATTCAAGAAGGGGTGTATCACTTGCAGTGTGTATTATCCCAGGATGTGCGAGAGAGTCGCTTGTGGGAATGAAAGTGTTTGCTTTATTGGAACAAAAACTGAGATTGAGGATTAAGGGATTTAAGAAATTCAAAACTTGAGTAAAAATTCAGGGATGACCTCACTCTGCTCTGAATGCACCTGTTACGAATCATCCAAGTGATTTATTTCATAGCTAGCAAGCACTGCCCTTTCTTATTATTCAGTTCGGTTCAGTTCATTTCAGTCTCTCAGTCAAGTCTGACTCTTTGCAACCCCATGGACTGCAGCACGCCAGGCCTCCCTGTCCATCACCAACTCCCAGAGTCCACCCAAACCCATGTCCATTGGATTGGTGATGCCCTCCTACCATCTCATCCTCTGGCATCCCCTTCTCCTCCTACCCTCAATCTTTCCCAGCATCAGGGTCTTTTCAAAGGAGTCAGTTCTTCGCATCAGGTGTCCAAAGTATTGGAGTTTCAGCCTCAGCATCAGTACTCATTATTACTATAGGGATTTTTGTCTCCTTAATTAAATCATCAGCTTTTGGGGAGTAAAAAATACTGTCTCATCAACAAGCCCTGGGCTGGGTACCTAATTGGCATCCAAAAATAATTCATGGGTTTCCGAGTTAGTCACAGCGTCACGCACAGTCGGTCACTTTTTTCTTCTTTAGTTCACTCTATTGGATCCAGTTCCAGTAATTCGTTCAGTCAGGTCAGTCCAGGATTGTGGCAGACCATAAAATGGAAATTAAGGGACCGACTTAAGAAATATGGAGAAAATCATCAGTAGAGTTTAGTGACAAACCGGATAGAGTATGACAGAAACTCAGGTGCCATTTTGGAAAATGCCAACAGCATCATTGAAGGCAAAATCACCTGAGCAGGTGCCTTTATGCAATCAGGCAGTGCCATAAAAGATCTCGTTATCACAGGAGGCTTTTCTCCCCCTCTCCTTCCTGGCGTGCAAATACTGTCAAGCTACATTAGCACCGAAAGGAGTTAGATTGCAGTGACCTTTACTAATCCACCGCATTTATGTTTGTACTTTTCTCGCAGTAAATGTAACATTACAATTATTAATGTCAGCATTTTCTTTGGAAACAGTGGTGAACTCATTAAGCACACTGCCAGGTGTTGCCCACCCCAGGTGTGAACCTAGTGGTTAGTGAGATGTAAATAACTCTTTATGGAAAATTTGCAGTCTACCGAATTAGTAACCGCACACAAAGCCAAACTCGTTTCCTGTGATTGGCTTCCTTACACCACTAGCTGCTTTAGTGCAGGTCGAATGAAAGAGTAACAGATGCCCCTCCTTTTAGAGTATAAATCAGATTAGCATCTACCTCCTTGCCCTCTGTTTTCCAGAGATAGCTGTCAGCCTTTGCACAAAAATGGGGAGAGATCCACAGTGAAGCGTATGTCAGGATGCTCGGTATAATTTCACCCCGTTTCTCTGAGATGCCAGCCCTGTGAGCAGTGATGACGTTTGCCCAACCACCGAGATCCTCGTTGTTGCCTCAGCATCTTCAGTATCACTTGCTATTTAAAGGAATGACATCTGGTGGTGGGGGAGAGGCGAACCGTACTCTCCGATCCTTGGACGACAGCTGCTGGGCGGCTAGCAGCTGTTTCGAGGTTCCTTTCCTGGTTCAGATGCTGTTTTCCATTTCTTTCTGTAATCTCCGAAACAAATGTCAACATGATTAGGAGAGGGACAAAAAAGAAGCATGTTGAGATCTCAGAGTCCAGATGAGCCAGTCTGTTAGGCTACTGTGACTGCTGTTTGTTACTACCTGATATCGTCTTTAAAGTGGCCAGATCCATGAACAGGTTGTGAATTCCCACGCGTGACATAATAGCGCTAACGACGGAACCTTGCCCCCTGCCGCCAACGACGGGTGGCTGCCGTACTAAGTATGTGGGTCCGCAAAATAGACTCGATTAATGTAATTTACACTGGATAACGTGTAAAACAGTCGTGTTTCACTATTTCTGTAGCCTGAGTTTTTTTTTTGCAACATGGAGACTGCTTATTTTTACTTACTTGATGCTGTTGTGGGTACAGGTAGGAAGTAATTATTTTAATGAGATGTTATGTTGTGCAAGTGGGCCACCCAGCTATAAGGTCTTGGACAAGTGACTTAACCTCCCAGGGAAAGCAAGGGTAATAATTTCAACCTCATAATGCTGTGGTGAGTAATGCATGAGGTACCGTGTAATTATCTATCAATTAATACTGAATATAGCCTGTGTTCATAAATGCCGGTGTCCCACTGTTTTAGTGCAGCGCCTGTTTGGGTTATTCGGTAAATACGCATTGACTGAAGATGAATTATATATTGCTGCAGTTTCTTGGTTGGCATCAGTCATCTCCAGTGCCTTCCATACCCAGTGCTCTCACCACCAGCAGCACTGTTCGTGGGAAGTGTTCACCGTCAGGGGGAGCCCTTCTGCAGACCCACACCACTGATCTGCTGCCATCGCCACTGCATTTCACCCACAACATCTAGGTAGATTGGTTGAGGAGAGTCCTTTTTGAATACAGTTTAGTTTCCTCCTCTGTGTAATACAATTATAATAATTATCACAAAAGCCCTTGACTTAGCATTGCACTCTCAATATAGTGTGAGTATAAGAAGAGATGAAGGGGCAGTTTCATTAGAATTAACCGCTTGATGGCAAGGACTGTTGTCTTTGCCTCTTGTTAGCCAAACCCATGAAGGCCAGTGCGTCTAGTAGGCTTTCAACAGAGTCATTGAATGGTGAGATGAAAGAGCCAGAAAATTTTTAAGCATAATTGGTAGGATAAGTTTAACTAGGGGCTCTCATTTATAATATTCTGCCCTGTATACATGATGTATACAGGGCAGATGTTAAATGATTTTGACATTGATTCAGAAGAAATTAGAGATACCAGGTTCAGGTTTATCTTGGTATAATTCATTGCAGGTTTCCTAATCAGGTCCTAGAAAGAAGTATACTTTTATTATTCTTTAATTCACACAATAGCTCTATATTTGCTATGAGCCATGGTTAGGTCATTTATTCCTCATAGTAACCCCATGAGGGAGGTACTGTAACTATTCCCACTGTATACCAGTAGAAATACATACATAGGAAGTTTAAACACCTTGACCTCATTCATACATTTGGTTGGCCATGGCAGTCAAGCTCTCTGTTATTGCAACATCCTTCTGAGACCACACATTGCCTGGCTACTTGGTGGATCATTTTATATGGTGGACATGTGAGGCAGAGGCAAAGTAGAGTGAGGAATAAAAATAGTAATTTCTAAAGCCATTGTCAAAGGAGACAGGGAGATAGTGCAGCTGAGAGAAACCAAGAATCAGGGACTTCCTGTAGTGAGTGAACTCTGGGCACAGAATAAGTGTGCTATAATCTAGCCCCTATCTGCTCTTGCACTCCTGTCATGTAACCTCCTCCATACACACAGTGATTTATTCAGAGCTGGCAGTGTCTTCTATTATTAATCTTCTTCTGCAGTTCCTGCCCCATCTGCATGCTCACATGCTTTTACCGAAAACGGAGCTCAAACTTCACCTTCTCTGGGAAGGAATCCCCTATTTGGGTAACTTCTTTCCCATGTTTCTCTTGCACATTTTTGAACACTTGATTATAACAAGTGTACTGTGTTGCCTAAAGAGTACTTGTTTCTGAAAGTGTCATACTGATGAAAAAATAATTAGCCTTGAAAAAAGAAAAGGCTCTATGTCCTCTGTGAGGGGTGAAGGTATTCTTCCTCCTGACTTACATTTTGAGACTTTCTAAAATAATTAAGGTTGGGAATGCCTTATAGTTAATTCAATCTTTCTCCATTCTGTGTTCTATCTAGTTACATTCAAAATGAAATCTAGATTCTGAGGGGGAAAAAATGTATCAAATATATAGATGAGTAAGGGACAGGGTTAGCTCCCAGTTGGAAACAATTTAATGAACTATTCTTATCAATAAAAAGCTGACTCTTGCCACTTAAAATGTGTCAAGCAGAAGCTGTGCACTTTGCCTGGAAAATTGTATTCAAAAACAATAGTAATCGTTGCTAAAACTACCTGAACAGGTAACTTGTCCAAAATCATGTATCTGCTAAAATATATATCAAACCCAGCCTAACTGCAGAACTAAAGCTCTTTATCATCTTCACACTGGACCTTTCAGCTCTGTGTCTGCTTTTCAATGGGGAAAAAAAGGGGGAAATACTTAGTATGAAATTCTGATCAGCATCACAACCCAAAGAAGGACGTGATGAAGGTCATAAGTTGGCCTTTTCTCAGGGTAAAGGGGTGCAGAGTGTAACTTGCTTTTGGAAGGGGAACTTACAAAGGAGAGGGCAGGAGTAAAGGTCTTACCAAGGGAGGGGCTGTGTGAACAGAAAGGGGCAGAAAGGCAGGCCCTGCAACCTGCTGTGCAAAGCTCTGCCAATACTGCTCGGGTCCAGCTCTGTTTTCCTTTACACACATAGAAAAGACCAAATGAGTGGTTTGTGGGAGGTCTACGCATCCTTATTTTTAGCATTTTATATCCATGCTATTAAGAGGGAAGCTAAAGTCTTGTATTGTTCGCCACACATATTCAGGTTGTATTATCTATGCTTTAAACATCACACAAAAGCACTTGTGTAACTAACAGCTGCCTTTCCCCAGTCAAATAAGGGTCACAAGAGGTGGCATGCCTAGAAGAGTTATGCAGTATCTCAGGCCTTTGCTCTTCTAATCCCTGTGTGGAAAAGCCATTAATGCATTTCTTCAGAAGTGTTTTCTGTTGTTCTCAGATGAAAGGTAGCATCTCACTTGTAGGCGTATTATACTCAGTAATCGCAGAACTAGGCGATGGAGGTAAGAAGTCAGCTTGGATTGCAGGTCAGCTTACCCCAGCAAGAATGCCAGTTAACCTGTAAGATGGAGCTGTATACATTTCATCAAGAGAGTGTAGCGGTTTCTTTTCACATGAATATATAGTAAAATAGAGGAACTTCTGTTTTAAAGAACAGTTAACCGATGTTCCCTACTTCCCCTACCATTCAAGGCAGAGACATATCCTGAATACGTTCTACGTTCTCCACAGTGACACTTGCATGTCTGAGGTTTATTTCCTTCACCACAAACTTGTATCTAAGTGACAGTGGCGGATTTCCATAAATCAATTAGCTCAAGTGCCCTTTTTCCTTAAACTCAGAAATGTCCTTATAAATCTTTCCCTTCCCTACCAAGTAGAAAGGAATGGGACAGTCAGAAAAACAACTCTGCTAGTTCCAGCAGCAGGCCCAACAAGTGCCCACTAGTAGTAGATTTTTTATAAACATCTTCATGATGCCACCTATTAGTCACCCTGTGCTTCAGTATTTGAGAAATGGGCAATTATTAGCCGAGAAGACTGAGTTCCAGGACTCTGAATGCACAGGGACTGTGATTTTCCAGCCATTCAAGCCCATATTGTATTGTCCTTGGGAGAAGGGGGCGACGGAGAATTAGATGGTTAGATGGAATCATCGACTCAGCTGGACATGAGTTTGAGCAAACTCTGGGAGATGGTGAGGAACAGGGAAGCCTGGAGTGTCGCAGTCCATGGGGTCACAGAGTCGGACACGACTGAGCAGCTGAACAACAGTACTTAAAGTTTCCCACTACTTGGTTTCCATACTGACACTTGACTCTTTGTGACAAAAGAACATGAGACTTTCAGCGGTTCCCATTAGGCCCACTTTGTCTTTGAGTATATTCTCCACTTGCCTCTACAGGGTCACCCACGTGACATCAGATTGTGGGTATTTGGGGGAAAAGGCGAAGCAGGGGGCAGACTGGATAAAGAGTGATTTGGGTTCAGTGGAAAAGTAGTATTTTTAGAGATGGGAGGCACATGTGTACTCTAACTATAGACTGTGAAAACTGAGAAATTATTTAAAGAGGAGATGCATTTTATTTATTATTAAAGAAAAGTTTTGTTGTATTTTTATTTATAACACTTGTTTTCTTGATGAAGCTAGACTAATTATATAACTTAGTTTTTAAAAATAAAGGTCAGTATATATCAAAAAGAGCCATTTGATTAGATGTCTTTTATTTATAAGATAATCCTATTAAAATGTCAATTTATATAATCTTTTAATATTTATGCAGAATAATTACCATCTATATAATTAATATTGTAAATTATCTTATTTGAAATAAAATAGAACATTCAAAAGAAACAAGTACATAACGTTTCATATCTTAGCAAGCTATTATTTTAGCATTTTTAAAACAAATTGTATTAAGCCTTCCAAGAGTGTTCTCCTATCAAGAACAAGATAAGCAAGATATCTGTCAAAGTAAGATGTTTGCTCAGAATGCTGTCTTTGTTCCTTCAGTCCCTAGGATATTCTTTAGGGCATAATTGGTGCAATGGGTATTTTTTCATTAATAGTATATGATGTATTCTAAAGCAAAGAGATGGAATTTGTATTTAAATATGCAGAAAGATAGACTAGTATGTGTATTGCTTTCCAATTTGTTCTTTTCCAGCACTGCTGCTGCTGCTAAGTCACTTCAGTCGTGTCCAACTCTGTGCGACCCCATAGATGGCAGCCCACCAGGCTCCCCCGTCCTTGGGATTCTCGAAGCAAGAACGCTGGAGTGGGTTGCCATTTCCTTCTCCAGTGCATGAAAGTGAAAAGTCAAAGTGAAGTCGCTTAGTCGTGTCCGACTCCTAGCGACCCCATGGACTGCAGCCCACCAGGCTCCTCTGTCCATGGCATTTGCCAGGCAAGAGTACTGGAGTGGGGTGCCATTGCCTTCTCTTCTTTTCCAGCACGGCAGGGAGCTAATAATAGGGCAGGAAAAGGCTACAGTGACTTCTCCCGGTAGTTTCCAACTCTTGTTTTCTACTTACTATAATCCGAGGTGGCAGCAGAATTCAAACACAAAGGAATAATTCTGAAACAAAAATGATGTGTCCATTCCAAACACTTATATGTTTGAAATTGGCGATTTTTATGACCTGTTCTTTCTTTTGGCAAACGTTTACTACACTTAGGCTAATTTTGCTGTAGTAGGTCTTTAGTATGATCCCAGACTATGAAGGACCATGGGAAAATTCTTAGTTGTCCTCAAGGTAATTATGCGTGAAAGTCATGGGAAAAGAGTGGGCCAGCCCGGGTCCCCACTGTTGTTTCTTCCAATTATTATTTTGAGATGAGTCCATTGTATGACCTTAGACATAACAGGAAACTTCCATAGCTGCATTCATTCATTTATCATAGCCAGCGACTGCTCTGGGGACATAGTGGCCTCACAGATCTTATATTCTGGTGAGGAACTGTCAAATAAATAAGCATATGAATATTTAAATAAGATCATTACAAGTTGCCGCTGCTGCCCTGAAGGAAATAAACTCACTGCTCTGAGAGAGGGGAAAAAAAAAAAAGATAGATCTAATTTAGATGGTGTGTTTAAGGAAAGTCAACTGGAAACATGTAGGCGTAGGAATAGTGAGAACAAAACTGTGACATGATAATTCTGGATCAGCTTACCTCTCAAGTTTGTTGTAAGATTGATGGGAGGTCATTGTTGTGGAAGAACATTAAAAAAATTGGAAATGAAATATAAATCTACAATTTTGTAAATTTTATGAACTGTTAGAAAGATGCCTTTCCTTCCCTGATATTCAGAGGGCCATATGTCTATGACCAACCTTAGTCTCTAGAGAAGGAAATGGCAACTCACTCCAATATTCTTGCCTGGAAAATCCCATGGACAGAGGAGCCTAGTGGGCCTCAGTCCATGGGGTCACAAAAGAGTTGAACATGACTTTTCGACTAAACAACAACAATAAACCTTAGTCCACTGATAGGATAAGAAAGGAAATTAGACAGGATTTAAGAAGTGACTGCAAATCTAAGAATTTTGTTTAATAAATCAACTTGGCATGATACAATACCACTTTCAAGCCCAGTTCTATTATTCTAGCTGATAGAGTCATTTGGTTGAATGTTGCTTCTTAATATACTAAAATCCATTATAATATAAACATAAAATTTTCATATTCCTGAATTTTATCATAGAGTTATTTAAAGTTTTTAAAGATTTGATAAACACAGATACAGAAAGCCAAGCAGAAGCACAAAAACATTTTTCTCTAACAGCAGGACCTATTTAATTTAATCTTAGAATACATGATTTATCTTTAAAGAGAGATACTGTGAGGGAAAAAGAAAAACATTGTTCATGGCCATATGTTATTGTAAAATAGCATATTTGAATATTTTAAAGACACTAAATTTGGTCCAAATTGAAATAGACTTTTTTCTTTTGTTGACAGTATGAAACATATGCTAGGAATATGAGCCATAATTAAGCAGTAAGACACAACAGGGTGTGTGTGTTGTGCTGGGACCGGTACACGTACTGGGTGTGTAAAGTACGTGGCCAAAAAGAGAGACGCCCACGGTGGCTGTCATCCAGCCCAACATACGAGCATATGCCTTTCAGCATGCTTTTGCTGTGTGAACATGCTCTTATTATGAATCACGTTACTTTATCCTATAAGAACATTTTCAATCGTTATACTTTGGGTGAAAACCAGAAAAATGCAAATTCCGTAATGAGACCTCTTCTTTTCCTTGATATGGAAAGGGTTTGCTTGACAGCATTTCCTGTGTGTTTCGGGTTTGCTTCAGTTGGGAATATGGCTTTCGTACTAGTTGACGAAGTAGAAAACAGGAGAGACAAAGGTGGTCTGCACCACCTTTGGGGAAGGTACTAAGGGAAGTGCTAAGAGCTAAATCTTGAGCACTCGCATGCAGTTGAAAACTGAAGTAATTTGTTTTGCCTCTCCAATTTCAGGAAATAGGTTTGACCCTCTGAAGTTCTTAAATAAGAGAAGCATAAATCTTATTCCAAGGATCCTATGAGCTTTAAAAAACAAACCAACAAAAAAAACATTTTTTTTTTTAAGTAACAGAACAGAGAAAATTTCAAATTCACCGAGTTCTGGTTATATTTAGGATTGTGTTTTGAGAAACTGACAAAATGTATGTCACCTTTTACTCTAATTAACAATGTGGTGTTGCTTTTAAGAGTTGGAAATTGTCTTAGGCAAATCATTTGTCTTTCAACCATCTTTAAAAATGCATTGTGACAAGTGAGACTTTGAAAAGGAGAGGGAAGACTTTTTGAGATGAGAAGCTAAGGAACGCCCTGCAGACATAAGGCACCCTATTCCTCTCGCAGATCAGATGTGTCTAATACACAAGCTCCAACAACGAATGAAGTCACATAGAATAGAGTATATACTCTTTGTAATAAAATTAGATCTAGACTGAGTAGCTATTTTTTAATGATATATTAGTGTTTAATTGGGAATAACCAACATTAAATGAGACAGTATTTGTAACCATGTACAGTAATTAAAATGCCAATACCCATTGAAACTGGATGAATAATAACTCGATATGATTTGGTCTGAGAAAATTAAGAGTTAAAGCTTGAGGTAGAACTTGTTGAATTTGGGATATCTCTTCTAAAAAGAGAAATAGAAAAACAGGAAAAGATCCCACTGTAACTGAAAGTTATATTTCAGTATATTGAATTTTCTAGACTATTTTCACAATTTTTATAATAAAGCCATTAAAATATTTTCATAGTTAAAATCTTAGGTTTTTAAATTCAAAGTATATCTTATCTGCAACATATGAAATTTATACAGCTAGAAGAATACTTCCTTGTCTCAAAAAGTTCAACATTTAGAGAGACAGATGCGAAGATTCAAAGGGGGTTGTGATTCAACAAGGAAGTAGGTCAAGTGCCTTAAGAATCAGATGGAGATTCAAAAGAGGGAACTATTTGTTTTGGAGATGTGAGGCGTGGTCTTCTGGAGGGAGTTTGAGGTAGCGATTCAGGTGTGGAAGGGCCATGGATAAGTAGAGGAGAGGTAACTAGGGCCGCTAGGTAACTAGGTAACTATGACTAGATAACTTTAGGTGGAGTGGTTTGCCATGCCCTCTTCCACAGGGTATCTTTCCAACACAGGGCTCAAACCCGAGTCTCCTGTGTCTCCTATATAGCAGATGGATTCTTAACCCACTAAGCCACCAGGGAAGCCCAAAGTGACTACACAGTAAATAGTAAGGAGGCCTAGTTTACCCTAGAAATCAGTGGCTTGGAGTGTAGAATGTTACAGAAGAAAGGCTTTTGTGATCTTTGCTTCTGATCACCTTCTTTTCAGAGGAAAACTCCAGTGACCCCAGAGTTATTGGTGGCCAAAAGATACACAGTTAGAATAAGCTCAGAGCTTAATGCCAATGTGCTGACTTCATTGTCCGCTGATATTTTTGTATGGTGAACTAATTTGAAAGCCATAACAAAGAAGTATTTTATCTTAGCAGCAGTAGAAACCTGTGAAGAATTGTGCATGAGGTGGGTTGAGACGAGCCTTCGAGTAAGATCCCTCAAATGTTGTGTATAGGAAGGATTGAACCCTTGTGTCAGATTGTGTCAATCAGTTCAAAAAACAATTAAATGTTTCCATGCAGATTGCCGTATAATGGATTACTAAGGAGACATTGGGTATTTGGCGGGTGCATTTTTTATGTATCATGGAAGATAGTTTCTATGTCTGAAGAATCAAGGAAACAGTCCACCAGTGAATCTTAATTTCCTCAGACTTGGAGAAAACCTCCCCACATTTATGTACTTCTGTATTCTTTCACAAATGTTACAGTCTTGAGAAAAATAATATATGCCTCAAAAGAGATAAATGATCAGACAGAAATGGGGAAATAGAAAAATAGATAGATTGTTTATTCTTAGATATTATTTTCATTTTCATTCACTAAAAAATGAAAATTTGTTGTTAGTAGAGGGAATAAAATAGTTAACAATCATGAAGTATTAGTCACTCAGTCATATCCAACTCTTTGTGATCCCGTGGACGGTACCTTGCCAGACTCCTCCATCCACGGAATTCTCCAGACAAGAATACTAGAGTGGGTAGCCATGCCCTTCTCCAGGAGATCTTCTTGACCCAGGGATTGAACTTGGGTCTTCTTCATTCCAGATGGATTCTTTACCATCTGAGCCACTTCATGAATACCTGTCAAACCAAAAGAAAGTCAAGACTATAAGATTTTGAACTTAAAATTAGTATGCTACAACCGACTTAAGAGGAAAACAAAAACTCATGGACAGTGGTTTTTTAGAGAAATCCACCTTATCATGACAGCATCCACATCATGATTGTCTTAAATATCATGGCTCTTTGATAAAGATGCTGCTAGAGACATTGGTGTTTTGGGTGACAGCCTGAGTACTCAGGCTAATGAACTTCTCTTGAGGGCCAAGGGCATGTTAATTACCTGTCTCTTTGCTCCCCATGGATGAACAGCTTCAGCCTGGGGAAAAGCTGTGTGTGTGCCCAGAAATGTGACTCCCTTACCCTTCTTTGCAGCCCTGTGGTTGGAACTGCTAGGTATTTCTGCTTAAATACAACACAAGAGGAGGTCTGTATCTTTTACGGGCAGAAAGGCCATTCATATAAGCAAGGAATCAAGGATACAAACTGGGATGAAAATAATTTGAGGTGAATAAGCTGAAAAAAAGAAAGCGTCAGGTTTTGTGAAATAGTTCCTTTCAGTGGGGCAGGTAAGTAGGTCTATCATCACTGAAATGTTCCTGGTCCACATTTGCTTTTATTTTGCTATGGCAGACCGGGAAACAAAATATCCCCTGGAAAATAAGGGGAAATTGTTCATTCTTTATTCACCATAATTGAGCCTGAAAATTTCAAGTAATGCCACTCAGATGGAAAATGCCGCGGAAAGCACCATGTGGGTCTAGTTCAAGTAGCAAATATGAAGCGTTTGTTAAGCAAAACGTACCTTTCAAACACAGCTGAAAACATCAACAGGAAGATAGGAATGGTTCATCACATTTTTTTATCTTTAAATTTTTTCGTATTTGTCTAAGGTTAGCACAGGCATTAGAGACCTATTACTTAGATTCATAAACATGAATTTATTTGAAGATTAAAACAACGAATTTTGTAACTGTCAAGATTTAGGGACTTTCTTGTGATTGCAAAGGTAATTCCATAAACTTCTCTTTTAAAAATGGACCTCAAGTTGCTCAAGTTACAAATGGAGGAAAGTTTGGAGGGAACTTGGCTTAGACAGTGAGAGGATGTTCAGATAGTTTGGTAATGATGTGAACAGCTGTATTTATTTGTAGTTACTAGGCACCTGGGCTTCTGCTGATGCTTCACATGTATCTTTCAACTGGGCATAGCCTAAATTTAAGGTTATACTTTTTTCTTTTCTGCTGAGTCTGGCAATCCCACTCATATGAAAAATAAGAAAATTGAAGTTAAAGAACTCTCCCTAAATCAGAGTTGTTAAGAAATAAGCTGGACCTGGAACTAAAATCTTTTTTGCTTCAGAGCCTATATTTTAACTTCTGTGCTATAATTTAACATGTGCTAATGAAACAACCCACAAGTCTAATGAGCAGAAAGACTTGATGACACAAACAATGGGTGGAATTTATCTCATTGACAAGAATTCTCAGATACTGTGAGAATGAAGAAAAGTGTCTTTCACTTTTCTTTGAATTTATATTTGACATATTTATTGTGTCTTTATAGGAGAAGTTTCTCTTCAACTTGATTTGAATAGGCACTGAATAAACACAGCTGTTTTACTTTAACTTTGGCACAAACAGCAATGTATGTAAAGTTTCTAAAGAGAATGAGCAGAAATTCTTTTGAGAGAAATGGAGAAACAGAAGTAGACTTCTATCAGGTTGGTGTGAAAGTAATTGCAGTTTTTGCATTATTGCCATTTATCATTTGATACTAGAATACTTTCTTAGATATGGTTACATTATTCATCACTTTAAAGCACAATTCTCAGCTTATTATTTTTTTTTTTGCTAGTGACTTATTACTTGTTTGTTTTATATGTATTTAAATTATGGAAATGATATTATACAAAAAGTAAATTTGAGTGATTTTCTTATTCGAGTTGAAAATGGGTCATAAAGCAATAGTGATAACTCACAACATCCACAATGCATTTGGCCCAGGAACTGCTAATGAATGTACAGTGTAATAGTGGTTCAAGAAGTTTTGCGAAGTTGATGAAAGTCTTGAAGGGGAGGAGCATAGTGGCTGGTCATTGAAAGTTTACAACAACCAATTGAAAGCCAGCATCAAATTGATCCTCTTCCAACTCCATGAGAAGTTGCCAAAAAACTCAACATTCACCATTCTACAGTTGTTCAGCATTTGAAGAAAACAGTAAAGATGAAAAAGCTCAGTAAGTGGGTATTTCGGGAGCTAACCACACACACACACACACACAAATCATCATTTGGAAGTGTTGTCTTCTCTTATTCTGTGCAACAATGAACCATTTCTCAATTGGACTGTGACATGTGATGAAAAGTGGATTTTATGCCACAACCAGTGATGACCAGCTCAGCGGATAAAGTGATAAGAAGCTCCAACGCACGCCCCAAACCCATACTTGCACCAACAAAAGGTCATGGTCACTAAAATTTTCTGAATTCGAGTGAAACAATTACATCTAAGAAGTATACTCCACAAATTGATGAGATGCACCGAAATCTGGAAGCACTGCAGCAGGCATCAGTCAACAGAAGGGGCCCAATTCTCCATGACAACACCCGGCCACATGTTGCACAACCAATGCTTCAAAAGATGAATGAATTGTGCCACAAAGTTTTGCCTCATTTGCCATGTTCACCTGACCCCTTGCTAACTGACTACTACTTCTTCAAGTGTCTCAGAAACTTTTGGCAGGGAAAACACTTCCATAACCAGCAGGAGGCAGAAAATGCTTTCCAAGAGTTCATCTAATCCTGAAGCATGAATTTTTATGCTATAGGAATAAACAAACTTATTTCTCTTTGGCAAAAATGTGTTGAGTGTAATTGTCCCTATTCTGATTAATAAAGATGGGTTTGAGCACAGTTATTATGATTTAAAATTCACAGTCCAAAACCACAATCACTCTTCCACCAACCTCATACAAATATTTTAAAGAAAGAAAAAAAGTGCCTTCTTACTGTAAATCTCACTAGATTGATTATGTGAAATAAAGTATTACTCATCAATTATTCATTCTGTGCAGCAGTGCACCATCATTTTGGAGTTAAAAGAGTGAGGATAAACTATGACTACTGCCCCCATAAAACAAGAGAGAAACACACACAGGATAGGGCATGAGAGAGCAGAGGGGTAAGTGGCCTCCAGACCATCTGATTCTTTTCCTGCTCTATCGCTTACCAGAAGTACATCTATCTCTATGATCAATTTTCTCATCTGTCAAATGGGCATAATCATAATACAATCTCCTGTTAGGAAATGCAATTAAATACAAAATTCAATTCATGAAAAAATAAGAAAAAACCTCTCCCCAAAGGTAAAAGAGAAAGAAACTTTTTTGTTATCAGACAAGCATTACAGCAGACCACATACCTCAGGCAATCCACTAAAGAGATTACAAAGACAGAAGTAACCACCCCTCCATAGAGCCAAGCAGATACAACTCATTACACACTTCCTCAGTCCTGACAATAATCCCCAAATAGGAGGATGTGGTGATGGCACTGTTGGTCAGACATCATTCAACCCAAATTCATCTGGTCATGGCATTACTGTGTGTATTGGCTCATTGGTTTTCTCTGAAGGAAAAATAAACTTTCCATATTTTTGCAACACGAGATAGCTTCACAGTTTGGAAGAGAGTGTCTTCCAAGCTAGGCTCCTACCCTCCCAGGAAGATGGGGAGACAGTGTGATCATCTTTCTTGATGACTCCATTTCAAAGATATGGTTCCCAAGTCCTTGAAAACGATATCCCTGGTTCCTAAAGTTGGAATGAGGCTTATTTAAAATTTTTTAAAAAAATTACATACATCTCAACCAAGGAGAAAAAAATCATAGAATTATAAGTTTTCTAAGGTAAATGTTCTACAAAAATGAAGAGGGAGGGAGCTTTTTCTCTTACTTTCCACTGGTAGAATTAAGCCTTTTATTTTTAATTTCATTTGTCCTTACACTTAAATACAGAAGGTGTTTTGGACAGAGACTCTTTGTTGTTGTTCAATCACTAATTTATGTCTGACTCTTTTAAATGTAATAAAATATTATTGCTATTATCAATTCCACATATTACTGTTGTTCATTCACTGTCATATCCAACTCTGTGACCCCATGAACTGCAGCATGCCAGGCTTCTCTGTCCTTCACTATCTCGTAGAGTTTGCTCAGATTTATTTTCATTGAATTGGTGATGCCATCCAACATCTCACCCCCTGCCACCCTCTTCTCTTTTTGCCTTCAATCTTTCCCAGCATCAGGGTCTTTTCCAATGAATCAGCTCTTCGCATCAGGTGGGCAAATATTGGAGCTTCAACCTCAGCATCAGTCCTTCCAATCAATATTCAGGGTTGATTTCCCTTAGGATTGACTGGTTTGATCTACTTGCAGTCAAAGAACTTTCAAGAGTCTTCACCAGCATCACAATTTGAAAGCAATCAATTCTTCAGTGCTCAGCTTTCTTTATGGTCCAGCTCTCATGTCTATACATAACTACTGGAAAAACCATAGCTTTGACCATACAGACCTCTTTCAGCAAAGCTCCCTGCTTTTTAATATGCTGTGTAGGTTTGTCATAGCTTTCCTTCCAAGGAGTAAATGTCTTTTAATTTCATGGCTGCAGTTACAGTCTGCAGTGATTTTGGAGCCCAAGAAAATAAAACCTGTCACTACTTCTATCTTTCCCCCTTCTATATTTATATATATGGCATGACTGGTCATATAATCATGTATGTTTGTATGATCATTGTTATAAGTTGAATTGGTAGATAAAAGCCCCCTAAAAGACATGGTTGTTAGAGTCATCAGAAAGATGTTAAAAAGCAGAGCTGTAAATGGGCCACAATTATTGGCTGTTTGAGTGGGCAGAGGGAGATTATACAAGGAGGATTGGAATTTTCAAATATGAATGAAAACAGTAATATCTGCCAGGAGGTTAGAGTCAAAGGAAATAAATAAATGGATCTGACCTAATAAAAAAGACTGTGTGTGGAACAGTTGAGAAATTTGGTAAGAGATATTAATGGGCATCTTTTAATATGGAATTTAGATTTGATGAAAAGAGAAAGCACCATCTAGAAGATGGTAGAAGAGGAGAGTCAAGTGCTAAGTCTTTCTGTGGTATGTGTATAGAAATTTCATGGAAACAAGATTACCAAATTTATCAGTGTAACCACAGTTGGCCCCTCTCTATCTATAGGTGTGGATACAAATGCACTAAACTATCCTTTTCTTTAAAGAACTTGAGCATCCATGCATTTTGGTACTCATGGGATTCTGGAACCAATCTCCCATGGATTTAGAGAGACAACTGTACAAATCCAAATTCTAAAGTCTCCCTCCATTGAAACTTCCTGATGGTCTGATGGCTGGGACTTGATCCTCCAGTGCAGGGGGATCAGAACCAGTCCCTAGTTGGGGAGCTAAGATCCTACATACCTTGCAGCCAAAAAACCAAGCATAAAACAGAAAATAAATTCAATAAGGACTTTAAAAATGGTCTACATAAAAAAAATCTTAAAAATGTTAAAATTTTCCTTCCTGATTCCTAGGGTCCCTCACAAAGCTTTTCACATGTTTATGAGCATCTTCTTCTCCTTCTCTAAAACTGGCATGTGAGAACTTAGATCCTGTTGTTGAAATACAGAATAGTGCGATAAGGAGAGGAGAGTACTTCTGACTCATAAAAGCATTTTATTTCTTACAACATGAGTTTCAGTCACTTTAAATACAAAAGCTGTGTTTTTTCACCTTGCACTTGCACTGTTTTACCTTACACTTGCCAAGCACTTGGCCCGGGTTGGGTCTTCATTGTAGCTTAGTCGCTTTAGTCCAACTCTTTTGCGACCCTACGTACTGCAGCCCTCCAAGCTCCTCTGTCTATGGGATTCTCCAGGCAAGAATACTGGAGTGGATTGCTGATTCCTTCTTCATGGTTCGTCATAAAATGTTGTTAAACTGAGCTGTGCAGTTGACGTAATGGTGTAAAAAGCTTGTGAATTTCTTGGGAATTGCTGCTAAGGAAGATGGCCTGGGGAGCCAAGGTGGTTTGGGGAGATTCCCAACCAACAAGGGCAAGTGGAATGTGCAGTAGGTTAGAATAAAAGAGTTTGGTTATTTGTGTTCCTATAAAAGGGTGTCAATGTCGCAGAGTGTGAGTAGAAGCAAAGAAAACTGATTGTGGCATTAGTATAAAATTAGAATTTCTGTGGAATGCTCAGGAGAAGGTCAAAAGAAGGAAGAAGTTTGCTTTGAAAAACTATAACCTTCACCCCCCTCTCAACTCTCTTTGTAATTTAAGAAGTTTCTCCAGTCACTTCTCCCAGCAAGAATTGTAGGTATCTCATTAAGCTGCCTCTAAATTGTATTGTGTGAATTTTTTATGAGGCAGTTTTGTTCATCTAATCATCATTTTGAGATTGACTAAAGAGAAGAGAAGGATTGGTTCCTTTCAGATTTCTGGACTATTTGTTGTTGTTTTTAAAAGTACTTTCCCTTCTCTCTACAGAACTGGATTTTATTATCCTAAGGACATTCATGCTTTATTCAGGATTTCTTCCTATTTGAATTGGCAAATTCAGTACTGGTATTTAACAATGAAGTCTCAGCGGAATATTCTCTTTTTATGTTTCATTTTTTATTTTTTCTTTCCATCCTAGCCAAAAAAAAAACCAGTGATGATGCCAAAGTGCCATAGGCTCTGGCAAATTATTCATCCTATATAGAAAATTCAGACTGTTACATTTTTTTCTAATGATTAGTCTTTCTTTCTAAGAAGAGTGAGAATGAGCGTCTTTAATAAGAGCTGTCTGGTCAAAATGCAAGGTGCCATTTCTTTTCCAATTTCTAATAACACTGTATAGTCCTTCAGTTATCTTTGCTTAGGAATAGTGGTATCATTTCATATCTAAAAATCAAAAAGAAAACAAACCAGGAAAAGTCAGAGGCAGCAACTGTATTATCTGGTAATACCGAGGGAAATAAGAAAAATTTTTTTTTTCTTTTTCCAGAAAGCATTGTTTTAATCCCAATACAAAACAAAATTCCTTCCGTTACTAACCGTAGGCCGAGTCTAATATTCTGGGAGAGAAATTTTCCTTAATTTACTTTGTAGTGGACATTTTCCTTGAGATTTATATTATGATAATTTTAAACTTTTGGTGAATGATTTAGCTTCATCAATTGGGGCTTAAAATAAAACTAAGGAAGGAATGGTACCCTGTACTTAGTTATCCTGAATTCACCTGGGTTATGTTACTCTCCTGGATCTATGTTTTCAAGGAATTGTTCATAAATTACAAAATGTGCAGTGGAGGGTAAACAGAAAGAAAGATCTAAATGTATCAAGAATCTGATCATGTTTAGCAAGAAGAGAAGGCTTTGGGACAACTTGATTATGTTAAAATATTGAATGAGTTGTCACTTAAAAGAAATATTCTTCCAGTAAATCACATTTGTGTAGTACATATGTAAGCAGTATATGTATAGTTTACAGTAGGCACATTTAGAAAGAGTATACTGAAAAATAATTTTGCATGTATAAAGCTGTAATGCATCAGGAAATAGTGAGTTCTCTATCTTTAGTAGCTGTTAAAACAAAGATATTTTTCCATAGAAAGCTAATAATATTTGAGAAGAGATCACTATGTATAAAATTTTAAATTCATTTAAAAAAATATAAACAATTTTACTTTTAAATAATATTTGATCATATATATATATGTTTATAGAGTATTAGAGCATATGATTATGTTTTAATAATTCATTCAATGCAAACATATATAAATATTTGTTTGCTAAATTATCTTTTATAATTTTCTCAATATTATATATGTTGTCTATAATATTATCTTTGTGTGTATGTGTGTGCTCAGTCGTGTAGACTCTGAGACCCCATAGACTGTAGCCATCCAGACTGTTTTGTTCATGCAGTTCTCCAGGCAGGAATACTGGAATAGGTTGCCATTTCCTCCTCTAGGGGATCTTCCCTGCTCAGGGATCAAAGCCACCTCTCTTGCAACTCTTTCATTGGCAGGCACGTTCTTTACCACTGTGTCACCTGGGAAGCCCAGTATTATCATTATTTCAGTTATAACTTTTTTTTTTTTCTTTTTAAGGATCTATTTTGTGGCAGATGGCCACAGGTAATGTGGTTACTCAACCTCTGCTAAAACTTGGTTTTTCTCACCAACAAGAATTAAGCTTGATTTGCCTTATTCTTTATGTCTTTTGCTTATGAACATATAGCCCAGGCCAATTTGCTTATAGTATCATGAGTTTCTAACAAGTTTTGAAAGAAAAATAAAATTAATAGGGTCAGAAATGTCTTAAGGAACATTTGAAAGTATACGTTTTGTTGTTGTTATTGTTGTTTTGTAGCTCATATTTCTGGGGTGTTTCTACATAAAACTAGTGGTCCTTCTATTTTTTGCTACATAATGTGATATTTTCATGCCGTTTGCATGGATGTAAACTCAGGATGAAAAGAAAAAAATACAGAGACTGCAAAATGTGTGGGACAAGATTTCAGTCATTTCATGGTCAGATAAGTCATTGAGTCTGAACCTAACCGCTTATCAAATCCCCAGCCATGAGGTTTGTGGAACCTGGTTGATAGAAACTTCCTGGCTACAAAGTGAAAGAACTTTGTGAAAAGACTGATTTTGGAAATTCATAAGTCTATTGGAGATGTCCTCCCCTAAAATATAATTTTACTCATCCTGATTATTTACTGACTTTACAATATATAGTATACTCTGCCAGATTTTGAGAACCAAAGAGGTGTGTATCATTTCCTGCCACCAAACAACTTAAAAATCAATTTTATGATCAATAATATGGAAAAGAGATCTGGTTTAAGGGGAGAGGGAGGTGGTAAGTTACATTTTATTTGAGCTTTAAAGCAATGGTAATACATACAGGTTTAGAGTCCTAATGGTATAAAAAGAGTCAAAATCTAAATTTCATATTTGACAGCCTTTTAGGCAGAAGTGGACCATGAAACTAAACGGGAAAAATGGCCAACAAAATATAAAGACTCTACCCCTTTCTAGGGCTGACAGGAGCATAGATGTAGCTTGTGGAGGATGAGAGAACCAAGATCAGGACTGGGTAGACTCAACCCCTTGTTGAAATATTATTGATATAAATAAATCTCTTGAGCAAGTTTACAAAATGCCAGTATATTGAGTAATGTCTTCTGCTGCCTTCCACACTGGCTGTCCCTGTAAAGATATGACCCGTTTCAGGTCTGTAGATAAAGCTTCATTGTTCTATTCAGGGATCCTGTTTAGATTACAAATCAGCCCACAGTGGCCGCCTCTGAGTCACATAGAGGTCTGATGCCATCATCTTCAGAGGATGTTTAAAAAGGCAACTCCTTTCTCAAAAACATACATCTAAACACATGCGTCATTTCCCCATGAGATAGAAACCCCAGTGTTCAAATTCTAGAAGAAAATCTGAAAAAAAATCCTCACTCAGGGATAAGTGAGCATGTCTGCTTATTTATTAGTGTGACGTATATGTTTAAGAGCCCACTAAGTCTAGAAGGAAATGTTACACTTGTTTATGATTTGGAATTTCCCAACACAAAGAGAAAAATGACAGTGTATTTAGAGTTTTTAAAAGTAATTATATATTCTGATATATATGGATAATCAAAATATACAATTACATGTTTATGCAAATATTGAAAAATAAGTTAAGCTAAAGTATATGGTTAAAAGACATTTTAGAAACTTGATTAATAGCTGTACATAGTAAATTATTAGGTATCTTGTGTGGGTATGTGAGATTTAGTAAAAGTTTTTGTGATTTGAGAAAGTATTTCTCTTGCTTAGGTTTATTTACTTTGTTATACTCATAACTTTATGGCAAAGAACAATAGAAAATAGGGTTTTACATATAGTGAAAATCAATTTTCTAGTAAATAGATGCACTCCAGATTTAGCCATGAGTCTAATCTAATCCCTCATGATAAGGTAAATTTTGCAAACCTTAATATAGAAAATATCTGCATATCTTTATGTTTTATTTATCTTATTGTTCCTAATCCACAACCCACCCTATTGGAGTTATCAAATTTTTCATTTCAACATTTATGAAAAATCAATAACAGGAACTCAGATAGACAGAATTTAAATTGGTGTCTAGAGAAATTCCTCAATACCCTCCTCCCTCATTATTGAAGAGGCCAGGGTTGTGGTTCCAGAGAGTATCTACCATTTATAGGCCAATTTTCAATGAGGTAATTCGAGTCATAAATCTTAGTGGGAAATGCTATTGTTGAACACTCTTGGTGTTCCATTAATTGAGAGGGATGGTGGGCCTGTGATGATGCTGTACTAACCCAAGGGTCTTCTTTCTTCCCTGTGTTTGGGTGCACTCAGCTATCAAAACTGCACTGATTTAACTCTGACCATTGCAACTGGGATTTCCAGATGCTAAGTGCTAATGCATGATTTAAAAGTATGCTATTTCCTGGTTCTTTTTGGGTGGCAAAGCTTTTGTCTCCAAGCTACAAACATCAAGGTCACTTGAAGGCGGAACTGAGAATCAACCACATGATGTAAACTTCTGTGGCTGGGTTCTGCTCCACGAACAAGCCTGTGGTCTCTTAACTTCTACTTGTAGGCTTTGATAACTGTTCCTTTAGAGAATAAAAACAGAGAGTTGCTTAATTTTAGTTGACTCAATATTTCTAAAAGATTAAACTATATCAACTTAAATAGAACCATTGGTGAGGATAAAGGAAATTTTAGTCATTTATATTCTTTTAAATGATGGCTATTAATTCCTAGAAACCCCAATACACTATATAAATTTTTGGAAGTTAATTTTGTAGTAGTAATTTCAGTTGACCAGTTATATTCTTAATAAAATATGTCACATCAAAGTATCCCACAATGCTATTGAATTTTGATGCAAGTCTTCCATTTTTCACGAGGGCATATAATTTTCTTTATGGAAACTCAGTATTTGATGCTGCACAATCAAAACTTATAAAAAATAAAAGTGCCACTCCAAGTTCCAAATAGAAGGATTCTTTTTCTTTCCAATGACAGATCAGTCAGTAAGAATAAGAAATGAAGGATATTTGAGGCTTTCCTTGCTATATAATTATTTTTGAATTGCATCTTTCTAATGTGTTTATGCACTTTTCCTGTCACGTTAGAAGATATAATACAACTCTAGAAAGACTGGCGGTAAAGAAACATTAAGTACCAGAAATTAATTTCCTCAATGGTTCTTGAAAAATTTCATTAGCCTAGAGGGTTAATTTTACAGTTTTAGTGCAATCATTATTTATCATCTCTTGGTTTACGGGAAAGAATTAGAGTTATTAGCTATTAAATTATCCATGAAAATTTGACACTCTTCTAGACCAAACAAACCCTGGGGCATGCTGATTTTCCCAGTGTGAAACATCTGTGGCTTCAACTAGAAAGAACTTAACATTGTCTAATTAGATTCCCAAGATTTATAAGGTTTAAATACTCTGTTATTAGAAACCTGAGAATTAGCCCCAAAGTTGAAATTCTCACTTAGTAAAGTTTATTTAAATCATCCTTAACAAGAGCAGTATTTTTACCAGAGGAATTGATTTCTAATCTATTCAAATCAACCAACAATTACCTGTGATTACAAGATTGGTCTTAGATAATACGTCTGATATAAATATGCATAAAACTGTTCTAAAAACTTTGAAATGCTTTTGACGATGATTAGAAAGTATTGGAGAAATTTTTAAACCTGACATTTTCTCTAAACCATTGAATTACAGATATATTATGTTCTTGCTAAAGATGTTGATGAGTCACTGATTCTTGATTACCTGAGGAATAAAAGACAAACATTAACTTTAAACTGATTTATTTTACAAACTTCCCACATCTGATTTCTCCATGTATGTTTAATGATAACAAACTCTTGAAAGAAATACAGGTCTAGAATAGGGGATTTGGAAAGCTGTTGACTGTCCATTTTATACTTACCTTGGCATATTCTCCCAAAGAAACCAAGAGAATTAACTTTTACATTTTTCCACAGAGGGCACACTGGGATTAAATTACCATTTTATTTTGTAACAGGGAGGATGGGTGCAGAGAAGACCATGTGGAAGGTCCACTCCTAGTTCAGGATACTGAACAAGGGAGCAGAGTATTTTCTGCCAACTGTGGTACTACCCACCATCTTAACCGTACACTTTCAGTGACTTATCTCATCCAAGTTGGCTCCAGGGGTTATGTTGACAACAGAACCCTGCTGCCTCTGTAAAGAAGGGCTCTGCAAATAACATAACCAGAATCACTACCAAAGAGAACTTGCAGATTTTACCTCAGAGTTGGAACATGTTTATTCCTCCAACCTAGGAAAAATACATTATGACTTATTGTAATGGATTTCAAGGACTTGTATTTAATTGATTCATCACTGAACTTACAAACTGTCTCAGTTATTTAAAATATATGAAAGGTAAATTCAAGGAAAATTATTCTAGCTGATAATAACCCATGTATATTATATACCATATATAAATAAGCCACGCTTATACATATACATATATAGAATTGCTATACATTTAATAATTACATTTAGAAAGGGAGGTGATGGTTCCTTGGCATTAGTTTTTGCATACCATGTAGATTTTTTGGTTTACATTAATTTTGGCTTCTTGAGAAGGCAATGGCACCCCACTCCAGTACTCTTGCCTGGAAAATCTCATGGACGGAGGAGCTTGGTAGGCTGCAGTCCATGGGGTCACAAAGAGTCGGACACGACTGAGCAACTTCATTTTCACTTTTCACTTTCATGCATTTGAGAAGGAAATGGCAATCCACTCCTGTGTTCTTGCCTGAAGAATCCCAGGGATGGGGGAGCCTGGTGGGCTACTATCTATGGGGTTGCACGGGGTCAGACACGACTGAAGCGACTTAGCAGCAGCAGCAGCAGCAGCAATTTTGGCTTAGTTGACAAAAATGAATACAAAGTACAACATAAATTAGAAAAAGTCTATAAAACTTCAGTGCTAAAGACATGAATTTAATTAAACTATTTCAAAACTTTTTAAATAATATAGGTATATCAAGAGATAACTTGAATATCAAGAGATGATCTGGAATCTGTAAGAAAGTATATTATTTTTCACATCAACTGGCAACCAACCAATAAATGCTTATTCAGCTGTAGGGAATATCAAGAAATGTATGCACCTTGACAGCTATACTGTAGGAAATTCCAGCCTAGTTGAGAGTGTGGCATGAACAAAGAGTACCATAAAATAAGTATGAAAGGGAAGCAAAGACAGTAACCATGATAAGAACTTTTAAGTGGGAGTGATGACTTGTGTGATGAATACATTCATGAAGAAAGCAAGGACATGTTTAGGATTTAATGGGCAGTAGCAACCAGAAAGGTCTTAACAGGCAGAGTAAGAGCATTGCAGGAAAAGAAGGAAGAGAGGGAAGACAGGTTGGAAGATGAGAAGCCACCTGATTGAAAAGGACTGGTGAGTGGAGCTGAAGTGGAGTTTCGTTCTCCAGCAGCTCTCATACTCCCTCCCCTATTGTCAGGATGTGGGTTTCTTGCCTTGACATTTGTGAAGATTAATCCCTATACGAGTCTGTCTACATGAGTCTGCTTAGGATACCGTAACAGGATAATTCAGACTAGGTGGCTTAAACAAAAGAAATTTATTTCCTCCCAATTTTGGAGGCTGAACGTTCATGGTCAAGGGACCCACACAGTTGTCTCTAGTGAGCTCTCTCTTCCTGGCCTGCTCTAGTGAGCTCTCTCTTCCTACCTTCTGATTGTGTCCTCACATGGCCTCTTCTGTGTAATGCACGCCCCTGGTGTCTTTTCTCTTATATGAGCTCCAATTCTGTTGGAGGCTCAAATGGTGAAGAATATGCCTGTGAAGCAGAAGACACAGGTTTGATCCCTGGATTGGGAAGATTTCCTAGAGAAGGGGTTAGTTACCAACTCCAGTATTCTTGCCTAGAGAAGTCTTTGGACAGAGGATCCTGGTGGGCTATAGTCCATGGGGTCACAAAGAGTCGGACATGACTGAGTGACTAATACTTTTACTTTTTGTCACTTTTCTTTTGGATTGGGGCCCCATCCATATGATCTCATTTCAGTTCAGTTCAGTCGCTCAGTCATGTCTGGCTCTTTGTGACCCCCATGAATTGCAGCACACCAGGCCTCCCTGTTCATCACCATCTCTCGGAGTTCACTCAGACTCATGTCCATCGAGTCCATGATGCCATCCAGCCATCTCATCCTCGGTCCTCCCCTTCTCCTCCTGCCCCCAATCCCTCCCAGCATCAGAGTCTTTTCCAATGAGTCAACTCTTCTCATGAGGTGGCCAAAGTCCTGGAGTTTCAGCTTTAGCATCATTCCTTCCAACTCACTTAACCTTAATTACCTCTTTAAAGTCCATATTGCCAAATACCTTAACATTGAGAGTTACAACTTCAACATATGAATTTGGATGAGAGGTGGGATAGTGACAAAATTTAGTCTATAACACAGTCTTTGTCACTTTAGCTCCAGTTCCCCAAAATTGGGCTAGGATGTGATCTTAGAAGAAGCAGAATATTCTCATTGCCATCTCTGCTAAAGTCTCCCTCCTGTTTCCCCATAGTAGTCCTGGTGATACTGCAGTGAATATGAGGAAAGGAATAACTGATTTGTTTGCCAGCAAATTTAGTCATTAAAGGATAAATCTTAGGAAATGTACCCTTCAAAAGAAAAGAACTGTTGAAAATGGAACAACTCTCAAGTAAAAACTGATATATTTGAATAAGAGAAGCTGCCAAGAGTTAGAACTGTAACTTTATTTTCTTTGTCCTTCTAAAAAATTGATCCTTCAGCTTTCCTAAAAGATTCCATTGTAAGAAAACGGAACAGCACACATCGATTAAAGGACATCAGCAGTGAAAGGAAAGATGTGTGTATTAGTGTCTTTTGGAAAGCTTCTAGGTTGCTTTAACTTGAACAGCAATAAAATATGACAATTCTATATTCTCCAGATTGGGGAGGCATACCTAGAGAGTATGACCTTCAGTATAGAAAGAAGGCTGAGCACTGAAGAACTGATGCTTTCAGGTTGTAATCCTGGAGAAGACCCTTGAGAGTCCCTTGGACAGCAAGGAGATCAAACCAGTCAATCCTAAGGGAAATCAATCCTGAATATTCATTGAAAAGACTGATACTGATACTGAAACTCCAATACTTTGGCCACCTGATGTGAAAAGCTGATTCATTGGAAAAGACTCTGATACGGGGAAAGACTGAGGGCAGAAGAAGAAGGAGTCAACAGAGGATGAGATGGTTGTCTTAGGTGGTTAGAATAGGAAAAAGGAGTCCAGAATGGTGGTGGCTAAAAGACAAGGAAGGGAAAAGTCCACAAAAATAGAACAGAGGATGGTCTGAGGACTGGAGTGAGGACCTCAGGTAAAACAAACAGCTCTCTTGGCTAGCCCAATTTACATAGGGCAGGTCCAGGGGGAGGAGAAAAAACATATAAAAAGAGGAGTCAAAATTGGGGGGGGGGCCTCTTTTCTCTTCACGTCTTTTGAGACAGCATGCCCTCACACCTTGAGGATGTATTTTCCTTTATTTTCTAAATAAAACTGAGCTGTAACATGGTGCTGTAACACTGGTCATCCGAAGGCTGTAATGCTGGTCCATCACTTCAAATTTTTGTTGTGATGAGACAGAACTGAGGAAATTACACACTCCCCCAACATCTAGATGGCATCATCAATTCAATGGACACGAGTTTCAACAAATTCCAGGAGATAGTCAAGGTCAAGGAAGCCTGGTGTGCTGCAGTCCATAGGGTGGCAAAGAGTAGGACATTACTTAGTGACTGAACAACAGCAACAAATTTGAAATAAAGATCTGTTTTTGATCTGAAAGCTTTCAATCAAGTTTCTCTTTAATAGTTGTAAAAAGCCAAAATTTCTTGAGAAAAAATAAAGGAAATGAATTTTGGCTTTAACAAAGAAATTTATAATAGCCAAAAAACAATAATTGTTTTCCAAATATTATCTGAGTGTAACAGGACGTATAATGTAATCCTAGATATTAAAATCAGTTTTCACATGCACAACTTCAAAGGCTGTATCTATTTCAAATATGCGTAAAAAAAGGAATCTGTCATACAGTGAACTTTTTAAAATTTAAAATATGCAGAAATTAATCGAGACTATTCTTTGGATTTGAGACTAACTCCTAATCATACAATAGGGGCACTTATTTCTTTGTCATCTGAATTGATGAAGCTGTTATATGCTAATTTCAGGGTGTCACTAGCAACCATTTTGAGAGTAAAGATTGATTTGAATAACAGTGGGTTTTCCTTGAGGTAAAGTAGAAATACAATTAGAGAAGGAAGCTCATAATTTATCTCAGCTTTATGTAAAAATATTATCAAAAAGAATAAAAGCAACTAACAAATGCTAAAATGTGCCAAGAATTCTTGATTTTCTGTCAGATTTAGACAAAAATTTAAATCAAATTCTCTTTAGTTTGTCTTATAAATGTTGTGGAAAATACTAGCATCTTTAAATTTAGTGTTAGATGTCATACCTAGAGTAGGTTTAGACCAGATTTTAGGACATATTGTGTAGTTAACTTGTGCACACAGATATTCAGAATTTGGATTGTTGATGAAATGTCACAATTTTCCAGAAACACCAGTCTTGCCATTATGTACCTGATAAAAAATTTCAGTTCACTTCAGTTCAGGCGCTCAGTGGTGTCCAACTCTTTGTGACCCCATGAATTGCAGCATGCCAGGCCTCCCTGTTCATTAGCATCTTTTGGAGTTCACTCAGTCTCATGTCCCTTGAGTCCGTGATGCCATCCAGCCATCTCATCCTCAGTTGTCTCCTTCTCCTCCTGTCCACAATCCCTCCCAGCATCAGAGTCTTTTCCAATGAGTCAACTCTTTGGATGAGGTGGCCAAAGTACTGGAGCTTCAGCTTCAGCATCATTCCTTCCAAAGAAATCCCAGGGTTGATCTCCTTCAAAATTTTAGACATCTAATAATAGTCATTCTACAGAGTAAAAGCTTATCTTTATGAACTTAGGAAAACTGCTTGAAAGTATTGGAATGTATTTACCTTGCAGTGTATTTCTAGAAATGACATAGTTGTTGAACCTGAGTTCATATGACTGACACACAAAGAGGCCAAATAAACTGAAACATTGGAGTTTGGAGCAGAGAAAGCTTTTATTCCAAGAGCCAAGCAAAGACAACAGGTGGCTGTTGCTCAAACTCTCTGATGGTTTGCGGGGGGTGGGGGGGGGGGGGTTATAGGCAAAATTTGTGGGTAGGGCTACAGGATGTGTGACCTTTTCTTGGTTGATTGATGGAGGCGTAGCAGGGTTGTATGCCAAGAATCTCAATCATCAGCCTTTTGATTCCAACCACTCTGGAGTCCACGCGCTTGTGCTCAGCCTAATGTTACCTTCTTCCACATAGTGGAGGCTCCAGGTCCTGTGGAAGAACTCAGAACAGATTGCTATGCATCCTCTGAGAAGGAACCAGAACCCTGCCCCAAGTCTGCGCTATTGTTTCCTGACTGCCTCTCTTTTGTTTTTGAATTCCCTCACTCCTCGAATCAGTAATTTTGAATCTGCTCTTTGGAACTTAGGAAAAGTGAAAGGGGCTGAAAGTCTTTTCCGCACAAACAAGAAACAGGGGACATGGAAAGGCTTAGGTAACTGGGAGGGTCTCAGAGGGTCCTACTCAGTTTCAGTATTATAACATTTGGATAGAATATGAAGTAAGAACTTTCTCTTTAATATTAATAGACTCTTAAAATATTCAGGGCAGAATATTTAGTGACAGAGTCTTTATTTTATGCTTTACACTGGAATGTTTGTGATTTAGTTAGATTTGTGTTTTTAAGGATTGACATGACACAATATATAGGATTTTTTTTTTCTAAATCATATTTTGTATATTAAAAGCCTTAAATAATTTCTTTTGAGTGCTTTTCCCATTGGGTCACTTTCTCATTTTAATGATAGCATTGCTGTAAAACCCTGACTTGGGGTTCTTATCTACGTTTATATTATGTATAGGAGAGGGAAAAACCTTCCTTCTCCCATCTTAGATTCCATTTGTTGAACATGTGAATGAAGCTGATAAAAGACAGATTCACAGGAGAAAAGGCTAACAAGTTTTGCTAATGTTTTGAATGTTATGTTCATGGGGATTTCAAATAAGTCAAAAACAAAGAGGCAAACTCTGGGACTTATACTGCATTTTAACAAAGAATAATAAATTATGGGAATTGGATAAAGGAAAGGTTTTTTTTTTTTGCTTCTATCAGTGATAAATTATGGAAAAGTGACTAGAAAATATGTGGGGGAAACTGAAGGCAGGTAAAAGTTTGTTTATGCAGACTCATCTTTGTGCCATTTCTCCAATGATAAAGCTTGTTCTCTTTCTAGTACAGGAGAAGCGAATGCCTTCATAACTTAAGTTTATACCTTGCCTTTAAGCAGAAAAAGGAAGGGAAGAGAGCTCTTCCTGACTGCTTTTTCTCACTTACCTTCAGCTCTAAGTAATCTTTATGCGAAAGTGACATATTTTGGGTGATAAATTCTGATCCCTTTCAATTTCATTACATTTACTAGAATGAATGTATGAATAAATGTAGAAAAGAATGAATAATATATGTTTGTTTGCTTGCTTGTTTACACCTCATCTCATTACTAAAAAGCATCTGAAGTGTTTTCAGATCATTTCAAAAATAAAGCATCTATAGACTTTCACCTTCTAACGAATTAAAGATTCTTTTTTAGAAATGAAGATTCTTTAATTTGGGAAATACTGATGTTTATTATATCTATGGTCTTTACCTCTGTTTCATTTATTCTATTTTATTTGGGGTTTAGTTTACATATACTAAATATAAATTGTTGAGATTCCACACCTATGGGAGTAGTTAGGTCTCAGAACCCATAAACCTAGGCAGTTCAGTATCTGAACATAAGTGGTCTCATCTGTAAATATTGAGATAATTTTTGATAACAATTGTGGTTCTAGTGGTAAAGAACCCACCTGCCATTGCAGGAGACATAAAGAGATGTGGATGTGATTCCTAGGTTGGAAAGATCCCCTGGAGGAGGACATGACAACTCATTCCAGTATTCTTGCCTGGACAATCCCTTGAACAGAGGAGCCTGGCAGGCTATAGTCCATAAGGTTGCAAAGAGTTGGACGTGTCTGAATCGACTTAACATGTATGCACATGGCATTTACAACAGTAACAAATGCAAAATTTTCCTTTGGCATTTCAGGAATCCTTTACAAATTAATAGTTGGATTGTATGGAGTAAATGATTGCTTTACTGTCTTTTTATCATTAATATGACTCAACAAATCATATTCTGTTTGAATTGTCAAACTATCCATTCACATCCACTCAAATATCCAAAAAATCTTTAGAGTACACATTTACCCCCATGAGATTAAAATATTATTTCCCCCTCATATACTGTACTTGTATTAGAAAGTTTTAAATGGTCTGAATTATCTTATTCCTATGCTAAGCTATTTCAATTGTTTGAAAGTTTCACATTGATCATAATCAAGCTTGAGTTCTACTAACACGCATACTCTTTTAACGTTTGTGTGATTTAATAGTGGGAAGAACTGGCAATGAATCCAAAGAAAAGAACCATAAGGCAGGTTAAAGTGATATGTGAAAACTACTATAGAGTATTTGAACTAATTTAAGTCTTATCTGTACTCTTATTATATCAGAGATAGAAGACTCTGAGTCTATATGTATTATGCAAATTAACAAGTTACTCTAATTTTTTTCTGAATATCCATAGAGATATAACTTGTTATGAAACAGGTCAGTCTTTTAGAACAGGCACATTAATCTTTTTTTTTTTCTTACTAAATGCATGACAGCTAATACATAACAACAAAGTGCTTTTAAAGGATGGAAATGATTTTATGTTTACAAAATATGCTTGGGTAACAACGCATTTCAAATTGCAACTTTATGAATTTATTTCATGTTTCATCAGTCTGAACGAATTAATGTACTGTTCATGTGGATCTTGCATATATTTTCATTAATGCTTTAATATTCTATTGAAATACAGCATTGCTTTAAGAAGAAATTAATTAACATTGAACGAGTTTGTTTTTATTTTCCTAAATGGGTCTCTATAAAATTTGGCCATTATAGACTTAATTTTAGCTAGTAAGTGATTAAAATTATTTTGTTGGTTTCTTAGACCATTATTTAACTTTTCTAACATGTTATGAATCAAAGAGGGGAGCTACCTGCCATCTCAGAAACCCTTCTCACACTATTCTCCCTGATTTCTTGCAGACAATAACAGCATATAATTCTTATCTGCCCTGTTTTAAACTTTTTTTTTTTCAATTGAAGTAGAGTTGATTTACAATGGTGTGTTAGTTTCAGGTGTACAATACCTCTCTTCCTTTAGTAATCAAAAGTTGTTTTCTTTTTTTCCCCTCTGCTTGTGGGTCTATTTTTGTTCTGCAAAAAGTCTTTGTTAGTCATATTGTTTGCCTTTTAAAAATCTTATCAAATCTCCTAGTTATTTTCTTTTATTTCTTTTGGGCTTTATTTATTGATGTTTTCCTAGATACTTAAACAGGAAAGGTAGATCATTGATATTAAGCTTTTTCTTTCCCTAATATAAGCATTTAATGCCATAAATGTCCCTCTGAGAAATGCTTTCAGTTCAGTTCAATTCAGTCACTCAGTCGTGTCTGACTCTTTGCAACCCCACGGACTGCAGCATGCCAAGCCTCCCTGTTCATCACCAACTCCCGGAGTTTACTCAAACTCGTGTCCATTGAGTCGGTGATGCTATACAGCCATTTCGCCCTCTGTCATCCCCTTCTCCTCTCGCCTTCAATCTTTCCCAGCATCAGGGTCTTTTCCAATAAGTCAATTCTTCATATCAGGTGGCCAAATTATTGGAGTTTCTGCTTCAGTATCAGTCCTTCCAATGAATATTCAGGACTGAATTCCTTTAGGATGGACTGGTTGGATCTCCTTGCTGCCCAAGGAACTCTCAAGAAACTTCTCCAACACCACAGTTCAAAAACATCAAGTCTTTGGTGCTCAGCCTTCTTTATAGTCCAACTCTCACATCCATAGGTGACTACTGGAAAAACCATAGCTTTGACTAGATTGACCTGTGTTGGCAAAGTAATGTCTCTGTTTTTTGATATGTTATCTAGGTTGGTCATAACTTTTCTTGAAAAGAGCAGGGTTTTTTTTAATTTCATGGCTGCAGTCACCATCTATGGTGATTTTGGAGCAGAAAAAAGTAAAGTCTGTCACTGTTTCCATTTAGTAGTTAATCTTTTATTATTATTCAGTTTAAAATGTTTTTAATATATCTAATTGATTCATGTAGTCTAATCTCTAGATTATGATTTGTTCATAGTACAAGAAAGGCAAGGCACTCCACGTGGATGAGGTTAAATAAATAAAGTACCTAAAGCCTTTCTCCTCTACACAATATGACAATCTTTTCCTGCTAAAAACAGTTCCCCTTGATATGTGTCCTCTATTCAGTATTGAAACTCATTCTTCCTTAATTCTAGTTTATAGATGTTTTATCTTTTTTAAACATTTTTATATACCTTGCAATTTATTTTCATATTTAGAACCACTGTTTCTATTAGTTCATCTGTGGCCCCAGTCTTAATTCTATCAAATCTGGAGTTTGATGTTCCAATATGCCAAATTATTTACACTAACCTCAGTAATGAATAATGATGGTCTTTTCTATTGCTAATTTAATTTTTCTCTTGATTTCAACAATATATTCTTATCCTTTGATATTAATCAATTTTAAATACATTTTCTTTTGTCTTCACCATACCTAGATACATGGCAAGTTAAAGTTGAAAACATTAGGTTTTAGTCCACCAAAAGAGAGAGAGAAATTAGTGGAAAAACTGAATGCCTTGAGAGTTCATGCTGAAGGGACAGTGAGTCAGTATGTTGCTAAGAATCCTGAGATTTAGAGAAAAATGTTAGAGTCAATGGATACATTGAGCTACATGGAAATGGCTGGATGGTTCTTTCCTAGAAAATCCATATATACAGATTCAGAAAACAGCACCACGGAAAACCCAGAATGTGCTGTTTGGAAATGGAGGCTCAGTTCAGAAGAGCCTAATGAAATGCTGAGTGCCCAGAGCATAGATGAAACTGGTTGAGGAAATTCCGAGCAGGGAAACTGAAGAGTCAAGTGGGTGCTAGAGTTCAGGCAGCTCCAGAGAATTCAGCCTAAAGCTAAACAGTTAGGGTTGAAACCCTGAGAGACAAATCCTATAAGGAAACCCAGAGAATATAAATAGCTCCTCTGAAGGTGGGTCAGGGAATAACAGGCAGAAAAGGATCCCAAGTCTTGGAGAGTTGGATATATTTGTAAATGGAAGAAAGTAAAACTGATTGGTCCCGGAATAAATGGGATAAATGTTGTGAAATATCCTAAGATATCTATGCAATGTAATGTCTTATCAATAGTTCTTGGGTGTGCTTTTCTAGGTTCATAATTTCAACGGCAGTCCTGGATTCCTACTTGTTGTACCTTACCTGTGTAAAAATACCCCACACCATCCCTAAGAGCCAGCTTTTACTGTGTATGACCCTGAAAAGTACAGACATTTATGAGTATATCTTCTATTGCTAATACCTCAAATGATTAGAAAATTCTTCATGCGTTTGGTCTCCTATTTGCCTTTCAATGATTATTACCTGTTAGCTTTAGGTCTACCTTATGAGACAACACTAACCATATTTTTATGGGAGCCCTCCGTGTGCACTTTTTTTTTTTTTTCTTTTGCTCAATGCCTATTTTCTTTGTCAGGGAAAATGTCTCAGTTTTCATTAACTATTTATGTGACATGATTTTTAGAATCCTCAGCATTTTAATTGCCTTCCTCCTGGAAGTCTTCAGCTGTCAGTTTCCTTAAAATGATTCAGGTGGGTTTTTTTTTTAATGGCATTTCTCCTTGCATAGGAAAGATGCTTATAATACTAAGTGAACAAGAAATGAATATGTGAAGAGGAAAGAGTGACACAAAGCTGGTCTGACTAATGGAAAATATGAACAGTCAACTTATTCTGTGACTAAGATATTACATTTCTGTTTATTCCAACTAAAATTACATTTAGCTTCTATTTATGCATATTTGTTTTAATATTCACCTTAAAGCAGTTTTTGTATCATTGTTTTATGTTATAGTTTGTTAAAATTCATTTGGATCTTTTCCACATGAACCACATTGAAACTTTTGCTTATATTTATTTTTTAAACCTAAATTTGGAACTTAGTAATTACTCCATTTAAATTCCATTTTGTTAGCTTTGGTTTAGTGTACTAAGAAAACAGTTTTAAATTTCAGTTCTTTTAATGTGATCTTCATATTTGTAAAATAAATTAAATTTTTGTGCCTTTTTCTAAGTCATTGATTTAAAATGTTGCTTGGGCTTATATTATACTTTAATTACAATTTGAGTTTGTTTAGTAAACACTAAATCTTACATAACTTACAATTATCTAATTCCCAGAAAATATCTTTACATTTTCTCTACAAGAATAGACTTAGACAACCTGTCAAACCCAGCTAAGATCAAGGTTGTCTTTGGCGGTCCCTTGATAAACCAACCAGTCAATTATATCTTTACAATGATTGATGTTAGTTGTGTAGCTCTTGGTGGCTCCTAATGGGGATCGTTTTTATTTCATATGTTCAAAGTATTTTTCAACTTTTTTCTCACTGTCCTATGGTTTCTTAATGATTTTTTTTTCAAATTTTATGTATGTCAATAAGGAAAAGATATATTAATCTATGAGGAAAATTGGTTTACCCATTTCTAATCTTTTGCTGCTCCTAATAATCATTATTTAAATATTTCTAGTTACAGCTATAAGAGCATAGCATTTTGGAAATTGGTTCATTGAGGCCTAAAATCTTGAGCTCATTTGAGAATATTACAGGAAATATTAGCTAATATTTGGACTAACTTTAGTTAGTCCAATAGCACCTCCTGTTTTCAAGGGCCATTATCCTTTCTAGAAAAATAAAAGAAAAAACAGAAAGAGAGAAAGAAACATAAAATATGTTTATCTTTACACAAATTGTCTTGAACAATTCTATCTCCTGACTATGGCTGGGAGGCATATCGCTAGAGAAGAAAGGAGAGGAAAAGAAATAATTGCCTGATTTTAAAGGGAGAATCATTTATTGTTGATGGCTAAAGAAATAAGACTCAGCAGGAGTACACCTTGTTTTGAGAATCAGCCATTTACTTGTGCTTTTCTTTAATAATGTCTTTCCTCTACTTCAAAGGCTAAGCATGGCTGGATAAACAAAATTCTCCCAAAATACTGTCATCTGGCATTTGTAACTTTCACAATCTTTCTAAAATTCATGTGCATCAACAAATGGTGAATTTTGTGTTTATTAGTTGAACTTAACATTTCTGTTCAACTTTAACATCTTACAATAATATGTAACCAGTCCTTAATTAAACTCGCAAGAGCAGGGAGAGCATGGTATCCAAAATTTGTGCTAATCAAA
Source organism: Neotragus pygmaeus (assembly GCA_006410875.1). NCBI lineage: Eukaryota > Metazoa > Chordata > Mammalia > Artiodactyla > Bovidae > Neotragus > Neotragus pygmaeus. The sequence continues at coordinate 346,819 of SJYV01053452.1, read as the reverse complement.
ATAAAATGTAGATAGCTTAAAATGGCAAGAGGAAAAGCAAATTAATATTTAGAGTTTTGTTAGGATAAAGTCTTCGAACCTCACTGTTGGCTCACTTGCCTTAGGGAAGAGCCAAGTGTGGAGAAGTTCTGAGCACAGTGCTAAATACAACTGTACAGCTTCCATTGATTATTTTCCTGCTGTGATTAGATAATTAGCAAGGTACTTTGTGTTTAGGTGAATTTTCATTAGAAAAGCAGTAGAATTAAATTGAAATGCCAAAAAGTACTACTTATTTCTTCTCTTCTTTAATGTGTTGATTTCTCCATGGCAGTCTTCAAGGATGAGCACAGCGTGTGAGCTCCCATAATTTCACCTTTATTTATTATAATTAAATCTAAACATATATTGAAATCAAGTCTATCTTGTTATTTTAAGGGCATTTCTGAAAATTGTAAATGAACACGATCAATTTTAATAAGCTAAAATGGATACCCATGGTCATTCATGAATTCAGTGTGTAGTAGTAAATGCATAATCCCTCAGAAGAAAGCAAATTTGCTTATCACTCAGAGGTGACTCTTGATCTCTGTGGCACAAACATACATTTTCATTGAAGTTAATTGTGTCAATAAAAGAGTAGCTTTAAACACTCTTTATCTTCTATTAGTCTATATAGAATGGGAGATGGAAAAGAAGTTTATTATTTCCTCTGAGTTTCTGTTTAAAAGAAACTTGCTGTCAAGCTGGGGAGAGATTCATGTTCAGGAAAATGAAGAATGAGAGAAGGAAAAGAGGGCTGAATTTGATGTATAAATAATATGTTAGTAATATTAAGGGAAATGATTAACAGAAATTAGAGTTGGCACAGAAGAGGTGTTTAATAAGTTTATGTGAATGATTGAATGGATTCATGGTCTATAAAGGAAGATAAGTGGAGATTATTGTCACCAGAAAATAACCACAGCACAAGAATGGCTGAAGGTAAAATACTAAAGTGTTTGATAAATAAGGATGTGGATGGTTTATTGTGGAGAGTAGTATCCCAGATTTGGAGAAAAATTAAGGACAGTGTTTGTTCAGGGGAGAATGAAGCATACATAAAAGGCAGAATGAGCCCTGTTCTGACCTGGGTCTCAAGGGGGGAATTAGTTACATTACTTAAATTATAATGCTGCAGCCAGATTGTGTTGATTTTTGGATGATACTGAATTTTGCTAATGTTATTTCTAGTTTGCTTTTCTATTTGAACATAATGTATTCTAGGTCAGAGGAAGGTGAAAGAATATACTAGGGTTCTGGTTTTTTTCTCTCCATTATCTCTTTAAATTATCCCTGCTTTGACATACTAATGAGGTAAAAGTATGTGAAAACACAAGACTGCCCTTACAATACATTTTAGGTGAACATCGTGAACATACATTTTTTATATCTTTTGTTACTAGAAGCTGACTGCACATTCATGTGGTAAATCAAATTTTATACTTTTCCACCCGTATTTTCTGATATTCTAAATAAGCAAGTATTAGAAAACATGTATATAATTTTAAAATATTTAGAATTTAAAGCTCATTATTCTTACATGAGAGTAGAAACTGGACTTTTTCTAGTTGTATATTCCCTCTCATAAATCCCTAGAATATCCAGTTCTTCAAAGCATGCAAATTTTCCCAGAAATGTAGTAACATAAAATTTTAAAATATAAGTGATCCATCTGTCTTCTAAAAATATTCTATATATTAGAAAATTAGTAAAATAAATTTTCCATCAAATAAACTGTATAAAATAGTACATTTTTTAAACTGTTATAACTTGTAAAAAAACTTAGGATATTGAAAGTTTTTGTTTTTATTTTTGAAACCACTAAAGACATTGTTTTCATAGTGATTAAAACAAAACAGGATCCTCTTATATCATTCATCAGCAAATCTGTACTGGCTACCTGCTCAGGTAGGAAGCCCTAGGATTTGGTCCAGGCTCACTCTATAGAGTCAAGCAACTCATCACAGATACACCTGCCTTGTTATTCAAAACTATCTCAGTGAGGTTAAAAAATAATTAAATAAAATAGAGCTATACAATTAGAACTCTAATATTGCTTGTGTATGCTCAGTTGCTTCAGTAGTGTCAGACTCTTTTGGGGCTCCATGGATTGCAGCCTGCCAACCACCTCTGTTCATGGGATTTCCCAGGGAAGAGTACTGAAGTGGGTTACCATTTCCTTCTCTGGGGATCTTCTGGACTGAAGGACTGAACTTGTGTCTCCTGCGTCTCCAGCCCTGGCAAGTGAATTCTTTACCACTGAGCCACCTGGGAAGCCCACTACTGTTGTTTATGACATTCCTAATAAAATCTACAAATAGATTAAATAGGTTTAATTGCATGATTGCATCCTTCCTGTTAAAGAATACATAACAGAGTGAAAAACCTTATTGGCCTCATTCAGTGATTCATGCCTTGGGTATCCGATCTAGTAGATAGAGAGGCACTCCAAAGGGTTGTGGAACTGGAGAAGGTTTTCTAGAGCGACCTGAGCAGGAAAAAGGACACTGGTCATGTGCTGTTTGGTGGAAGCAGGTCTCTTCCCTTCTGTGGAGCAGAGGGAATTCTGGGAGCAACTCAGGTAGCTTGTGCTGATTAGCTGTCCCAGGCCTTCTTTCTGGGAAGACAAAGCTTAGAAACTTAATTAAGTTTTGCTGACATGGGGCTTAGCATGAGTGACTTTATATTGAGCCTAACTCATTTTTTTAACACTCCAAAGAGACACAAAATTCAAAATGATTAAATCAAAAGTTTTTTTGTTTTTTTTTAAGAAAAATAATAATAATAATACTGGGTTTATAGTCTAGGGAGTTCAAAATAATAGGAGTCCCCATCCATTTTTGTCACTTTTAATTACTGGCTTCTGCAGTTGAAGTCACAGATTATTTATCAGATAGAACCCTCCCCTGACTCAGTCTCAGCCTTTCCCCTGTGGGGGCTCAGAGCTGGACAAGGACCAATCTTTGCGTGATGGGGTGGCAGTCTTAGTGTTTGGCATGCTCTATACCCTCGTGTGTCCAGAATCAGCCTTTTCAATTATTAATAACTTCTGTTTCCCCTTGAAGTCACACTGGGATGAAAGGTGGAGCCTTGGGAAAGATACAGCTCAATAAGGTTAACAAGGCCCAGGCCTTCCTTTTCCTGACCCTGTTGGGTCACCTCCCTGTAGATGGTGGTGGAAGAGATTCTGCAAGTTCCAAGCCCTGATGAAATGGAGAGCTTCCTGGATGTTAAGGGTTAGGTCTTCTACTTGGGCTTCCCAGGTGATGCTGTGGTAAAGAATCTGCCTGCCAATGCAGGAGGCACAGGGGAGACAGTTTCAATCCCTGGGTCTAGAAGATCCCCTGGAGAAGGAAATGGCCACCCACTCCAGTATTCTTGCCTGGGCAATCCCATGGACAGGAGTCTGGCGGGCTACAGTCCATGGGGTTAGAGAGTCAGAGGCGACTGAGCACACTTCTGTTGGATATTTTCCTTTCCTCCTGGCACACAGTAGTAGTTCAAAGAGCACTAAGCCACTCACTGAGTTATTCAGAAATTCTCCCAATTTGTTTTTTCAGTTCCCTTTTTTTGCAGTGTTTTGTTTTTCCCCTTTTTTGGTATTTGAAGAACCACAGAAATAGAGATCAGAACTAATACTGGCCTCATGAATTCCCCTAAAACTATTGAACAGGACAGTGCAAATTGCATACTGCACCAACTCCAAGATTATTATTATTATTATTATTTTTGCTTTCTGAAGTCAAATGTGAATGCTAGTTAACAGTGTACTTATGAGCAGTGCCCTAGGGTTATTGCTTTTGGTGAGATAAATGAATAGACATTTTACTGTCAGTTGGGTTTTTGAAACTTAAAAGTTTAATTGTGTTTCTCAGAATTTTATTTTCTTATAATGGACTTGGACATTTATTCAGCATACTTGGAAAAAAACACTATTAAAAATCCAAAATCAGGCTTTGTTATATTGCAGTCTATATAGCCATTATCTGTACTGTGTTCTGAAAACAGTCTGTGACAGTAATGTAGATATAATGATTTAAGAAGTTATAATTCTATATGTGTGATGCTGAATTGATGCAGGTATATTAATTAGTGTATATAGTGGATATTGGTAGTCTTTCTGATGGCTAAATTTAGTGGATATAAATATCAATGCTTTTTTGACATATAAACTTTTGATTATTAATCATATTTGATGATGCCAAAACTAATATGGAATTACTGAGAGGTATTTAAGTAAACCTTGTTTTTCTCAAGAGAAGTGCAAAAATATTTCTAATTTTCATATCTATAAAAATGAAGTACAAAACATACAATATTAAACAATTGAATTCAAAATATCAGTATAGATTGTACCACTAAATCAGTTTTCAATTGCACTAGTAGCTTTATAGTTTCAAAAAAGAAAATGTTCATCAATCTGATCTTTAATAAGAAATGTCATTGACTTACTTGGGTTATATTGACAATCTCCATAGGCTAATTCAAAGAAACTACTTCAGAGGAATATATACACATAAGTGGACATCATCAGACTAGCACACTAACCAATTTAGAGTTTAACTATTTCCTCAAGTTGTATTACTGTCTTTTCTTTTTAGGTGAGCGATCTACCCAGTGATAGATTGCAATATCAGAGAATAGGATATGTGTGCTCACTTTGTGGCTTAACGATGTAAGGTCCCTAGTTCAAAGAGCTTGAAAGTTCTGGCCCCAGGTTTTGCACCCATATACTCTGCCAATGGTCCAAGCTGTTTGCTGTCACTGTGTCCACCTTCCTATGAGAAAACTTCAATGAACATTAAGTACAATAGTGTACAATTAATTTTCCTGAAGATAGTAAATAATAAACAACCTTAGTTGTCTCTAATATGACATGCCACATCAAACAAGCTCATATTCATTGGATACCTAGTATCTGTCCAGTTCTTGTGGGATCTCAGAATGCACTAGAGAAGGATCTAGGGAGTTCACACTCTTTCTTTGTATCATTTTATCATATTTGCATCCAGTTAATTTGCAGAGTATGTTATTGTTTTTATAAAAGTAAGTTATTTTAGAAGCACAAATGAGTTTTATATGAACATAGTGTTTTAAAATGGTGAAGTTCAGAGAATCTGCTGGCAGTCCACTGGTTAGGACTTGTGTTTCCACTGTAGTGGACACAGGTTTCATCCCCGACTGGGGAACTAAGAGCCTGCAAGTTGTGCAGCTAAAAAAAAAAGTCTTAGAATTAATCCAGAACATTAAAAAAAAATTTCCCAATTCTTTATTTTAATAAGTGAAGTTCATAAAAGATCACTGAAATCTCAGAAAGGTATAATTTATTCTAAATTTTAAGAGATAGCAGAGATAAAGGAATGCCCCACTTTATTAAGAAGTTTATTCCAGTTTTGAGTCTTAAACAATTTTAAGTACTTGAACAAACCAGTTCTCTTATCAAGAAAATGAGAGGTATAGGCAAATCCTTATTCAAAGATTATTTATCCCCCACACTCTGTATAGACAGTGGCTTTGGAACCAGGAAGCTGGACATAAATGAGGTATAACACTTAGTCTGGGTAAATGAGGAAGGTGGTTTAGCAGTAGAATGCTCATGAATCCCACGTATAAATTTTTACCTTTGAGAAGAGCTAAATCAGGGGATGAATCTGCCTCACTGGTAGATTATCTTATCATTTCTACTCCCTGTTCCTCTGATCAGGTTATTTTTTTCTCAGCTAGCACACTGCAACTTTCTTATATTCATGTTCTTGAAGTCCTCTCAGCTATGTATGTGTATGGGGGTGACGAGGACAGAAATACAGTAATAAAACTTAGAATATACTCCAAGTGTTACATTAAGGAACATATAAATGCATGAGTCCATTAAACACATGCTTGATTTAAAAGGCCAGAAAGGAAGAGGATGAAGCAATCAGCTGACTTGCCACAAAGAAGAAAGTATTCAGGTCAAATGCAGACATATATTCCAAGCAGAGTAAACAATCATCCATGGATATATGTATATGGAAGGGTGACAACAGTAGACACATTCAGAAAATGATGAAAATCTCATGTAGCATGTGCAGTGGGCAGTAGAAGAAAAGGGAGATTGCATTCTGAACGGTTTCATATTCCACATCTGACATTTGAGTTTGCACATTTATCCCACCACCAGTCTCTTGTTATGAGAATATTTTCAATTTTTTTAAGCTAGTAATGGTAAAAATGAGTCACAAGTAAGATAATAAAGAAAATTACAATTTCAAAAGCCCTTCCTGACTTTCTTTTTCTTCCCTGGACCTCAGATCCTGAACCTTCCCTGGATTTCAGTCTTATCCATCCCAAATTCCTTCAAGCTTCCGCCACTGTTCTTTTGCATTTCTGACGTTCTAAGTGAGTCTGGAGAGAGATCCAGCTGCCAGTTTGCAGGGATGGTTTGTCACATGGCTGCCAACCTCCATAGCTATGTAGCTGGCAGAGACCCACCCTCCACTCCAAATGGTTGGGTATTTGACTGAGAAGCTGTGAGGGAAAAACATCCACAAAAGGTTTAAATAAATCTACTCTTATTTCCCACCATGTACTCATGAAGCCAAGTTGTTAAATTTTTGTTCATAACTATTGACATGCTGTTGTTCTGTTGCTTAGTCGTATCCAACTCTTAGTGACCGTATGGATTGCAGCACATCAGGCTTCCCTGCCCTTCACCATCTTCCAGAGTTTTCTCAAATTTATGTCCATTGAGTCAGTGATGCCCTCCAGCCGTCTCATTGTGTCGTCCCCTTCTCCTCCTTCTCTCATTCTTTCCCAGCATCAGGATCTCTTCCAATGAGTGAGCTTTTCGCATCAGGTGGACAAAGTATTGGAGCTTCAGCTTCAGCATCAGTCCTTCCAATGAATATTCAGGACTGATCTCCTTTAGGATGGACTGATTGGATCTCCTTGCTGCCCAAGGGACTCTCAAGAGTCTTCTCCAACACCACAGTTCAAAAGCATCACTACTATTAGTGCTCAGCCTTCTTTATGGTTGAATTCTCACATCCATTCATGACTACTGGAAAAGCCGTAGCTTTGACTATACAGACGTTTGTCCACAAACTGATGTCTCTGCTTTTAGGATTATCATCGGTGCCCTTCCAAGGAGCAAGCATCTTTTAATTTCATGGCTACAGACACAGTCCACAGTGATTTTAGAGCCCAAGAAAATAAAATGGCACTGTTTCCCCATTTGCCATGAAGTGATGGGACTAGATGCCATGATCTTAGTTTTCTGAATGTTGAGTTTTAAGCCAGCTTTTTTACTCTCCTCCTTCAACCTCATGAAGAGTCTATTTAGTTCCTCTTGGCTTTCTGCCATTACAGAGGCATCATCTGCATATTCTGAGCTTATTGACATTTATCTGGGCAGTCTTGATTCTAGCTTCTGATTTTCCCTGCCTGGCATTTNTTACTCTCCTCCTTCAACCTCATGAAGAGTCTATTTAGTTCCTCTTGGCTTTCTGCCATTACAGAGGCATCATCTGCATATTCTGAGCTTATTGACATTTATCTGGGCAGTCTTGATTCTAGCTTCTGATTTTCCCTGCCTGGCATTTTACATGATGTACTACTCTCCACTTAAGTAGAGGGCAGGGTTATAATATACAAACTTGACACATTCATTTCCCAATAAACAGGTGCATGTATTTAAAATATAAACTCAGTATAATACAGCACTTCTTACTTAGAGAACTTTTTTAACTGATTCACTGTCTTTTTTTTTTGTAATTTATTTTAAGTTGAACTATAGTTGATTCAACTTAAACTTATATTGGGCTTCCCTGGTGGCTTAGATGGTAAAGAATCTGCTTGCAGTGTGGGTGATCCAGGTTCGATCCCTGGGTCAGGAAAATCTCCTGGAGAAGGGAATGGCAAACCATTCTTGCCTGGAAAATTCCATGGACAGAGGAGTCTGGCAGACTACAGTCCATGGGGTCGCAAAGAGTTGGACACGACTGAACAACTAACACTTTCATAACTGCTTTACAATTTTTTTTTTCATTACTGCTGTGTAGTAAACAGATTCAGTTATTCATAAATATGTTCTTTTATATATTATTTTCCATTATAGTTTATCAAAGTATATTGAATATATTTTTCTGTGCTCTACAGGATGCCCTTGTTTAATGGTTCACTAGTCTTGATGTAATATTATAATTTTTATTTTATTAAAACTATTTAAAACATATCTTCGACTTCCTATTCAGTTTGGTCTTTATTTTAGTGTGTAATGTATAACATTAAAAGGGAAACATTTAAATCTGATTTTTAAGGAAAAGTTTCACATCTGTTCATTACAGTGTTGCATTTTTTAATGTTCTTTTTATCCAATTAAGGAAAAAAATGTTTTGAATATAAGGAAAGACTAAAAGCAATGATCCGAAGCACTTTTCATTTGTTTGGTTCATAGTAATCACAGAATCTCATCAAGCAAAAATTTCTGAATGACATATTCTATGTAAAAGTTGATTCTCTCAAAAGCAAGTTAAAAGTAAGATTTTTGGATATCTCATACCATGTTTTTACTAAATTTTGGAGTTTTTGACATACAGTCTCTGTCCCTTAAAATCCTGGAATAATTCAAGGATAGAAAAAAGAAGTTCAGGTCAACATGAAACTGAAGTATACATATTCCATAACTCTCTTGAGGTATTTAGCATTAATAGTGGAATTTTTCTTTTTCAGGATGATTGTTTGAATTTCATGGTCTCCTTTAATGAAATAACTGTTCTCATTCATAATAAGAGGCAGGATGTAATGCAAGGAAGTTGAGGGGATATGCCTGTTTGTATAATCTTTACTTTATTTATAACATTTATATCAACTAAAAGTATTACTAAAAGCATTACTGCAGTCCTCTAAAAATTCCTTGCACACTTGGTAACTTACTGTTAGGACTGGCTGCACAAAACAGAAAACAAAAAACAACAGTGGCTTTGGCACACTGTAAGTTATTTTTTCACACAAAGGAAGTCCAGAGATTGGGGGTCTAGTTCTGTTTCATTAGATCCATGAATAAATATTTGTTTATGTACTTGTCTCTAAGTTCTCTATAGTGTTTATTTCTGTGTTAAGTTTAAACTATTTTAATCATAAGAACTTTATAGACTTTTCGTGAAGCATGTTTCTCCTTATTATACATTTTTACAAGTATTTTTCGCAACTTTTTATTTACTCATCTATGGAAAATTCAAAATTAGCTAATTTTGTTACAAATGATAGTAATGACAATTTTGATTTTGACTGGAATGACATTGAATAGGTAAATTAATTTGAGGATAGTTTCAGATTGTATCTTCTCTTTCAGGAACATGTTATACTTCCTTATTCCATCCCTTTGATTTGTGTGTCCTTCAGTAAAGTTTTGTGCGATACTAATATAGATTGTATACTTTACTTATATATATATATATATTAGTTTTTGTCGATGCATTGAGTAGGGTTTTTTTTTGCCATAAATTTAACAAATTGGTTATCACTGGCATATAAGCTACTAATTTTTGCTTATTTAACTTACATCTGTCATATTATAGAACATATATTTGTTCTCAGAATTTTTCAGTTAGTTTTCTCAGATTTTATAAGAAGTCAATGTTTTTTTCAGTTTCTAAGATTAATCTATATTTTCTTACACGATTGGATTAGATAGAACTTTCTTTACAGTACTGAAAATAGTGTTAATGATAAACATCTGCAGATTGGTTCTATTTTAATGTTAACTGTTAAGAATAAGGTACAGGTAAATCTTTTATCAGGTTATGGTCATTCCTTGTATTTCTAGCTTCCTAAAATTGAATATNTGAAAATAGTGTTAATGATAAACATCTGCAGATTGGTTCTATTTTAATGTTAACTGTTAAGAATAAGGTACAGGTAAATCTTTTATCAGGTTATGGTCATTCCTTGTATTTCTAGCTTCCTAAAATTGAATATATATATATATATATATAAATATCTATTGAATTTGATCAAATGAATTTTCAACATTAAGAAGACATATGCTTTTTTTCTTTATATAGTACTAAGTTAAATGAGATCTCTTAATATTGAATATCTTTTCATTTCTTGGATGGAGTCTCCTGGCTCGTGATGTATCTTTTTTTAGTACTCAGAAAAAAACCTGTTTATTAATATTGTATTCATCTATTTTACAGGAAAATGAGTTTAATTTCCTGTCTTCTTACATTCTTTATTCATTTTGTTACCATCATGTAGTCTGTGAAATTTCAATTTTTTTAAGTGCTAATGTTTAAAAAATAAAAATCACATATATTTTAAACAGATATCTAGAACTAATTGAATACATTTTATTCTTTGATTATTAAGATATTTACTGATATTTAATCTGTATGTTTTCTAAATCAAGGTACAAATGAGTATATAAATATTTTCCTTCTGTAATTCATTAATTCCTATCTGATATTATAAACATTTTCATTATTAATGTGATTTATATTTTCTATGCTTTTTCTTTGACCATTTGTCAAGCAAGCAAGTTATATTTTATGAAATGTTACAAAGAAGTGACTTATTTTACTGATTAATTTCCATTATATCTTTTAAGTTTACTAATATTACTTTTTATTAATTTCTTCATTCTACATTTTTATTGTATATTTTTTCTTTCTTAAAAAATACTTATGTCATTTTAATATTCTTTGTTTCCCTTATACATATATTTTATGTCACATTTTTCATAAGTACTAGTGTATACATATTCTGTATGCAACATCTCATATATTATTCATTTCAAAATATATAACAATGTCAATGGGATTCCCTGGTAGCTCAGCTGAAAAAGAATCTGCCTGCAATGCCAGAGACTCCAGTTCAATTCCTGGGTCAGGAAGATCCGTTGGAGAAGGGTTAGGCTACCCTCCAGTATTCTTGGACTTCCCTGATAGAGCTCAGCTAGTAAAGAATACACCTGCAATGTGAGAGACCTGGGTTTGATTTCTAGTTGGGAAGATCCCCCAGAGAAGGGAAAGGCTATCCATTCCAGTATTCTGGCCTAGAGAATTCCATGGGGTCACAAAGAGTCAAACGTGACTGAGCAATTCTCACTTCAACAGTTTCAATATCTATTTTTTTCTTTTATTTTTTCTTGTTTTTAATTTAATTATTATTATTTCTGGAAGCCAGCATGGGCCATCCCACCCATGACAAGGTCTTGTGGAAGAGAGCTGTTAAGCAAGGCTTCAGGACTCAAGGGGCTCCCTAGACCAGCTCAAGCATCTACCCCAAAACCAGAATCTGTCTATCTTACTATTTTTGTCTTTCACCAACTCTCCTGACATTAACAGGGGGCTATCCCCGACCACCTTTCTCTGGAGAAAATCAGCTTNGATGTACTCTGCATATAAGTTAAATAAGCAGGGTGATGTGTACAGCCTTGTTATACTCCTTTCTGTATTTGGAACCAGTGTGTTGTTCCATGTCCAGTTCTAACTGTTGCTTCTTGACCTGCATATATTTCTCAAGAGGCAGGTAAGGTGGTCTGGTATTCCCATCTTTTTCTAAGAATTTTCCAGAAAATGTTTGCATGGTCTTAAATATCTCCCCATACATTGCATATTGGTTAGAAGGAGAAAAAATAGTAACTTTATACAGTGATGAAATCAGACAGCACCTTGAGTACATGATCAAAATAAATAGCACCAGTGGATGTTGTGTGCCTCTGAATATGATGCCCTGCAAAGAGAGCACATCACTTAGGTAGTTCTCCAGCAAGGAATGCATAACCTGGATGTAATCATGAGGCTGTATTGGACTTCAGTTGGGGAACATCCTATTTTATAAAAGGGTAGGTGGGAGACTGTACTCTTTAATGTTAATGTTACAAAGACAGAGGCTGTGGAAGTGTTTCAGATTAAAGGATACTGAAGAAACAGGACATCTCTTCGTGGTACCTGATCCTAGAATAGATCTTGTATTAGAGGGGAAGATGCTGTAAAGGATATTATTGGATCACTTGGCAAAATTGGATTATAGATGGTAGATAACATGAAGGTATGGCATCAATGTTGAACTTTCTAAAGTTGGTAACCTAAGGTTATATAAAATGATATTTTTATTCTTAGGAAATGCACACACACACACACACACCTGTATTTATGTGTGTAGGTATTTGTGTTTGTACTAGAGAGGAGGAGGGAGGGTGGAAGGATGCTCCTGTGCAATAATGCAAATGAGTAAAATGTTAACAGTAGATGAATTTGGTTAAAACTGTACAGGTATTTTGTACTGTTCTTGTTCTTACAGCTTTTCTGTAAATTTGAAATTATTTTTAAATGAAAAGTTTTTAAAAAATCATATGACTTTGCATTAAACTCCATAATATAGGATTTTAAAAGTAAAGAAATATCTCCTCTCCCAGAAAATTCCAGGCGAACTCTTGGGATAAAACTGTGGCTCCAAGAATGTGTTCCATGTATATCATGTGGTTTCCCTTTATCCCTAGGCCTCGGTTTGAGAAGCATGCCTCTGGGCCAGAGGCAGCTGCGGTTCAAATTTAGTCAGCAGACATGTTTTGTTTGGCCTTTTTGAGTGTGTTAAAAACTGGGAAATTTCACATAAAAATCTGTGTCTTTGGTTTCTCTTGAAAAAATGGGATGATCTTGCCATCAACTTGCGTTCCAGGTGATCTATATACTCACTGAGTGGTGTGTCAGGTAAATAGCCTCAGCCCTGCCTTATGCCTAGCTTGTTTCAAGTATTTACCTTATCACCTGGCCCCTATAGGCTGTGTTCACAGCCTTTCTCTCAGGGATCCCCAAACTCTGGGCTGCTCACTGGTACCTTCTGTGACAACATTAGACTAGAAATAAAGTGCAAGGACTTCCCTGGCGGTCCAGTGGGTAACACTCTGTACTCCAGTGCAGTGGGAACTAGATCCCGCGTGCCACAGCTGAGACCTGGCGTGGCCAAATAAGTAATTTTTTAAAAATGCAATAAAGTGCACAGTAAATGTAAATGTGCTTGAATCATCCCCAAATCATCTCTCCCACCCCAGGTCCATGGAAAAATTGTCTTCCAGAAAATTGGTCCCCCCAGAAAGTTGGGGACTGCTGCAGCTTGCCCAGGAGATGCTGGGGTATCTTCTTTGTGCTTGTAGTAATTTGAGAATTAAGTTGTTAAAATGATGCCCTGACACTTGCTAACATTCAAGTGTATGTCTCCTATAAACAAGGACATTCTCCTACATAACCGTACTACAGTGAGGAAAATCAGGAAATGAATATTGATACGTTACTACTGTGTCACCCTCAAACCCATTCATGTTTTGCTAATTGTTTTAATAACGTCTTTTTTAGTGAATAACCAATTCAGAATCAAATGTTGTATTTACCGATAGTTGTCATGTCTCTTCAGTCCCTTTGAAGCTGGAGCAGTTCATCTTTCCTTGGGTTTCATGAACTTGATGCTCTGCAAGATAATAGGCCGTCTGTTTTGTAGAATGTCCTTAAGTGTGATATTTCCTCCTGATTGGATTCAAGTTCTGTATCTTTGGCACAGAAGTCACAGAGGTGAGCTGTGTTTGTCTCATTGCATCCTATCAGGTGGCACACAGTTTCGATTTGTCCCATTACTGATGACGTCCATTTTGACCCTTTGATTAGAGTGGGGTCTGCCAGGCCTTTCCATTGTCAAGTTACTTTTTCTAAAAACTTTGTAATTAGTATTTTGTAGGATGTAAATATTCTGTTCCTCATCAGACCTTCCATTACTGGTTTACTTAATATATCTGTATGGAATCAGCTGTCTTATTTTTTTTTCCAATGGGTTTTCCATTATTGTTTATATATTGATCCACATTCTTCATGGTTCTTGTAATTTTGTAACTGTTTAGTAGTATATCTTACACTTAAAAATTATGTTGAACACATGGACTAAACCATTCATATAAGTTCGTTTGAAGGAATTTGCTGTAAGTGGGAAGCCATACAGGGTGTTTGTTGCTATTATGTTTCTATATTTAAATAATCAGCAATTATTGAGAGCGAGATACTGTTATGTGGTGTGTATGTTCGGGGTAAAAGGGAATATAGTTAAGCAGCAAAGTCAACCATTTTTTTCCCCCTTTAAATATTGTGATCATCTTTCCTTCTCAGAGAGTATAAATATAAACTTTAATGGATCATATTCCATTATTTGGATATCTGATCTGCTTAAGCTGTGTATATAGAACATAATTTAACACATTCAAGATGACTGGTGGTTATGATGAGCATTTGACATGATTCTGTGCTGTGATACGATGGCGCTCCTGATAGCTGTTTGTGTAGAACCATTTCCTCCGTACACTAAATGACACTGAACAGTTATAACCGCCCTCCTTGCTCTTGTCATTTAGTGTTGGTGTGCTTTACCCTTTGCTCTGTTTTTATATGTTAAAGAGTCTCACCCATAATATTTGAGTTTCTATATCTTGAAAGATGACTCTTCTCTTATTATTAGACCTACAGTTTGACAGTAATTTCTTCTGGGAATGGGAATTGCACTGTGAGGCATATGGGTCTTAGTTTTCCAACCAGGGATCCAACCTATGCCCCCTGTGTTGGAAGCTCAGAGTCGTAACACCAGGAAAGTCCTGACAGTATTATCTTAATGTCAAATATCCTGTCAAATATCCCTGATGGTCTCTTTGTCATTTTTTCAGTGGTTTGTTTAAATCAGGGTTTAAACAGGATCATAGATTGCATTTGGTTGCTATGTCTCTTTTACTCTATAATGTATATTTTCCTTCCCTCCCCCCCCTCGTTTACTAAAGAAACGAGACTTTTCTTCCTGTAAAGTTAAATTAACATGAGTACAGATTGTATCTTTTGTTTTTTTAAAGCANTGGTTGCTATGTCTCTTTTACTCTATAATGTATATTTTCCTTCCCTCCCCCCCCTCGTTTACTAAAGAAACGAGACTTTTCTTCCTGTAAAGTTAAATTAACATGAGTACAGATTGTATCTTTTGTTTTTTTAAAGCATGTTTCTTTGTTTTGTCTGTCCTTTGAATAGAAACTTACAGATTTTTATTTGATGTATTTTGATCTGCTGCCATTACTCTTCTAGATTTTGGTGCTTAGGTTTTCCTGTTTTGACCTGTCAGAGCATCTTCACATTGCTTCTTGAGTCCTGATCCTGGTGCTTTGTCAGCTTCATTGCTTTCTGATACGATGTTCAGACTTTACACTTAACACTTCCCGCTCCATTTTTACAGTCAACTATTCGAAGAAGTTGTGGTTCCTTTTGGTAGAAAATGGTACTCTAGGCTCTAGAGGTGGCTTGTTGTTACTAGATTGGTTATTGTTTCTAATCCAGCCTTTCTTTTGATTTCCAATTTTAAATTTGCTGTAGACTAGGAAGCCAGATAACAAAGCTGTTTTGACTTATATAAAGGTTGTTTCGGGTCTCAAAAAAGAACCCAGGAATCATGACCTATGCCTTTTGAAATTATATGGTATAGCACTTACAGGGACAGAATCGTACCTAATAAATATTACTAATATTGGTAATATGTGACTGAATAATGTCAGATGTTCCTCAGGGTAAAATGATAAACTGCATTTTCTCACCCTAAGATCCACTTTTGTTTTTCCCCTAATAATTTTATTGTTTAGTTTTCGGTTGTGCTGAGTCTTTATTGCTGCACAGNCATAGTCATGTACGGATGTGAGAATTGGACTATAAAGAAAGCTAAGCACCAAAGAATTGATGCTTTAGAACTGTGGTGTTGGAGAAGGCTCTTGAGAGTCCCTTGGACTGCAAGGAGATCCAACCAGTCCATTCTGAAGATCAGCCCTGGGATTTCTTTGGAAGGAATGATGCTAAAGCTGAAACTCCGTTACTTTGGCCACCTCATGCAAAGAGTTGACTCTTTGGAAAAGGCTCTGATGCTGGGAGGGATTGGGGGCAGGAGGAGAAGTGGACGACCGAGGATGAGATGGCTGGATGGCATCACGGACTCGATGGACGTGAGTCTGAGTGAACTCCGAGAGATGGTAATGAACAGGGAGGCCTGGCGTACTGTGATTCATGGGGTCGCAAAGAGTTGGACACGACTGAGTGACTGAACTCAACTGAACTGATATATATATATATATACACATATCATACACACACACACACACACACACACACACACATAGTATTGTGTATATGTCAATCCCAACCTCCCATTCTATTCCCTCTCCTTTCCCACCTGGTAATCACAAGTTTGTTTTCTATATCTGTGACTCTATTTCTGTTTTGTAGATCGGTTCATTTGTGACTATTTTTTTTTAATTCAAAATGTAAGTGGTATCATAGGATTTGTCTTTTTCTGACTTACTTTATGCAGTATGACAATCTCTAGGCCCATCTGTGTTGCTGAAAATGGCATTATTTCATTCTTTTTATGGCTGAGTAATATTCCATTGTGACTTACCTGGTGGCTCAGCAGTAAAGAATACACCTGCAATGCAGGAGCCACAGGAAATTCAGGTATGATCCCTGGGTCGGGAAGATACCCTGGGGGAGTGCACAGCAACCCACTTCAGTACTGAAAATAACTCCAGTATTCTTGCCTGGAGAATCCCATGAACAGAGGAGCCTGGTAGGCTATAGTTCACAGGGTCACAGAGTTGGACATAACTGAAGTGACTTAGCACACAATAGTCCATTGTATATATGGACCATATCTTCTTTATCCATTCCTCCCTTGATGGACATTTAGGTTTCTTCTACATGTTGGCTATTTTAAATCATGCTGCAGTGAACATTGGGATATGTGTATCTTATAAGGTACTGATAAAAGAAATGAAAGGTGACACAAACAGATGGAGAGATATACCATGTTCTTATATTGGAAAATTCAGTCTTGTCAAAATGACTGTGCTATCTAAAGCAATCTAGAGTCAGTGTAATCCCTATCAAGATACCAATAGTGTTTTTCACAGAATTAGAGCAAAAAGTTTTCCAATTTGTATGGATGCACAGAAGACTCAAATAGCCAAAGCAATCTTGAGAAAGAAAAATGGAGCTGGAAGAATCAGGCTCCCTGACTTCAAACTATACTCCAAAGCTAGGGTCATCAATACAGTATGGTGCTCATAAACAAAAAAAGAAATATGGATCAGTGGAACAGGATCGGAAGATCAGAGATAAGCCCACATACCTGTGGTCACCTAATCTATGACCAAGGAGGCAAGAATATACAATGGCGAAAAGACAGTGTCTTTGATAAGTGGTGCTGGGAAAATTGGACAGCTCATTGTAAAAGAATGAAATTAGAACACTCCCTAACACTATATACAAAGATAAACTCAACGTGGATTAAAGATCTAAATCAAACATCAAAACTATAAAACTCCTAAAGGAACACAAGTAGTGCACTCTCTGACATATACTGCAGGGAGAACTCTTGGGGTCCACCTACTAGAGTAATGAAAATAAAAACAAAAATAAACAAATGGGACCGAATTAAATTTCAAAGCTTTTGGACTGCAAAGGAAAATGTAAACAAAATGAAAAGATAGCCCACAGAATGGGAGAAAATACTTGCAAATAAATCAACCAATCTTAAATATTCATTGAAAGGACTGGTGCTGGACAACACTTTAGCTACCTGATGCAAAGAACTGACTCATTGGAAAAGGCCCTACTTGTTGGAAAAGACCTGATGTTGGGAAAGATTGAGTGGAAGGAGAGAAGGGAGCAACAGAGGATGAGATGATTAGATGGCATCACTAACTGAGTGGACATGAGTTTGTGCAAATTCCAGGAGATGATGAAGGACAGGGAAGCCTGGTGTGCTGCAGTTCATGGGGTCGAAAAAAGTCAGACACAACTTAGTGACTGAACAACAATAATGGACAGCAACAAGGGGTTAATCTCCAAAATATATAAACAGTTTATGCAGCTTAACATATAAAACCTGAACAAAAAATGGGAGAAAGACTTAAATAGATGTTTCTTCAAAGAAGACATACAGATGACCAAGTTGCACATGAAGAAATGCTCAACATCACTAATTATTAGAAAAATGCAAATCAAAATTACAATGAGGTATCACATCACACCAACCAGAATGATCATAAGCAAAAAGTCTACAAACAGTAAATGCTGGAGAAAGTGTGGAGAATAGGCGACTCTCCTAAACTGTTGGTGGGAATGTAAATTGATACGATCACTATGGAGAACAGTATGGAAGTTCCTGAAAAAACTAAGAATAGAGCTACTGTATAATCTTGCAATCCTATTCCTGGACAGATATTCAGAGAAAACCATAATTTATGCATTTATTTTAAAGTTGCCTTTCCTAATGTATTTTCAGGGATATTAGGGCTCTCCTAGAACTCTATTAAAATCTGAGAAAAAGAGAGAGGCCCTTTAATGTGGAAGATAGATATGGGCAGGAAACAGTTGCTTTTGACCTCTTGGGTTTCATCATTTGGCCCTTTGACCACTGGGATGACCTCTGTAACCTTCTCAAGTTCCCTGGCTTCCACCCTTGCTCTGGTTCCCTAGTTCTTAACCTGCTTTTGTCCTTTGTTCAGTTTTTTTCCTTGATGGTGATTTGTCCTAGTTAGACATACCTAAACATTCTGACATTTGTTTGGAAGCAGAAACATCAATTAAGAAGTAGTCTTCCTATTGGTAAAAAGATAATTCCCACTATTTATACAGATTTTTATTTATTGTAATAAATGCTTTCTTATCATATAGATAGTGTGTACATTGCTAGAAATTTTAGAAAATATATTTAATTTCAATGCAAATAAACTGCTGAAATTATATATCACATTGAGATAAATGCTGGTGAATGAAACTAAAATTTTTTCTGATGCATAAGCACATTTTTTTTCAACTAAAATAGAATCACCTTACTTTTTTCCACTTGAGATCAAATGCCAGTTCTCCACCTCATTATATTTTCTTACATATAAGTTTTCAATAACTGCAGAATAATGTACTGTGAATGTATGTCCTTCATCAGCTCCTTACTTTAGAAAAATATAGATTTTAAATATCTTTTTTATTTTAATAATATTGAATGGACATCTTTGTATATACAGATTTGGTAGACTCATGGTATTTCCATAAGATATATTCCTAAAATTTATTATTTTTGAGGTATGCATTCAGAGGTGAACACGAAGTATTATTTCCAAAGTGGGACTATTTTCATATTTAAGAGTAAACAAGGATTTTGAATCTTTTGTGAGCAAGACTGCTCTGTTTTGATAAGCATTAATTATAATAAGAATGAGCAGAAAGCTTATTGTATGATTTCTTTTTCCAGTTTGCATGCAAGTCATGGTTCTGATTTTTATTGTTTTATGCCTTCTTCTTTAGTTTGGTCTTTGTTTACTTTTGGATTTTTATTTGTGGTCCAAGAAATAAAAATTCTTGGAGGCAGGATCTTTTTCTTTGCCAAAATCTGGTGCAAAATTGATGATATATGAACTCTATGTCCATAGCACCACTACTTATAATAGCCAAAACATGGAAATAACCTAAATGTCCACTGACATATGAATGGATAAAGAAGATGTAGTGTATGTTTATATGTACAATGGAATATTTGTTGGTGTTTAGTCACTAAGTCAAGATCAACTCTTTGCAACCCCATGAACTATAGCCCACAAAGCTTCTCTGTTCATGGGATTTCCCAAGCAAGAATANATTTTTCTGTAAAAAGTTTACTAAAACCTTCTCAAGCATATCTGGAATTGAAATAAAAACAGAAATCTCAGCACTTAAAGTACATATAATAGCCTTGTTCAGCTCCCCCATAAAGGTGCCAGATAAAATCCAGTTTGTAAAACAAGGTTAAACAGTTAAAATTATTCCATAGCAAATGTACTGTGCCAGCTCTTGGTGCTAACTTATAAATATTTCCATCCACTACACTTTCCAAAGCATAGTTTTCCACTTGCAATTAAACTTCAAGCTGTTGCATATTTCAGGGCTTCAGTAATTTTGCCTATGCACAATTAAAAATTTGAAAATTGTATCCTTAATTTATTATAGTTATAATAATAAATAAATGTGCTCTCAATTCCTAGGTATCACTTTATAGTAGGCTATATTCTCTATCTGTAGACCTCCACATTAATGAAGAGGTAGATATGCTGCAGAGAGTTTCAGACACAATGTTTATAGTTATAAGCACTAATTAATTCATTAAAACCAAAGATTAATTGTGATGACCCAACCTTAAAACAGCCCTGGGTGTTCTTTGGAAGGAATGATGCTAAAGGTGAAACTCCAGTACTTTGGCCACCTCATGCGAAGAGTTGACTCATTGGAAAAGACTGATGCTGGGAGGGATTGGGGGCAGGAGGAGAAGGGGACGACAGGATGAAATGGCTGGAGGGCATCACCGACTCGATGGACATGAGTTTGATGGACATGAGTTTGAGTGAACTCCGGGAGATGGTGATGGACAGGGAGGTCTGGCGTGCTGCGGTTCACAATGAGTCGGACACGACTGAGTGACTGAACTGAACTGAACCTTAAAACAGCAAAAGCTCAAACTTTTGGTTCTAAAGAAATACATACATTTTTACTTCCTAAGTTTCCCTTGGCAATTAAGTTTTTATTATTCTAGTCCTCAAACAAGTAGATATTGTGTGAAAATACTCTGCCTGTCTTCTTTTGTAGTTTTAATTGGCCTTCATTTTAATTTATTTTTAAATATCCAGAGTATGTTAAAAATTCTTATTTGTTGATTGCTCACTATGTTTCAGCACTGGTTATAGATGCTTAATTTAATCCTCACAATAACTCTATAAGCAAATTAATGTTATTTCTGTATTACACATAAGAAAATGAAGGATCAAAGAAGCTGAGTAACATTACCAATGGCACACAGCTTAAAAGCAGCAGAGCCAGTTTTTAAGCAGCACAGATTAAAACCAGCCAGATTTAGTTCTGGATGAAATACGTTTTGAGAATTAGACTCCTGATAGTAGTTTATTGTCTGAAAGAAATAAGCTACAAATAAAGTACTAATAAATATAATTGTATCTCATTTTTGTTTCCAAATGTTTATTTTTTTTTATCTTTAGAACTATAAGTGAAAGATGATCAAAACAAATCCTATACCAAACCTACAGTGAGGATATGGTTCTTATATTTTCTGTTGGCACTGGTGAAATCTAAATTTAGAAACAAGAATCTGAGCTATAAAGTTAACTAAAAGGTTAAAAATCCTTTCTGGCTATGCCAGTAGTCATTTCAAATAAGTATTTCATATTCCTTCAATACTGTTTTAATGATTATACCATTCTGTTCTTTCTTAACCTTTACTGCCATTTACTTTTTATTAGAAAATCATTTAAATTTAAGAACTTCTCTAAGATAAAATGTCCATAGACTGTGAGAAGGTAAAAAATGAGAGAATATTCGTATTTCACCAACCTGAACCTATAATTTATATCAAAGATCTATATACATGAAGATTGAAGTATCAGTTACCCAACTTTTTACACGACTTTGCTGTCCTCTTCCATAGCACAGCTATTTTACAGTGTAAAGAATGCATTCTTTTAGCATCTTCCAAGCCACTTACGTCTCCTGAAGTGTGTCCAATAATAGAAGGTAATTTATGTCTATTTAGCCAGAGTAAAAGCTGGACAGGCCATAATGACTGAAGCTATCTGCCAGCCATATTCACAAGGAAACCAGAAAAGTAATAGGTCTCTGTCAAAATTCAGGTGACTTCCTACTGCCTGGAACATAGTACCTTATAATTTTTTTTTTTAAGTTTTGAATTTCCATCATCATTTTATTTTCTCCAAATAAATGGCATTATTGTCAACGAAGGCTCGAAATGTCAAAACAAACTGATGCCAGTGGAAAATTCATCTAGTGACGATTAGAAGATTAATCATCGAGGAAATGAGTAGTAGCCTTGGTTTAATGCATAGGAATTTAAAAAGATAGGCAGCATTTTTGAGCTGTAGTGGTTCTAGCAGGCAGCATTTTGCTCTTAGTCATATTTGTGGAGAAGAAAGAAAGGAAGGTTGGGAATATGAAGATCTGAGCTTTAAAAGGGGAGAGTGAATGACAGGGAACAAATGTTTTTTTAGGACTTTGGTGAACAGTAGGCACTGGGTTAAGGGCTTTTACATTTTATCTTATTAAATCATCTCCATACTGGGGCTCATAGAGTTTACGAGAATTTGTCATAGTTCAGAGATAGAAAGCTGCAGAAGTAGAACATAACCACAGGTTAATCTAAACCTGGAGCTCATCTTCTTGCCACTCTTATTTAAATATGATTATAATCATATTTAGTTTACCTTGGAAAAGGATAACATCCAGTCCTTTTATCATCTGAACACCACCTGCATCAGAATCATTTGGGAAATAAAGGAATTATTTGGAAATTCCCCAGTTTCATTACAGACCTACAGAGCCAGAATCTTGGAGGAGGGTCTGGGATATGGCAATTATAACAAGTCCCATAACACACTGTATTATGTACATTAAAGTTTGAGAGCTGCTGCTTTAGAAGAGGGTATTGAAAGCTGGAAAAACATAAATGGAAAATGATACATGCACCATTTCACCTTTTAAAGTTATTCAAAACCATACGTAACACACAAGTTCCTGAGAATGGGAAACTATTGTAAATCAACAGCCCCAACTCTATAAAGGAAGCCTGAGGGATACATGGATATTCACTGGTAGGTACAGACAGCCAACAGCAGGAAAAAGGAGTCTCTAATCCAAGGTTAACAGAATTCTTGTGTTTTATTCTAAAGTCTAAAAAAAGTGTATGTTTTTGTAATAGTATATTGTCAAGTGTATTTATCACAGCCTGGAGTATAGACATACCTATTTGAATTTGGTTTTATAACTCACTGATCAACAGGGAAATGCAAATTAAATCATGGAATGGAGGAAAGATTCTGGACCCTTGAGAACTATGGATTAAGGATTGTTTCTTGGGTAGATGATGTAACTAAACTTTTGTAGTCTCAGATGTGATTTCTTTAAAATGAAATAACAATAATAACTAATGCTTTGTTATGTTATCATGAGAATTAGGGATAAAACATGGTAAGTACGTGTCACAAAGCCTGGTATACAGAAAATAGTTAATGGTAACATATGTCATCATCATTATTAGTGACATTCATTAAATAGAGAGTGAATAGAAGTGAAATGTGCCATAACAGGGCTTCCCAGTGGCTTAGTAGGTAGTGAATCCGCCTGCAGTGCAAGAGTCCAAGAGGATATGCGTTCAATCCCTGGGTGAGGACGATCCCCTGGAGGAGGGCATGGTAACCCACTCCAGTATTCTTGGCTGGAGAATCCCACAGACAGAGGAGCCTGGTGGGCTACAGTCCATAGGGAGCACGCACATAGGCATGCTCATAACATGTATGCTATTTAACAGAATCAGCTCAAAAAAAAAAAAAAAAGAGAGAATCAGCTCTAGTGTATATGATGGTAAAGCATTGAAAAAAGAGATTTTGATTCTGAGAGCTGTCCAGAGGAAACCAACACATTCTATAAATAACTTTATCATCATATGTCTTGAAACATTACTGAGAATTTTAACATAGTAACAATATTTTTGAAACTTTTCTTAGCTTTTTATTACTGATAATACTTCATGTTTCTGATACATGTATAGAACAAAAATCCTACCATGTTCTGTGGCTACAGTTTTAGCATTGAGATTTTTGAGTTTTGTTCTAAATGCCAAAAGACAATTTAGATTCCAGAAATGTCAATTTGGTACCTAAACTTGTATATATGTACCAGAAATATGATTGACATATTTTAGCCAACTACTTTTTTTCTAAAAATAAATTGGAAGTTGTATTTATATAATAGAAAGTAGTGCATTTTAATTTCATGGTATTCCTCACTACCTTCACTCAAGTATTAGTGCCATACAACCTTTTTCTGTTTGTACAATACCATTTTCACCAAGGAAAATACATTTTAAGCTAGTCAATAAAATATCTATCACATCTATGCAATTATTATGTCAAACTAGTGCCCCATGAAACAAAAATATGGTTTTGTTTTTGCTTGTTGAAGTTCTGATGTTGTTTCTGGGAAGCCTGTTAAAATAGATGTATTTAAACTTTGACTGGATTTAGGTGGGGAAAGGAAAATCTTAGGAAAGAATTTATTTATAAAGCCTTATTTATTCAGACTCTTCCTATCTGAATATCTTTTTGACTGAAATAATTGTTGTTGGGAGAGTGATCTCAAAAATTGGAAACTCTCTGACACTTCTCCCATGGAAATAGATATGGAGAATTATGTTTATAAGAATAGCTAAAAAAGTTTAGCTCTGTTAGCTTTTACCCATAGGACCATTCATAGAGGAGTCTTTCAGCAATATCCAGTTTCTTGTGTATATCTGAGTAATCTTTCCTATCAGCTAACATTTATTTTTACTTGTGTTTTGGTACTGCTGCTTATAAGCCCAGAAGTTCTTGAGAAACTGCAAAGTTCTAATATACTTATTCATGAAAAATTTTACTGTGTTATAGGTAGTATTTGTAGCCTTATATTTTAGATTTCTCCAAAATTGATAAAAGTATGTGGAAATATTTAAAAATTTTCTATTATGATTTCTCCTTTGACCAAGGATTTAGTTTCNAATGGTTCTCTAGAGACCTACAAGACCTTCTAGAACTAACACTAAGAAAATATGTCCTTTTCATTGTAGGGGATGATGCAAAAGTAGAAAATCATGATATATCTGGAGTAACAGGCAAGTTTGGTCCTGGAGTACAAAATACCTCCTATAATAAGTATCTACCTTTTGAAGACTGGCTATTTCACTTAGCATATTTCCAAGATTCATTCATGCTGAAGCATGTGTCAGACTCTCCGTTCTTTTAAGTATGAATAATATTCCGCTGTATGTATATACCATGCTTTGCTTTTCTATTCATCCATAGGTGGAAACTTGGGTTGCTTTCACATTTTGGTAATCGCAAATAATGTTGCTATGAACTGCTAAGAAGATGGATGTACAAACATCTCATTGAGATGCTGCTTTCAATTCTTTGAGTATGTACCTGAAAGTGGAATTGTTGGATCATATAATAATGCTATTTTTATTTTTCAAGGAACCGTCATATTATTTTGAAATTCAGCAGTTTTTCTAAAATAAATCTGGTTATTTGTGTGGATGTATGTTTTCCTCTCCAACTTCTTAGGCGTAGCTTACATGGTTGTTTTTTCTTTTTATTTACTTAAAATTTTTTTCCTATTTTTTTTGTTTCACTATTATTTTCTTCTATCCATCTTTTATTACCTTCTGGGATTTCTAATACATATTAGTTCTCTTGACTCTANCTTAGGCGTAGCTTACATGGTTGTTTTTTCTTTTTATTTACTTAAAATTTTTTTCCTATTTTTTTTGTTTCACTATTATTTTCTTCTATCCATCTTTTATTACCTTCTGGGATTTCTAATACATATTAGTTCTCTTGACTCTAGTTTTCAAGCTTTATATCTTTTTCTTCATAACTTTCATTCTCTTGGTATTTTTGCTTTGTGTTTGACATATTTCTCCACTTGATAAAATCAAGTTTCAACAATCACTGTTTATGCTTTCAAGATTTTCCTCAACATTTAAAAAAAATTTAAGCAACTTAAGTTCATTAACATTTTTCAAATTATTATTTATTTTACCCAACAGCTTTATCTTTATGAACTATCATTAGTCTTTTTGATTGTTAAGCCTCCTTTTGGCTTCTAACTAGAGTATTCTATTAATCAGTACACACTAAGTTATGCTAAGTAAAATGTCAGTATATTTTTCTTTGATATCATATGTCTAATATGATTTACTGAATGGCTCTGTTTCTCACATTGGTTCAGAAACAAGTAAAACAGAGGTGAAACATAAGTGAAAAGAGAACCAACAGAATAAGAAAAATGTGTGCAATCTGATTTAAGGTTAGTATTAAAAATATATTAAAATTTCATGCAAATCAAAAGCAAAAGGACCAAATNGTCCAGTTCTAACTGTTGCTTCCTGACCTGCATATAGGTTTCTCAGGAGGCAGGTCAGGTGGTCTGGTATCCCCATCTCTTTCAGAATTGTCCACAGTAGGTTTAGGCTTGTCTTATTCTAGAGACAGAAAGGAAGCCAGTGTGGCATAATGTGGTGGAGAACGGCATAAGACCAGACCATGGCAGGTAAGACACAGGGGATGGGGAACCTCCCACGCCATGGTAAGGGCTCGTGTTAATATTCGTGAATAATTTCAAAAGACAGTACAGTCAGGTCTCTGGTTTCTGAGCCACAAGTGGTGAGACTGTCACCACGGAAGAGGAGGAGGTGATGGCCATCAGCATGGATAAAAAAAAGCCTAAAATGATGACACCTTTGCTCCAGACGGCTTTCCCACCAAGAACTAAGTCTCTCTGTCCAGGCACCCAGCTCTGCCTGACCACGCTCCCCACCCCTCACCCATTGACACTGCCTCCAAGGTTGTCCAACTGCTCAGATAAGATGCTTCTAGTACGGCTGAACCAGCGGGCTGTACGTGCATCTCACGGATACTAATTTTATTTTAAAGACTGTTTCTTTACTTACATTCATGTTTTAAAAGGAACTGTTCACTCTATAAATCACAGGTTTAATATACCAGTAAAAATATACTTTTTCCTTAAAATATAATAAATACTTTGTATTTTAAGGAAAAAATGTTCACCTGTCTACCACCTAAATTCACCTGAGCTACACTTTGGGAAAAAATAGCTGACATTTAGATGTGCCAGAACCCCACTTAGTGCAACCCATGACCCACCAGCTCCTGACATGATTTTGGGGAGGGACTGCTGTAGGGGTGTCAGAGGGAGTGGTGAGGTCAGAGGGCAGCTTAGGGAAAGCGGCCACGGTCCGGAGTCAGACAGAGCCTTAAATCTGATCCTATCACTGACCAGGCGTGTGCTCTGGGCCAAGTCAAACCTTGAGAGCCTCAGAATTCTCACCTGTAGGAGACAGCTGGGCTGTACACAGGGCAAGAATTAAGAGATATGCATGAGTTGGCGCAGGCCGTGACAGACAGTAGATGCTCCATAAAAGACCAAGCTGGGATGACTAATACATAATCTCCTAGGGTTATCATTATGCTCATCAAATGTCCTTTAGTCTCTCAAGAAGTGTTAACAGCATCTTGTCACCAGCATGTCTAAGCTTCTGCAACATCCCTAGTGCCTGGCTCACTCACCGCCCTTTGGGGACCTCTTGGTAGAACAGTAATTTTCCATCGGGTTCACCAAACTAGGTCTCCTGTTTCTTGCTTCCCTTTCATTTTTTTTTTTGTTTCCACAAGACTCCTGATGAACAATCGTTCAGAGGGGAGGCGGAAAGCGATTACCCAATGTTCCTTGCTCTGGTCCCTGCTGGGCTGGGAAGCTGCTATTTCAGCCTCAATCAGCTACCTGCAGGGTCACTGGATGCAATTCCTCCCCACAGGGACCAGGAGGAAGTGGCACCCTTGGGAGTCTTCCACCAGTGACCTGTGGCCTGAAGTTCCAACAGTTAAGATGTCCCCACAAACCTCAACCTGAGCCAGGTGGGATCCCAATTTCTTTAAGGAGCACCCCTGTCGGAAAAGCGGCATCCCTCACTGACTCCGCAGGGACAAGCGCAACATACAAGCCCTGAAAGCAATCCCATCAGAGTTGTGAGGCTCAAATACCGACCTTGACTGGGGGTAATGCGAACTTCACTTAGAGATGCCTCTGCACGAGCAGACTCACCTCTGTAACTGCTTAATTTAAGAAATCATTCAAAGGATCGTTTCTTCTCATGGCACGCAGTAAGGCAGAGGAAGTCAGCCAGACACACGAAGGGTGGGTGGTGACACACAGCTGTGATACCATCACTGGCCCCGGATAACACAGCCGCTGGCTAACGGGATGTCACACACACAGCTCTCAGTTCTCAGCTCCCCCAGGAACGGGCACCGGGTGGGTCTTCCGACCCCATCACTGGCTTCCGGTATTGGCTACCTACGTTGTAGGGCCTGATGCAAAAAAAAAAAAAGTGAGGACATCTGTTTTTAAAGTTGTTAAGAATTCCGAGGCGGTGACAACTGAGGGTGAAACGAGCACAGGGTGTGTCCTCCTGAGCAGGGAACCCAGGGCACCGGGCGCACCCAGGAAGCCCATTCTGCTCGCGTCCCCCTCTGGGTGCCTCCTGTGGCTACTCTCACGAGATCTTCTCACTCTAACCCCACCCTGTGATTTGACAAGAAATTCTTTTCTGCTTTCTTCTACTTATGAATGTCTCCATATTACACCTTTACAAATAATCACAAATATGGCCTTCCAGTTTCACAAATAATGAATATCCTCTCTTGCAAAGAATAAAATGACCTAAAACAATGCTCACTCAGAGCACTCTTCAAGCAGAGTCGGGTGGCATCTAAGAAATCAGGGGTCCTTTGAGTTTTTCAGTTTGCAGCAAAGAAACCCAAACCCTAAACTTCATCAAAGTTCAGTCACTTTATCCTAACGGGCAGGCTCCAAAGAGAATCTGGGGATGGACGGCATTCATAACACCGAGGTGGGATGGAGGGGATGGGAGGGAGGGGGCATATGCTGTCTCTTATACACATCTAGATGTGTATAAGAGACAGGTGGGGAAGCGAGCCTCTTCGGGGAAAGACGAGGCAGCTCAGCTGAGTGCCTCTGCAAGCCCTTATGTGGAAAAGCCGTGTGTGCATCCAAAACGTCAGAGCTGCAGCTCTGCTCAGAGGCCCTATCTGGCAGAGCCTTGTGTGTCTAGCTTCACTGCCCTAAGTGATCCTTGCCCAGACTTGCCTCTCTGCTAGGCTTACTGCCCAGGAAGGAGCAGGCTGNTTCCCTTGCTTCCTTCTTACTTTTCCTAGTGCTGTTTGTGGGGGTGGGCACAGACCTCTGTGGGTCTAGTTTGTCCTCATGTCCAAGGATCCAGCTTGGGTGTCGTGGAGCATGGGCTGTTGAACCCACAGCAAGCTTCCACCTCGGGACTGCCTGAGAGGAGGGTGAGGCTGGACTCTGCAGGAACATCGCCCCCACCCCAGACCACAATCTGGATCCGGGCTGTGTGTTCCACATGACCAGAGACCCTGGAGACCCTGTTCCCAGAAGCAGGGCCTCAATGCCAGCATCACCAACACGGTTGATTTCACAGTGGCCGATGTGGCCCTCACTTGGGAGTCCTCAAAGCATGCCCAGCCCCTGAGTGGGGGGCCGCCCTCTGTGCCCAGCACAGATGACCGTCCTCTGTGTGCAGGTGCTGAGCATCAAGAAGCATCTGGATGCTGGTGTGAGGACCTGCAGATGATGCACATGGAGGAGGGCACCGAGAGGAACCTACACTCTGTCCACATGGTGTATACGATGGCCCTCATGGAGGTGGGGGTGGGGGCAGGCGTACAGACGGGGNTTAAATAAGGAGGGTGACAATATACAGCCTTGATGTACTCCTTTTCCTATTTGGAACCAGTCTGTTGTTCCATGTCCGGTTCTAAAACCAACACAAATTTAAACAATAGGATAAACATTGATCCAGAAAAAGCTGTATAGATGAAGTGTGAATTATATCAGTATTTTTATACCTTAGGCCTCATACAAAACAAGTACCTTGCAATCCTGGATGAAGTCCTGATACATTAAGATGCATACATTTCATTCATGGGTATTGCTGAAATAGTATGGAAAATAATGTAAATGAGAATATGCAGGCATATAAATTAATATGTAACAAATGAAATTTATATTTAGAAATAACTTTATGATGTGTCATGTTTTATGTTGATCTGAATCTAACCCACCATATCTTGAGTCTGCTTTTTTCTCAGGTTTAACAGTTAATGGTCAGTGTGTATAAAATGCATCATTATTAGTGCTTTAATCAGTTTATGATTAGTGTGCGGTATTTCCTAGATTTTAAGGGCAAATTAAGTGCTTTGGAGTTTTTTTTTTTTTTTTAATTTCTGCTTTAATCAGAAAACAATCTTAATTTAACTTNAACCAACAGAATTATCCTCCAATTTTAAAGAAATCAAAAAGAGAAAAAGGAGTGGCATGACCCAAAGCTTATAATAAATGGAAGATGAAAAAGTCAAATAAGAAAAGCTAACACATTTTATTAAGTAAATAAAAATAAATAAATTACAACTAATAAAAGTTATATAATAAAAAACAATGTCGATGTATGGCAAAGCCAATAGAGTATTGCAAAGTAAAATAAAGTTTAAAAAAAAAAAGTAAGAATAAAACCATCTCCAGATCAAATGTTAGCAACTTTTTATGCAAAGGTCTGGAAAGTAAACATTTTCAGTTCTGCCAGCCATATGGCAGCTCTTAATTCTGCAGTTTGAGTCCCAAGGAGCCACAGATAACACAGAAAGAATGGGCATGGCTATGTTCTAACAAAAAAAAATTTTTTTTTCTTAATGAAAACAAGCATCTGGACAGATTTGCTCCAAGGGCGTATTTTGCTGATTCCAGATTTAGAGCAGCACTTTGCAAGCTTCAAAGTGCATGAACAGGACCTGGGGATCGAGTTAAAAAGAGATTCTGATTCTGGAAATTGCAGGTAGGGTCGGAGGCTCTGCATTTCTAACAGGATCCCAGAGGATGCCAATGCTGGTAGTCCAAGACTGCACTTTGAGTTGCAAAGGAAGTAGACCATCCTCCTGCCCCCCCCAAAAAAGAGAGAAACACCTACCAAAGAACCCAAATTTATGAAATGCTTAGCAGAACACAGCATCAAAAAGTAATTTATTTTCTCATCATTGAGGGGCAGAGCTATGCGATTTAAGTCCATCTCCAAGAGAGGACTACCATGTCATTGGCGATCAAGCACGGAGTTAACTATCATTATCAGAAGCAAAACCCTACACAGTTTTTAAGGGCTGCTGTGATTTTCTGGTGACAGTTAACAGCGGCGTATACCAATCAATGCAGGTAAATGAATCCATTCGAAGGCAGCCATGGATGGTAAATCACATTGTCCAGTAAAGTTGCTAAATTAGCACCAGTGTGATGCAGAACTTTTTATAAGAGCGAATCCTCTTTGGAATGAGAAGAGTTACAGGGGAGCTGAAGCTAGCAAAGCTGGAGTGGGGGAGGGGAGTGGGCGTGAAGGACAGGGGCCCCTCTGGGCTGGAAGCTCTGACATCTGCTGGTGACGCGAATGTGGAAATTGGGGTCAAGACCCTTCTGGAGTGTTGTCGAGATCCCACTGAGGGCCTGCTCTCCACACACAGGGGGCAATTTTTGTATTTCACCTACAATGGTCTCTAGTAAACAACTCCACTGTCCAGCTCACAGTAAGAGCAGAAATGAATGGTTCTGATCATCCATTGTTGGTGAGAATGTACAATGATGCAGCTTGGGAAGCCTTTGGAAAACAGTCTGGCAATTCCTGAAAAAGTTAAATATAAATGTATCATATGACCCAGAAACTCCACTCTTGGGAGTCTACCAAGAGAAATGAAAAAGCATGTTCACGTGCAGACTTGGGCAGAAATGTTCACAGCAGCGCCATTCACAGCAGCCTGAGTAGCCATCGACTGATGAATGGAGAAAGAAAATGGCCACGATCCAGTGGAACACCACTCAGCAGCCTGCCCCAAGCTTAGGCCTCAATGACATTATGCAAAGGGAGAAAAGCCAGATACAAAAGACCACATATGGTACTAGCCCCTCTCTGTGAAAGGCCCAGAACGAGTAAATCTAGAGAGGCAGAAAGTAGAAGAGCAGATGCCTGGGGAGTGACTACAGACTGGCCTGAAGAATTTAATGTGGGCACAATGGAAATGTTTTAAAACTCGACTATGGTGATGGCTGAGCTTCCCGGCTGGTGCTAGTGGTAGAGAACCTGCCTGGCAATGCAGGAGATGAAAGAGATGCGGGTTTGATCCCTGGGTCGGGAAGATCCCCTGGAGGAGCGTATGGCAACCCACTCCAGTATTCTTGCCTGGAGAATTTCATGGACAGAGAAACCTGGAGGAATACAGTCCATAGGGCTACACAGAATCGGACATGACTGAAGTGACTTAGCCCACATGCATGCATGGTGATGGTTACACAGCTTGGTGAATTTACTAAAAAAAAAAAATCACTGGAGAGACATTACATTAAAATCACTAGGTACACATTAAAATGTGTAAATTTTATGGTACATAAATTGTACCTCAATAAAGTTGTTTTAAAAATTAAATGTTCCCATCGTGTCCTTTCCTGTGTCACTCTCTAGTTCTTAAAATACTTAGGAATCCCATACACTGCAACAGACCCAGAAGACCCTTTGTTTATTCCAGCTGAGGCTGAAGTGTTAGTCGCTCAGTCGTGTCTGACTCTTTGTGACCTCAAGGACTAGCCCACCACGCTCCTCTGTCCATGGAATTTTGTAAGAACTGTAGCCCACCAGGATCCTCTGTCCATGGAATTTTCCAGGCAAGAATACTGGATTGGGTAGCCATTCCCTTCTCCTGGGGATCGTCCTGACCCAGGCATTGAACCTGGGTCTCCCACGTTGCAGGCAGATTCTACCATTTGAGCCACCAGGGAAGCCAGGACTTTGACTCAGGCAAACACCCCGAAGGTGTTGACTCGCCAAAGGAGGGAAATAAACAGGCATGGAACAGTCCTTGGTGTGCCAGCAAGCACGGAATTCACCTGTGATTGGAGCATCGTCACCTAGCCCATCAGGATGGTGCCTCTGGAGATGCTCCTCCACCCACAGCTTCGAGCCTCCAACCCAACCCCAGCCCATCAGGCTCACAAAGACCTCAGCCCAAGGGGAGTCAGAAGTGAAGGCAGCTATGGTGAAGACCTAGTCCATCAGCTGGAAACGGAAGAGAAAAAAGGAAAGTCGGTATGCTGAGAGCCAATTCACCAACCCTTCAAATGCACCCACAAACTCACCCACCTACCAAGACGGCATGTTCTTTGACGCACACTATCGCCCTGAAAGCGACTCTCTGGGGTCACGTTCCAATGCCAGAAGCAACTTCTACGCTTGCAAGAAAGTGAAAAGGTCTCCCTGGCGGTATAGCTTTGGTTTGCCCCCAAATGGTACCAAAAACATCTTATGAAATTCCAAGCTATTATGCTATCTCCTGGGCTTTCAGGTGGCTCAGTGGTAAAGAATCCACCTGCAATGCAGGAGCTGCAGGAGACTTGGGTTCGATCCGTGGGTTGGGATGATCTCCTGGAGAAGGAAATGACAACCCACTCCAGTATTCTTGCCTGAAGAACCTCATGGACAGAGGAGCCTGGCGGGCTACAGTCTATAGCGTCACAGAGTTGGACATGACTGAAACGACTGAGCAAGCACACATGTGTGCTATCTCCTTCTCCGGGGAAAAAAAAAGAACAATCCAAATCACTTGCAGGAGATGATATAGTCCTAGCTGATGGAAAATCATGAAACATAAGAGGGAGGAAGCCAGGAGGAAGCATGTAGGATGATCCCCAGTGTCTACTACAGCTTTCCTCTCCT
Organism: Neotragus pygmaeus; assembly: GCA_006410875.1. NCBI lineage: Eukaryota > Metazoa > Chordata > Mammalia > Artiodactyla > Bovidae > Neotragus > Neotragus pygmaeus. Next base: position 313,300 of record SJYV01053452.1, on the reverse strand, counting down.
AACTCACTTCATCACTCACGGCAGGAACCAAAGTCAAAGGCGGAACTTGGGGATGGGAATTGGGACTCGAGCTGATCCACATGCCAGCCATGACCTCGGTCACCTGGGGGCCGGACCCAGGCAACTGAGCCAACCAGGAGTCCTGTACAGGAGGCTTCGGGGCTGGGAGAATTGAACTGGGCCTCCAGTTCGTGAATTAATAGCTCTCTCTCTGTAGCCCAGAAGGGGTTTGGATCAGGAACACTGGTTTCACAGCCAGAGGTCTGATAATCTCTTTCTCCCTTCGCATTGAAAAAGAAAGTATCTAAGATACTGGAGAATACAGTAAAATCCGTAACTCCATTTCCTCTCTTTCTCTCTCTCTCTTTTTCTTTCCCAGTGGCAAGGCTGGATAAGCTTATCAAGTGCAGGCAAACTACATCTTAGCTCTGATCCTTTCAAGAAATCCATTTGGCGCCTTTAACATTTCATTTAGCAGATTGAATTTCGGACATGTATTTATGGGGCTGGGTTTGCCCTTAACAGAGTATTGCATAAATCCCATTACAGTATCCACTTTAGCGTGTTTGGGGTTTTCTAAGCCAGGGCTTTATTTAAGTGGACAGCCCCGGAATGAGGCGCTCTGGCTCAGAAACTCTCTCCTCTCCCTCTGGATCCAATCTTTGCAGATTATCTCCATCATCATCAATGTCAAGTGATGTTTTAGGAGCAGTCCTTCTGGCACAGCCCGGAACCAGCCACGTCTCAGCCTCGCTGACCAAGCATCCTCACCCTCCAGTGACTTACATATGGGGTTCCCGTCCAGGAATCACCTCACCCCACATCCCTCTTTCTTCCGGCCATAGCCAGTGTAGGTTTGTTAATAACGATGTTTATTCTGTATGTCTTCAGTTTCCAACAAGAAAAGTGCATTACCTGTAAGTTCTGGGGGAAAAAAATTATAAAGAAAAGTGAGCTAGAGGAAAAACTGGGGAAGCAAAAGATCTGGGTTAGGAAATCTTAGAAAGCCAGCTCGTCTCTTTAACCCTGAGATTAGCCATGGAAATAAATGGATTAGTAGCCCCAACCACAAGTGTGCCTGTAGCCGCAGAGATGAAAGGAGGGATGCGTGAGAAGGTAATGAGAGCACAGATAACCCGGCTGCCTGGTCCCTGCATTCGCCACACTCATCTCAGTTTTCCATTTCTCACTTATTCTCTCAGCAAGAAGGATGGATGGGCCATTTACATTGCAGGCGGCCAGGCAGGAATGCGGCTAAAGATGCCCTTGGGGTAAGGAGCTCAGGGGTCCACCTTGGCGAGTGCCACACTGGAGAGGCAGGGAGTCACCAGGCTGGAAGTTTCCATCCTACTGGGACCTGTCCTGAAAGGTCACACAGAGCTCTCTGATCGTCAGCTTTTCACATCGCTGACTCCAGAGCAGAAAGACAAGCAGCCGGCAGCGGTCCACCGCAGAAAGCCAGGTGAAGCTGGAGGGCTGCCGCCAAGCCCTTTGAGACCCTGTCTGGCAAAGAGCAGCAACCCAGCATCTAGCCACTTTGTCCCAGCGAAACAAGTGAGCTTTTTAAAACAAGCCCCAGCAGCTGCAGTAGTGAAGACACACACATGACGAGGGGCTCCGGGGCTATCTCAGGCTGTCTCTGGCAGACGGCAGCTGCGGCTTGGGTTACATCTAAGTTTGGCCTCAGAGCTTGTGGGGGGTACACTGTGCCTGACGAGAAAAAGAATGTCTGGCAACGTCATCGACTCCTTCAGCCGGGGTTTACAAAGCTCCTGCCACGTGCCAGGCTCCAGGCGAGGGGCTGGCATCCAGCGGGGCCTGCCCGCAGGAGATGACAGCCGAGGGAGGGACGTGGGGCAGCAGATGTGGGGCCAGTGACACGCCTGAGACAGTGTGGCTCCTTCCGACAAGACCAACAGGATCGTGAGCCCTGAAAACCCAGTACCCGCTCTCCAAGGCTCAGTCTTCTTTTCTTAAATATTTATTCTGATTTATTTGGCTGCAATGGGTCTTGCGGCATGCGGGATCTAGTCCAGGGATTGAACCTGGGCCCCCTGCTTTGGAAGCGTGGAGTCTCAGCCACCAGGGAAGTCCCCTTAATTTTCTAAAGAGTCTTATCTGCTTTATTTTCTCCCTGTCCCACTTGCCTGAGCGTGGCTGGGGACAGATGCTGTGCACAATGCTTGGGTACTACAGGAGGCGTGAAACATATGACTTCATTTCAGTTTAGTTCAGTTCAGTTCAGTTGCTCAGTCGGACCCGACTCTTTGCGACCCCATGGACTGCAGCACGCCAGGCCTCCCTGTCTATCACCAATTCCCGGAGTTTACCCTAACTTATGTCCACTGAGTTGGTGATACCTTCCAACCATCTCATCCTCTGTCATCCCCTTCTCTCCTGCCCTCAATCTTTCCCAGCATCAGGGGCTTTTCAAGTAAGTCAGCTCTTCACATCAGGTGGCCAAAGTATTGGGGTTTCAGCTTCAACATCAGTTCTTTCAATGAACACTCAGGGCTGATCTCCTTTAGGATGGACTGGTTGGATCTCCTTGCAGTCCCAGGGACTCTCAAGAGTCTTCTCCAACACCACAGTTCAAAAGCATCAATTCCTCAGTGCTCAGCTTTCTTTATAGTCAAACTCTCACATTCATACGTGACTACTAGAAAAACCACAAATCTAGCTTTGACTAGATGGATCTTTGTCAACAACAGGTCCCATTATGTCTCCATCTTAGAGCTGAGGAAATCGAGGCTCAGAGAGGTGAAGTGATTTCCCTAAAATCACACAGACAGGAGGAGGTGGAGGGATGTGACTGAAGGCTGCCTGACCCTTGAGTCCCTGTTTGCAAGCATGATGCCCCCTCATTTTTCAAGGAAGTTTGCTGTGGCTCCAGACATGGTGGATGGCACACAGTGGGGACTCAGCCAATGTCTGCTAAATTGAATTTGATCATCTTATTTAAAGCACCTGCAGTCACTCTCAGCTTTGAAGCTATGGGCCAGGAATGAGGTCATTTTATAAAAATGGAAAGCAGGAGTTTACCCTAAGGAATTTCTTGGAGTTAAAGGTAGGAATCCAGAAAGGAATCTATTCAAATGACCACAGAGCTAAGACATGGCCTCAATATAGGATGATTAAATGAGATGTGCTAAAGAATTACATAACAGCTCAGAAAAACAATTTAAGTCTCCACTGGCACTTTCCTTTTTGTAAAATTAGCATTTCTGTTAAGCTCATAATATAGGAGCAGAGGGTTTTATATAACTGCTTGGGTCACATAGGGAAATAAAGACTTATTCCACTCACTTTCAACACTTGTGCATCCCAGAGAGAACACAGTGCAGAAGGCCATCCAGATGAGGTGGCCGATCATGGTAATAACAACAAAAATAATAATTAACCCTCCTTGTGTACTTGCTGGTTGCTAGACCCACGCGAAATGATCTAAATGCACCATTCCATTTAATCCTCGTGAAGACCCTTCTGCCACAGGCAAACATCACGGCTTCCCTTTTACAGAAAGGTAACCTGACTGAAGCCAGGCTCAGAACACAGAGTCACGTGACTCAGTCTTTAACTCACATTCGCAACACTGCTGCAAATAACACTGAAGATTATGTCAAGGGGAAAAAAAAAGCTTGCCAAAATCCCAACATCTCAGACAGGAAGGCAAGAAGGCCAGGGCCATCTGGGCCTGTGTCGGATACAAGCTGCCTGCTTCCCACTTTCCTGGCATTTGCCTGGACTAAACTCCCACACGTGGCCACAGGAGAGTACTTTTCAAGCCCAGCATCCTCTGCCTCCACTCATGTTTGGCTCCACTGCAACCAAGAAGGCATCTGGGGACAAGTGATCTTTATCTGTACCAAATGTTTATTGGGCTCACTCCAGGAAATGGTCCCATGTTAGGCCAGCGTGCACAATGTCACCCACATCTGCTTGGCATGCACTCGTGTCCACATTGTAGCACTTGGAATGATGTCTCTCTTGGAGTGTCGCCCTGGAAAAGTGTCACCAGGTCCAACAAGATCAACAGCCCACTTTTTATGGAGCAGTTCTCTAGATAAAGAGAGCAGAGGGAAAGTGGGAACAGAGCACTCCTTTGAAATACCTCTCTTCTTGCACCAGTTTACAGAAAATTGTTCTTGGGGGGTGGAGGACCTTATAGAAGTATGGAGAAACATAAATCTGGCTAGTTTTTAAAAGAGGGTGAGATTCACTTTCCTGGATTCCAGTACCATTTCCCAGAGCCAAATCGTGTTTCACAATACTTGTAGCAAAGAGGCTGAATCTTGGATGCCGCTTGGTGAACACAGCCATTCTGGGTGGACCATTCACTCTCTTCTGCAAATCCCTCCCCTAGAAGGAGAACTGAGGTTTAGTGCCTCATGTTTCGTGAACAGAATATGGCAGAAGCAATTGTATTTCATGTCTGAGGTTCAGTTATACAAGAACTGCAGCTCTCTTTCCTATGGTTCTCTTCTTGGATCACTAGCTCTGGGGGAATCCATCTGCTCTGGAGCTCCCCTATGGTGAAGAACTGAAAAAGACATCCAGATAACCACCAGCAATGAACCGAAGGCCCCAGTCCACCAAGAGGCTATGAGAAGCCGCAGCCTGCTGACAACCGTGTGAGTGAGCTGGGAAGTGGATCTCCCCGCCTCCCCAGCGGAGCCTTCAGATGAGATCACAGCTATAGCCACCAGCTCAAATGCAGAATGAATGAATAACTTTAGTTATCTTTTATAATTAAAACAATATGTGTTCATTAAGAAAAATTAAGAAAATGAGATTCAGATTCAAGACAGATCGTGAACAAGAACACTCAGCTAAGCTGTTTATATAAAAGATCCCTGACCCACAGAGACTGAGATGATAAATGTCTACTGTTTAAAACCACTAAGCTTTAGGTACAATTTGTGCATGATAGGTATTAACAGTGCCACATATGATCAATTTGAATACCACTGATGAAACACATCTCATGCTATAGGACATAAGGGGCTAAAAGTATAAATGGTAAATTTCTTCGTACTATAAAGACAAAGGTGAGTGGCAGAACCTTTGGAGATTCTACAGCAAAACTAGGGCACCAATCAGAAGGCTTTAGATGAATCTGCACTTATTTTGTGAAGACAGAAATGAACAGACGCCATCACTGGACAAATGAAAAGGCAGAGGACAAAAACTTTCCTGAGAGCCATTTTCAACACAGAAACACAAATGGATGTCAAACTTTTACTATTTTATCAATTTATGGAGATGTGCTCGCTCACACAGGTAAACAAAAAGAATAAATCAGAATGACTATCTGAACAAGGATCCATATCCATACTTATATCCAGCTATAGTCAGTGCAACTATATTCTTGGTCAGTGACTTGTATCAGCTCTTTTTCAATTCTTTGACCTTGATTATACAGGAGAGTAGCAAGACCATGGGCCTTAGGGTTGCAATGATCTGGGTTCCAGGCCCACCTCTGCCCTCACTAGCTATGTGACCTTGGGAAGACAGAAACAGAGTTTTATTTTCTCATCTGCAATAAGGGGAAAAAAATCCACATCACTGCGGCAATGCAAAGGTTTGTTGTGTTTATATTTGAAAGTGCTTAGTGTGGTCTACAGCACAGTTGCCTAATAAAATATGAGCTTCCTTATGTAAGCTCCTCCTGGGTTCTCTGCTGTGGTCTGCAATAACCCAGGCTGAAAATCTCCAGTGGATGTGGGAGTCATCGTCATCCAGGAATTTAAAGCAAAGGCAGCTGATCTAGAAACATCAAATTCCAACACTTACTAACCGTGTGTCTGTGAACACCTCACTTTGCCTCGTCTGTAAAATGAGCATAAGATCAGCACCCACCTCTGTTTCGATGACTGAGGGGAACAAGGTAATGAAGGACTTGGAGTTGTTAGTGCCAGGCTTGCAATCGATGTTAAAATAAATGGTAGCTATCTTGTTAAAATCGTCTATTATTCTTATTCTCACTCTGATCATTTAAGTCATAATTTAATTCAATTGGTTACACAGAGGTCTACGGGACAAATCCAGTCCACGAAATGTTTTGTTTGCTTCACACAAGATGTTACTAAAATGGATAAATTTAAAAATCTGAATTAGTTGCCAATACATATGAGATCACACTGAAAAATCTAGATTTCTGGTTACTCTTGACTCGAAAGAGCAGATAACCTTGGGCCTGATTCTCTCAAAGTTATAGGCAGCTAAGCCAAGAAGCCACCATCCACGGAAGGCGGTGCTCGCTCTTCAGTTCACCACTGTCCCCGTCACTCCCTATCGACCCCCACACACCCCATACAACTGCCTAGCCTTAAGGACACTTGGGTTTTTGACCCTTGCTTTAATTCCTTAAAGATTTGCCTCCACTAAGACTTTATTTTTAATATCAAGTACTCTAAGTAGCAATGGCAAGAATAGATAATGAATAAGATTAAGTCTTCCCTAAGGAAATCCTCAGCAACAGTAAGTGCCAGATAATGGCTGAGGATAAAGATAGAGTCAGATCAGAAGGATAAAGATCCAGCTCTCTGAAACAACCCTTTGCGCATGACCCAAAAACGAGCTGCCAGAGCTTAAGTATCAAAATTCCACCCACCCCCCACTTCCAATCCAGTGATGGTTAATTTTATGTCCATTTGACTGGGTCACCAGCTGCCCAGCCCTTTAGTCAAATATTATTCTGGGTGTGTGTCTGTGGGGGTGTTTCTGGAGGGGATTCACGTTTGAATTGGTAGGCTGTTTAAAGCAGACTGTCCTCCTTGACACGGGTAGTAGTTTCATAATTTAGTCGCTAAGTCGTGGCCGACTCTTTAGACCCCATGGACAGTAGCTTGCCAGGCTCCTCGTCCATGGTATTCTCCAGGCAAGAATACTGGAGTGGGTTGCCCTTTCCTTCTCCAGGGTGACATGGGTAGGCCTCACCCAATCAGTCAAAAGTCTGAAAAGAAGAGAAAGGCTGAGCCTATTCCAAGTATGGAGAACCCCTCCTGACTGACAGCCTTCAAACTGGGAGGTTTTTTGTTTCCTGCCTTTAGATACAAATGGAAACAGCCTGCCTGGCCTTCGAGCTGAAACTACTATCGGTCCTCCTGGGCTCTTAGGCCTTGGGACTTAGACTGAAATCACACTCTCTGCTCTCTTAAACCTGCCAAGTGCAGATCACAGACTTCCCTGCCTCCACCAGAGTGTGAGCCAATTCCTTATAATAAATCTACTTCTCTCCTCATATACATCCTGTTGGTTCTGTTACTCTGGGGAAACCTAATACAATTCCCTTCTCAAAAAGAAAAAAAAAAAAAATCAAACCAATGGTGCAAAGCTTACAACTGATGGAGAATCAGAAGCAAAGAACCATGGGAAACTCTGTCTCTTCCCTTGAACCACTGTTTAAGCTGAGGAGGCTTAACTACCTAGAGGATTATCAGCTGCCATGGATTGACTGGAGTATCTTTTTAGCTTCAGAAAGTCCCTCGACTCTGGGTCTCAGTGAGCTTGACGGATTCTCCTGCCGAGGAATGGGAAAGGGAAGACCCCAGGGAATGCTGGGAAGATGTGCAAAGCATGCTCCCATAGGTCTTTGCAGCTCTCTTCCCGCTTTCCCCATTTCCTACTGAGTCCAACTCTCCACATCCTTTGTCGCTCTCAGGAGAAAAGAAAACACAACCACTTATTCCCATCCTCCAGGAGTAAACCGAGAGTGGAGGTGTGGGAAATTCGGATTTTCTTCTTCACACATTCATCTTGGTTTCCTAAACTTTCCTCAAAGAATTATGTGTCTCTTTAATCAGCAAAGATAATAAAAGTTACCAATTCATTCTGTATTCATTCTACAGTAGGTATAGAGCTCAAAGCTTAGAGACTGGGGGCACTGGAACCAGACTGCCTGGATGCAAATCCTGGCTCTGCTCTGTGACCTTGAGCAACAATCTGAAACCCTTTTGTAAAATGAGGACAGAAATAGTTGTTACCTCATAAGGCTGCATGGATTAAAATCCAAGTGAAGGGCTTAACATGTGCTTGGCAAACAGCAAATGCTAATTAATTGCTTCCTGTCACTGTCATTGTTTTATAATATTTACATATTCACTTTATGTACAGAGAAGGCAATGGCACCCCACTCCAGTACTCTTGCCTGGAAAATCCCATGGGTGGAGGAGCCTGGTAGGCTGCAGTCCATGGGGTCGCTACGAATCGGATACGACTGAGCAACTTGACTTTCACTTTTCACTTTCATGCATTGGAGAAGGAAATGGCAACCCACTCCAGTGTTCTTGCCTGGAGAATCCCAGGGACGGGGGAGCCTGGTGGGCTGTGGTCTATGAGATCGCACAGAGTCGGACATAACTGAAGCGACTTAGCAGCAGCAGCAGCAGCAGCAACTCTATGTACATATAATAACATGTTTATATAATTATGGTATTTATTGAGTGCTTGCTATATACCAGTAATAACATTAACCCCCACTCCATGTGTCTTAGCCTGTGTCAGGCATTACACACACAAACACACAGAATCTCGCTCACTCTCAGTGTCTGTCTCTCTATCACTGTTTCTCTCTTCCTCTTTCTCACTAACTTCAAATCACTACTGAAGGTGATCTGGTAATTTCCAACAAGAGAATGAGGCAGGTAGAAATAGAGGCCATACTGCCCAGGAGAGGAGTGAGGACTAACTCTGATCCCCAGAATGGCCCTCATCACCTAGAACATTCTCAAAAAAGCACTAGCTGAATTGGAGGTAGAACCCGCCTGTCAATGCAGGAGACATAAGAAACGCATGTTCGATCCCTGGATTGGGAAGATCCCCTGGAGGAGGGCATGGCAACGTAATCTTGCCTGGAGAATCCCCAGGGATAGAGGAGCCTGGTGGGCTATGGTCCACGGGGTCACAAAGGGTCAGACACAACAGAAGTGACTTAGTACACACACACGCACACACAGGCTGACTTAGATCAGTGACAGAAAGTTCTTCAGACACACCACTCAACTAAGGAGGCCTCCTCTCCTAGTTCAGAATCCCAACTGTGATTTTCCTGCCATGATTTTCCTCCCATCTGGCTGACCTCAAAAGCCCCCTAGCTGTTCTCCCTGCCTCCTCCCTCACCTTTTTTCAGTGTTTCCCCTAATACCTGTTACCCAGAGGGATCTTTAACGTCATGCTTTTATTCTCAGATATCTTTAGGTTTGTAGAGACAAAAATCGCAAAGACACTGCAGAGGGTTGCTGTGTACCCTTCTCCCAGCTTTCTCGAATATCCACATCTTGCCCTGCCCACGGTTCATTCATCAAAACCAAGAAATCTACATTGGTGCAACACTATTCATTACAACACAAAATTGCAGACTTCATACAGATTTCACCGATTTTTCCACTAATGACCTTTTCTTTTTCTGTTCCAGGATCCAATCCAGAAAACCACATTGCATTTTGTCATCATGTCTGCACACCAGAAGGATTTCTTTTAAAAGCTCAATGCAGATAATTTTCCTGCTTTAAACTCAATGAGTTCCCACATGGTTTGAATAAAACTGGAGATCCTGGCTCTGGTCTCCAAGACCCACATACTTTATCCCTGCAGACACCCCTCCAATCCCACCCACACGACCCTCACTCACAGTGGTGCCTGCGCCCAGGAGCCTCTGGCCACTTCTTTGAATCCCAAACTCAGTCCAGTCTCTGCCTTTGCTGAGCCTCCTGCCTGGAAAGCTGTACGTCCTTTTTGTGACTGTCACTTGCTAAGTGGCCTCCCCTTGTCACCCCAGCTAAGCCAGCCTCACCACATCACAACCACCCTCTCTCTCCTTCATTAGCACACTCATTGTCACCTGGACTGATCCTATTTATATATTTGAGGTTGATGGTCTATTCCCGGGTTGGAATGTAGGTGCAATGCCTATCTTGTTAATCATTTCATAGTAAGTACCTAGAACAGTACCTGGCACAGAGTAGGTACTCAGTAAATATCTGTTGACATGCGATTGAATGAATAGATGAAGAGGAGGTATCTGTTTTCAAACGTTCACACATGTCCCAAGAAATTAGTACAACACCTGTGTATAGTAGGTGCTCAATAAATACCTCTTGAACTAAATATTGGTCACTGATCTATCCCAAGAAGCTAGCACAATACCTAGTATGCAGCAGTTGCTCAATATTTGTTGGATGACTGGTATTTGAGTGAATGCCATCTATTTTCAAAGAAAGAGGTGACCAGGTGGAGTAAGTCAGCTGGGGCCACTTTTCTAACCAAGGCTCTCTCTCAAGAAGCTGCCAGTGAGGAATGCTGGGAGCCTCGCACCAGCTGCCTGGACATTTGTTTGGGAAGAGCAGCAGGCCCCACGGCTGCGCGGAGGTGGCGGCCGTCACCTGGCCTGCATGCGATGACAGCCCCCTGCTCATTCAGGAAGTCCCAGCCACCGCAACCCCAGCATGGAGGCTCCTCGCAGCCCGCGATGCAAAGTTGCCACAGAAAAGGCAGCTGATTAATACCCTCAGACGGTCTATTGTCTGAATCCTGTCACCAGAGAAGAAACAGCTGTTTACAGTTTGTTTATTTGTCTTCCTTTGGAGCCTTTTTGAGGAAACACAAACTCTTGTTCTCCAGGGCACAACTCAGCAGCTGAAGGGAGTGAAGAAAACGGTGTTTATTTTTAACAGGATAAAGCGGGGGCGGGGGAGGGGGGGNCAGCATCTGGGTCTTTTCCAATGAGTCAACTCTTCGGATGAGGTGGCCAAAATACTGGAGTTTCAACTTCAGCATCATTCCTTCCAAAGAAGTCCCAGGGCTGATCTCCTTCAGAATGGACTGGTTGGACCTCCTTGCAGTCCAAGAGACTCTCAAGAGTCTTCTCCAAGACCATGACACATTAAAAAAACATAATGAAAAAACCACTGGATTCCAATCAAACAAACTGTGTTTTAATTTTGGCTCTTCCACTTCATTATGTAAAATGTAGGGAAAATCAATTCATATGTTAGAATGGATTCCAACAACAAAAGAGATGACTCTACACATGGACATCACCAAATGGTCAGTATCTAAATCAGATTGAATGTATTCTTTGCAGCCAAAGATGGAGAAGCTCTGTACAATCAGCAAAAACAAGACCTGGAGCTGACTGTGGCTCAGACCATGAGCTCCTTATGCAAAATTCAAAAGTGAAATTGAAGAAAGTAGAGAAAGCCGCTAGGCCATTGATGGATGACTTAAATCAAATCCCTTATGATGTTTACAGTGGAGGTGATAGATAAATTCAAGATATTAAGATCTGGTAGAGAGAGTCCCTGAACAACTATGGATGGACATTCATAAAATTGTATAGGATCCAGTGACCAAAATCATCCCAAAGAAAAATACATGCAAGAAGGCAAAGTGGTTGTCTGAGGAGGAAAAAAAGAAAAGCGAAAGTCAAAGGAGAAAGGAAAGGATATGCCCAACTGAAAGCAGAGTTCCAGAAAATAGCAAGGAGAAACAAGAAAGCCTTCTTAAGTGTACAATGCAAAGAAATTGAGAAAAACAATAGAATGAAAAGGGCTAGAGATCTCCTCAAGAAAACTGGAGATACCAAAGGAATATTTCATGCAAAGGTGGACACAATAAAGGACAGAAATGTTAAGGACCTCAGAGAAACATAAAAGATTAAGAAGAGGTGGCAAGAATACACAGAAGCACTATACAAGAAAGGTCTTAATGACCCAAATAACCACAGTGGTGTGGTCAGTCACGTAGAACCAGACACCCTGAAGTCATGAACTCATGTAGAACTTTGAATCCTGGATTGTGAAGTCAAATGGGTTTTAGGAAACATTATTACAAGCAAAGCTAGTAGAGGTAATGGAATTCCAGCTCATCTATTTCAAATCCTAAAAGATGACGCTGTTAAAGTGCTGCACTCAATATACCAGAGCATTTGGAAAATTCAGCAGTGGCCACAGGACTGGAAAAGGTTAGTTTTCATTCCAATTCCAAAGAAGGGCAATGCCAAGCATTGTTTAAACCACTGTGAAATTGTACTCATTTCACATGCTAGCAAGGTAATGCACAATATCTTTCGTACTTGACTTCAGCACCGCACAAACCAGTAACTTCCAGATGTTCAGGCTAGATTTAGAAAAGGCAGAGGAACCAGAGATCAAATTGCCAACATCCATTGGATCATAGAAAAAGAAGAGAATTCTAGAAAAACATCTACTTCTGTATTATTGATTATGCTAAATTAGCCTTTGACTCTGTGGATCACAGCAAACTTTGGAAAATTCTTAAAGAGATGGGGATACCAGACCATCTTACCTGCCTCCTGAGAAAGCGGTATGCAGGTCAAGAAGCAGCAGTTAGAACCAGACATGAAACAATAGACTGCTTCAAAATTGGGAAAGGAGTACATCAAGGCTGTATATTGACACTCTACTTATTTAACTTTTATGCAGTGTACATTATACAAAATGTCAGGAAGGATGAATCTTAAGCTGGAATCAAGATTACCAGGGGAAATATCAATAACCTCAGATATGCAGATGATACCACGCTAATGGCAGAAAGTGAAGAGGAACTAGAGCCTTTTGATAAAATTAAAAGAAGAAAGTGAAAAAGTTGGCTTAAAAGTCAGTATTCAGAAAACTAAGATCATGGCTAAGCATTTTGCATGTAAAATCTTACTGAATCCTTATGACTAACTTGTAACCTTTTTTCCCAACAACAGGATTGAAGTTTAAAGGAGGTTAAGTTCATAAAGTTAGGAAGTGACTGATCTGTATTTGGAACATATCAATCTTTTATTGCAAAGCTATATTCTTTTATGTTCCAGAAAACTAAATCTGAATGAAACAGTTAGCTGTTTGGCATTGATCCAGTCCTTTGACTAATTAATTCTATGCCTAATTGTTCTTAGATCTAAGTCTAATAAGGTGGAATAGATACCTTTGATCAAGAATACCTGTAAGTTTGTAGACCTTTGTTAAAACTTCGTATCTACTGATATTACATACAATTGAACCCCGATTTTTAAGCATGAAGATAAAAATAAGAACTAATATTTATTTATTTTTGTGAGTCAGAAAAATGTGAGCAGTTCTTATATGAAGAGAAAGAGAGAGAAAAATAAGTTGTAAAATAAAAAAAGAAATGGGACATTTAGGTTAAAGGGTAGTCCAGAGTTATTTCTGAAAATATTTTAAAGGTGCCACAAACATATCAGCAGTTATAGAACTTAGTGTTCTCATGCCTAATGATGTTTCATTTCTTTGAATGCACATATTTTTGTCACTTAAGAGGGACATTTCTGGTTATGGAAATAAATTTGCTATCTTAAAACAGATGTTAGTTAGAAAGTAGAATTCCTTTTAGAGAACTTCACATTTCTGTCAACTTTTCTAAAGCAAATCTCTCAGTTGAAGAGAAACGTTTATTTTTTTTCCTTTGATTTGATTTTTCATTTAATGCTGACATTTATCTTAAAATATTCCACATTTTGGTACATATCAGTTGTAATCCTGGTTTTCCTCTGCACTTTGTCTCTCAACCATAATGTTAAACACATTAATATAACCGGTTATTTATAGGATAGTCCTCTTGAATGGGCTTTTTTAGCTCTTAGAGGGTGGGGACTATGTTGTGTCAATGGTTTAATCCTCCATATAAAGAGTAAAAATAATCAATGTTTATAGAAAAGAAAAGACAAGGAAAACAGGAAGTTGATAATTGACCTCTAGGTACCATAATAGACTGTTGTTAACCCAAAGTACTGCACTATCCCAGCCTGTTAAGCACGTTTCATCACAGGTCATATAAGCCATTAGTGTATCAAGAGAAGTGATCTTCATCAGCAGATGTTTAAGGTCAGTCTGCGTGTGCAAGCTAAGTCACTTCAGTTGTGTCCATCTCTTTGTGACTCTATGGACTGCAGCCCACCAGGCTCCTCTGTCCGTGGGAATCTCCAGGCAAGAATACTGGAGTGGGTTGCCATGCCCTTCTCCAAGGGATCTTCCCCACCCAGGGATTGAACCCATATCTCTTATGTCTCCTGCATTGGCGGGTGCGTTCTTTATCACTAGCACCACCTGGGAAGTCAGGTGGTGCTAATACTCTGCAAAAACCAGTAAAACCAGAGTATTTCATACAGGCAAGTGGTCCTCACAGGAAAATGACTTCTCCCTAAACTAAACAAGCGGAAGATTTCTCTTCGTCTTGAATTGAATAGTGATTCATAACTCATGTTATAATGTGAAAATTTCACATTGTCTAGGTGACACTCTCCAGGAAAATGATTGGAATACCTGTCTCATTTGTTCAGAATGAGTGGATATTTCGCCTTGTTGGAAGTCACTAACCATTTGTTAGATAGGCAGGAACTTTTTTATGCGTTGGTTTTGTAAACAGCAAGGAAACAAAAGGTCCACATTTTCTCAGCAGACATTTAAATATATAACTTGATTACTAAGTCAGTCAAATTATGGGTAATGCCTATTATCTTTATAAATAGATAAGCATATATATGTGTGAGAAGCATTGATGTGGAGAATGCTACAATAACAAATCTTATTACAAGAAAGAATTTTGAAATAACTTGCCAGGAGGGTAATGACCTCAATTAAATTTTATGTGAAATAATAATTGGTGATTTTAATAAAGGAACTCAACTGCAAATTGCATATTTGATAATATAATATTTTGGTATTACTTATTTCCCTCTGGCTTGCATTTATATTAAGTAAAAATCTTTGAGATAATCAAGGAAGATTTATAATTTGAAGTGCTTTTTCTTTCAACCTAATCAAATAGATTTTAAATGATTTTAAATTCAAAAGGAGGGAGAGAAGAACACTTTACATCTTCTTGAAGATTTAGAGATATTTATCAGTGAGGGAAATATTGGAATATAAAAATATACAGTGAATATCAAAGTGACATCAATGTAAGACAGGAAAAGTTAAATGTCACAGTATTTAAAAACCCTGGCATGTGAGATAAATATGTTTGGTGTAAATCACATGAAAAATAGCGAGTTAAAAAACACTTTTGGCACGCATGCAATCTATTCCCATGTTTAGATGTCATTGTTTGTACTTAAAGAATTTTTGAGCAAAACTATTATTTCATAGTGGTTGCACATTTTCAGTGTACTTCACACAAAGCACTCCCTTATGTGTGGTTTTGAGTTGAAATAACTTACAATTCAACTCAGAAGGACTTTTGTTTCCATCACTACAAACAGAAAAGATTTTGTAAAACAGTGCCGAGATACATCATACTAGTTGCTGTGCACACTTTGACATTAAATTTAATTTAGAGACAGCAAAACTTGCACTGTGATGTTCAGATTATCTAGTCTTTAAAAATCTGTTGCACTCATTTTTCTATAACATTACTTGTGTTTTATTCTGTTTCAGGATGAAGCCAATAAGCCTAGGCAAGGCCCCCTTTTGTTTTTTATGTGGCATAGTTGTTTCCCGATGGTGTTCAGTATTGTTAGCAGCAATAATAATGAAGTGAACTTGGAGTGAAATGAACAGCTATTAGTAGCAAGCTTGTCTGAGGATATACAAGACATGTTAACAGCCTGGTTTAAAAACACTGAACATGATCACACCCACACTGCTCAGATATAAAATATTTCCAGAGTCACTGATAGTCACCAACCACTGTATTTCCATTGTATGCTATCCTTCCATATTTTGCATCAAATTATATCTTCCTTGCATAGTTCTGGTTTTACCAATTCTATTTTGAGGGACCATAAGGCAATACTGCTAGTCTTATAAGTTCTCTGTGTCAATGAATAGGGTTTCCAAGCCTTAAGTATGTCAGCACAAACAAGTGAAATGAGATGGGCAGCTGGTTATCTTCTAGAAGGCTTGTGCTGGTAGTTCTCCTCATTGTTGTTCAGTTGCTTAGTTGTGTCTCACTCTTTGTAATCATGTGGACTGCAGCACACCAGGCTCAACTGTTCACTACTTCTGGAGTTTGCTCAAATTCATGTCCATTGAGTCAGTGATGCTGTCTAACCATCTCATCCTCTGTCATCGCCTTCTCCTCCTGCCCTCAAACTTTCCCAGCATCTTTTCCAATGAGTCAGTTCTTCACATCAGGTGGCCAAAGTATTGGAGCTTCAGCTTGAACATCAGTCCTTCCAATGAATATTCAGGNCCTCTGTCATCGCCTTCTCCTCCTGCCCTCAAACTTTCCCAGCATCTTTTCCAATGAGTCAGTTCTTCACATCAGGTGGCCAAAGTATTGGAGCTTCAGCTTGAACATCAGTCCTTCCAATGAATATTCAGGATTGATTTCCTTTGGGATTTACTGATTTGATCTCCTTGCTGTCCAAGGGACCCTCAAGACTCGAGTCTTCTTCAGCAGTGGACACACTCTAATATTGTCATCTTCCTACTCAAGCATGTCAGCAGAAACAGACATAGTATTCTAGATGTATATTGAGAAATGCAGTCATGGGTAAAAATCATTTTTTATTCTTTATTGTATATTGGATACCATATTTACTAAGAAAGCTTAAGGCTCTGTTAACTTATTTTGTAATCCTATGTTGCTGCTGGTAAATGGAATTTGTGGTCATTTTATAGGAGTCTAGCACAATCACCAGGGAATTTAGTAATCAGCTCACTGCTGAATTCATCTCTCAGAGTTAAAGTACCTGGGACCTCGGAACCTCCAGGGGGAGCTGGAGGTGTCAGAAGGTCGGTTGAGAGCAAGTCAGATTTTTCTCTTGGGAATTCCTTAGGGCATGTATTGCTTAGTTGTAGTAACATTAAGAGAAATACCAGAAAGCCACAGTGTTGTATGCCATTCTGATGAAGGAAAGCTCTGGGCTCCGAGATTCTGTTTCCTTATGTCAGGCAGTGAACGGGCATTCTCGTGTTTCACCTGTATGTGGAATTTCAGACACAATTTCCAAATGCATTGATATTAACAACTAATGCATTGCTTTATTTCCAGAAAGTAACACCTGTGATGGTTTAAAGAGAGGTATCAGATATAATCAGAAGACTTTAAAAATTATAACTTGTTATATTTTCTTATAACTTGATATAAAAATATAACTTGTCTTATGATAAATGAGTTTATCTAGTGAAGAGGGGCTAACATAATGCATGTTTATAGTCTTGGAACCAGTTCTTAGTGTGACCAAGTAGTGACTTTTCGTTCTTCTCACTGCTCCCCTAAAGCCTGTACACAAGCTATCATCTTACCGTATGCCTTAGACATTGTAGAATAAAGCTGTGATAGACGGACTATTCTAGCACTTCTCAAGATGAATTTAACCAAGGGTGCTCAACTAAGGGCTGCTCTGTCCATTAGAAGAAGATTGACAAGGTCTGAAGACATTTTGGTTGTCACTGGAGGGATGCTATGGGTGAAGACTGAGGTTACCTTTAAACATCATACAAAGCACAGGGAAGTTCCCCACTGTAAAGAATTACCTGGTCCTAAATGTTAGCTTGCCTAAGAGTCCCGTGGACAGAAGAACCTAGCACACTACAGTCCATGGGGTTACAAAGAGTCAGGCTCCACTGAACACTCTACAGAAATGTCAGCAGTGTTGAGGCTGCACAACTCTAAGACATCTGCGTCCCCTGACTGAGTGTATTGTGCTGACTTCACATAGAGTGAAGCAAAGGGCACCAGTCGACTCTGCTGCTCTGAGCCAGACTGTGTTCTTCATCCGTGAGTGAATGCTTCCTTAACCAAACACATTTTTCCCTGAATTACTCTCTGATTTGGGTAGTTTACTCTTATTAGTATTTAATTGATAGTCACAGTTTTGTGAGTTTTTTTTTTCCCTATGGATGATGATAATGAGTTCCATTTTCTGCCTCATGATTCCTGCCAAGATTCCCCAGGTTTAGCAAAGCCAAAAATCAAACAAAAAAACTTTCATCTAACTAGTGCACTAACTCCTCACTCTTTTCTCTATTTCATGTTCCCGGTTCATATACCACCATCCAAGTGACTTCACCTTTTGCAGCTGTCAGAATAATCTGTCCAGAAATGGGCCTCACCTTGTCACTCACCTGCCTGCAAACCTCCTGAACGGTTGCGCCTTGCCATCCTGATGAGAAGCAAGATGTTCCCTTCAGTAGAGCAGAGCACACCCTCTCCCTCCAGCCCCCACCTCACTCCGCAGCCCAAGCTCCTGTCCCAGGGCTCCCTCCTCACTGGGTTCCTCCAGCTCTTTACACCAGTCACTTGACTCTCACCTCAGTGACTGTGTTTCCACCTGCCTCTAGCTTTACAGGTTTATTCTTTACCTTCTCTCTCATTCCCATGTGGCTCATTTACCACTTCCTCTAGGAAACTTTAATCTTCCCAGGTAGGGTTACTCCTCTAACGGCTTGTCTATATTTCTATCATTATCCTTCCCAGGTTGTTTTAAAAGCAGACCTTTGTGTGTTCCTCTCAATTCCATGAAGTCATGACCTAACTCCCTAACCAGGAGCCCAGAAGATGTCTGTGTCTTAATCATTGTCAAGTGCTCAAGTGAATGAATGAGTGTCTGGACTTGTCTCTTCACTGTTGTGAGTGAATTGAATTAATCTGAGTGGACTGGTGAGTCTTGATTGACTCACAGAGTAAGCTTAGAATCATGTACTCTGTAATTTCTGTATGACAATCATTAAAACAAAGTTTACCCATTTTTTCCTATTAACCTGTTTGTTTTNTGAGTGAATTGAATTAATCTGAGTGGACTGGTGAGTCTTGATTGACTCACAGAGTAAGCTTAGAATCATGTACTCTGTAATTTCTGTATGACAATCATTAAAACAAAGTTTACCCATTTTTTCCTATTAACCTGTTTGTTTTCTGCTGCTGCTAAGTCACTTCAGTCATGTCCGACTCTGTGCGACCCCGTAGATGGAAGCCCACCAGGCTCCCCCGTCCCTGGGATTCTCCAGGCAAGCACACTGGAGTGGGTTGCAATTTCCTTCTCCAATGCATGAAAATGAAAAGTGAAAGTGAAGTTGCTCAGTCGTGTCCGACTCTTAGTGACCCCATGGAGTGCAGCTCACCAGACTCTTGCATCCATGGGATTTTCCAGGCAAGAGTACTGGAGTGGGGTGCCATTGCCTTCTCAGAACCTGTTTGTTTAGATGGATTCAAATTACTAACCATTCAAGGAGGTCTAGGTATTGAAACATACAATCTGAGTACTATTATCCTGTGAATTCTCAATTGACCTTTGGTCCAAGGCACAGCTGAATGTAGCAGAAACAAGTAATAATATGTGCAATACCAGTATTGAGCAACTATCCTAAGTCAGGTGCTATGCTCAGAAATAGAAGGTTTTTTCACCTAACTTATAAAATAGAATGATAATTATTCCCAGTTTACATATGGCAACATTTTTAGGAGGAAACTGAAGCATCAGTTCAGTTCAGTCACTCAGTCATGTCCGACTCTTTGTGACCCCATGAATCGCAGCACGCCAGGCCTCCCTGTTCATCACCGTCTCCCAGAGTTCNTTTTTTTTTTTTCCCCATTCAAGGCATTTTCCGTAGTGCACTTGGATAGTTTGAGTTTGCAGAGGAGTCTTCTGAATGTTCATATTAATGGTTCAGCTGTTTAAAAGTTTCGGCATTTGTATGCGGATTCTTTACCAACTCAGCTATCAGGGAAGCCCTTTACCTATTTAATATCCAGTTAAATTGCTTCTCTAAGAGCTGTGTTGAGAGAAGGAAAAAACTCATGGCTAGAGGCCATCCACTAAAAACCTGGCCATGGCAATGGGCTTATAGGTTTTTTGGTAACTTCTTGAGACTTCCACCAACCTTCTGAGTATCTCCTGCGTGGTTTTATCTCCCTGTATAAGACAAAGGTCAAAGCTATGGTTTTTCCAAGAGTCATGAGTGAGTGTGAGAGTTGGACTATAAAGAAAGCTCAGCACTTAAGAACTGATGCTTTTGAACTGTGGTGTTGGAGAAGATTCTTGAGAGTCCCTTAGAGTGCAAGGAGATCCAACCAGTCCATCCTAAAGGAGTTCAGTCCAGAGTGTTCATTGGAAGGACGGATGCTAAGCTGAAACTCCAATACTTTGGCTATCTGATGTGAAGAACTGACTCACTGGAAAAGACCCTGATGCTGGGAAAGATTGAAGGTGGGAGGAGAAGGGGACGACAGAGGATGAGATGGCTGGATGGCATCATGGACTCAATGGACATGAGTTTGAGTAAGCTCTGGGAGTTGGTGATGGACAGCAAAGCCTGGCATGCTGCAGTCCATGGGGTCGCCAAGAGCTGGACACGACTGAGTGACTAGCTGAACTTAACAATAATACCAAGGTAGAGAGATGGAGCATTCAGAGCACCATTGTTGTTGTTCAGTTGCTCAGTCATGTCCAATTGCAGCACGCCAGGCTTCCCTGTCCCTCACTGTCTCCTGGAGTTTGCTCAAACTCATGTCCATTGAGTCGATGATGCCATCCAACCCTCTCATCCTCTGTCGCCCTCTTGCTGTGCTCAATCTTTCCCAGCATCAGGGTGTCTCTTATTCTAATAGCCTCAAAGTATGTTATTGTTAGGTGTTGCCAGTTTAATTAACCACGCTTGTGAAAATCTGCCCTCTTTCCCATCAGTGATCTGGTGGATGCTGTTCTGTTCCTCTCTTTGGAGGGACGACCCTGCGGCATGCATCTTTCTTCTTGCAGTCTTGCCCTTTAACCATCCTGACTTCCTGTCATATGGTTGATGTGACTCCATCTGTTTTAGCAACCCTTTCTGGGATTTTTTAATTTAAATGATTGACTTCTGGTTCCTGAATCATCTGCGAAAGAAGTGATGAATACCTTGGGGCCTGTCCCTTTTTGCCCTTTTACTCTCAGTCATAATTACCTGAGGTCCATGGTGGATTGAGTCTCACTGCAGACAGGCGTTGAGTTGCAGGTAGGAACCGGGAAATTCAGTTCAGCTCTTCTATTTATATGTTGCTCTAATACAAAAGAACTTGCTCAACTTTTCTGCTCCTTTCTCCGGAGAAGATGAAAGCTGGAGGGGCTGGTTATTTCCTACCCTACATCTGGGTTTAGGAAGAGGAGGCATTTCTCATTCCCAGCAATAGGCATGGCTTTCAACCTGTCATTTCCTCCCATCAGCCCAGAACAGGCAGAACAGTCAGCAGTGGGAGGTAACAGGAATGTGGGCAATCAGAGCAATCGGCCTCATCTGGCCTTGAGTAGGGGAAGCACCACGGCGCCTCATTAAAAGGTCTTCTCCTCTCCTCTGGGTTTCCTCCAATAGTGCAGAGGCAGATTGGCTGGATTCGCAAAGCTCTTCTGCCTGTGACTGCTGTAAACAGATCTTAACCGCATGTACCCGTTCACTGTGGCTCTGATAGCTGGCATTTCCAGCGTGGTTGCAGCTGCTCCCAAGGCGGCTACAAAATACCTTCTCACCAAGAACACTGTTGCCTTCCTGCTGTAAGCAACCATGGAGGGCAGGGTAGGGGGTGCGATTCATCAGCTGTACTCTGACACGGTAACATCACAGAGGAGACAGCGAGGGCGTCTTTCCTAAGATCCCATTACAGCAGGCTGCACCCATTCACAGCAGGAAACAAATTAAAGTCATTTTTCTGATAATACAGTGAAAGTGGTTTCCAAGTAAAGATCCTGTTCAAATTTTTGACGATGCATTCCCTTCTAAGAATGGAGGTCTTTATCTGCTCACTTAGCTCGGTTTCCTTTTAAATGTCAGTAACAGAAAGTTTTCTTGTATTATGCAGACTCTGGCAAGGTGATGGATTTAGGCAGTTATATGTGTATCCCTGACAGGTAGATCACTCTTCAGGTGTACTTATTGGTTCTTCAGTTACTCTTGTTTCATCTCAAATCATACACACATTTAAAGATTATACTGACAATTTATTGACTTTAATAATTAGTCTTTATAGATGAAGATATAAGATTAGTTACTTGGACTCTTGCTTTGTTCATTTCTGTTTTCTGAAATGCAACTATTCTTTTCTCCTATATGTCAGATATCCATTTCTAACTCAGAAAGTTACCTGTGATTTTTTCACTACATATTTTTGAAATAAAGTCAGGTAAAGCAAACACTTCTCACTCCCAAGAGCTCTTTTTTCCTTCCCTCTTTAAATTAGAATGAAATCCTAACACCAGCACCAAGGTAACAGACATTGCCTTTGATGTCTTTTATTGCTTTAAGCATCTCACTGGCATTTGACAACACAAAACACAAATATGAACCTCACATGTCCTTTAGATCTATCACGCATTTGCCCTTTTTGCTAATGGCTTTAATTTTCATTCTTCCAGAAAGTTTTGCTTACTTAAGAGAGTGCAAAGGCTGCAGAGAAAGTAATTTACCTCAGTAAAGTTAACCATGAAAATAAGCCAACTGAGAAAGCACCTTAGACACAACGGGCTTACCAGTTACCCCCATCCTTACCCCTCAAGGGCATAGACTTGAATACTGAGGGTCAGTTGTTTTTCACTGGGACCTGTATGGTTGTTGATGTACATGACAGACACATAATAGGTGCTTTAGCTGATCCATAGATACATGTACTGAGCTCTTATATTTAATGCATCTTGGCTTGTCAGGGTTGATAAGTTGTTGGGTGTTTGTGGATTTCCCACATGCTCTTTAGTTTATACATCATCTTATATATCTTATATAGCATCTCTACCCCATAGGGATGCATTTTTCTGAAACCATAATATTATGTTAAGAGGTGAAATATATCCTATAAGTGATCATCGATTCAGCACCCAACTGTCTTATAATTAGAGTTTCATTTCCTCAGAAAGGGGACAAGAACAACAAACATTACTGCTATGATTTCTGTTCAGTTCAGTTCAGTTGCTCAGTCATGTCCAACTCTTTGCGACCCCATGAATCACAGCACGCCAGGCCTCCCTGTCCATCACCAACTCCCAGAGTTCACTCAGACTCAACGTCCATCGAGTCTGTTAGCTAAGTTTAAATGTGTCCATTGTGTTTTAAGAAATCTTAGGTAAAACATTATTTTTATTGTTTGTGATGATTTTACTTTTCAAAGTAGATGTATTTTATTAAGCTAGTAACAACCATATGTTAGATGTCATCTAATAGCCTAGGGGAATGACAGGTAGCTGGTTCCGGGGTTCACATCTCATTATTCTTTGGCTCCACATTCACGGTAATATCTAAAACTCTCACATGATGGTTGGTCAGTGACCCAATGAAATGAGCTGTTGAAAGCATAATTCCCATTCATAAAAGCTGTGTGTATAATTCATGATGTGAATTATTACAAATAGTATCCTTGCTGTCAGTGTCAGACAGGAGGCCAGCAGGTAATGGTCCATGGAGATTTAACTACCCGTATTCACAGAGGTGCGCCTTGTAGGGCAAACAGGAGGCTCAGTAATGGGGAACCTTCGGAATTTGCCATCCCCGTTGCCTCTCTGCCTGTTGTGGGAGCAAGTTGGCTTACATTACGAATCCTAGCTCTGCATTCTTCAGCAGGGATTTTTTTTCTCTCATTGTTATGAAAGTTATCTGTGTTTATAAAATAGAGATTTAAACTCATATTTTGTTTACATTAAGTAATAATAGGCTTGTACTTCACCTGCCATATTTATAAATGGAGAGGTGGCTGGAAGTTGGAGCTAATCTATTAATAACAATCACAATGACCACTATTCATAGACTAGTTGATGCACACTTGGCGCTGTTTACGCTGTAAGTGCCTTTAAGTATGGTTTTAAGTACCTAATATAATTTTTAAGTATTTCACAACAATTTTATGTGGTCGGTATTAAACATATTTTACAGAGGAGGCAACTTTGATAGTTAGAATCAATAAAAACCTCATCAGGTCTGAACAAATGAGTTGAAACTAATGAGATAAGTTTTAGCGTGAATAAAAGCAATGACCTTGCATAGAAAGTCCTACAATTAACTTTTTTGAAGGCAACTACAACAGCACAGGATTATATGAAGTGAACTAATTGTGTGCTAAGCTTCCTCACTCTCAGCTGCATTTTCAACCAACAGCCTTCACAAATATTTATCATCCACCATGTACTAAGCATCCTTTGAGGGACTGCCACAGTAAACGAGTTACACATCATTTCTGCCTTCAAGGATCTAACATCCTAATGGAAGAAACCTGATATTAAATTTGTATGCAAACGTGTAAAGCAGTTTAACATAGGGATAAGTGGTCTGAATAAATAATAATGGGGCCAGGTCCTAAGACGGCTGGGATATAGCGTGGGGCTGACTGTGGTGTGTAGAACGGTCTGAGAAGGATTCTCTCAGAGACAGACTTTGAGCTCAGATCGGAATGGTGAGGAGATCTGGGGGAAAGCTATGGGAAAAATGTTATTAGAAGTATAAAGAGCAACAAGTGCAATAGCCATCGATTTAAGAACAAATCTGAGCTGTTTATAGAAAGGTAAGAAGGTGGCTAGAAAATGCTCAGCAAGAGAAAGGGTAAATGAGATAGACCGGAGAAACAGAGTCTAGCCCTTCCAAGCACCAAATGAGGGGAGTGGTTGAGTGTGTTCTTTTGGGCATATGATTGGTATGTGGTCTTCTAATATTTCTGCCTGCCATAAGCTTGTTAGTGCCTAAGAAATAGCACAAGTCTGGGACTTAAGAGCCTTTTGCTTTTAGAGAGAAGCCTGCTACTAATCACAGTTGTGTTGCTTGAACAGTGTTTGGTCATTTCAGGTTTGCACCTACAATGTAAAAAATAAAAAAAAATAATAATAAATTAATGTTGCTAAGTTTCTAAGTGTCACTAAGTTGAAGGAAAAAAAAAAATCTCAACTCTTTTATGTAGACAAAGTTTTGTGTATCACAAAGTTTTGGGAGACAGAAGATTTTTTTTTTTTTTCACTATTTTCTTCAAGCTGTGACACAAAGAGCAATCTCATTTTATGCTCTTTAAGAGGAATGCTATGCTATGCTATGCTATGCTAAGTTGCTTCGTCGTGTCTGACCCTGTGCAACCCCATAGATGGCAGCCCACCAGGCTCCCTCATCCCTGGGATTCTCCAGGCAAGAACAGTAGAGTGGGCTGCCATTTCCTTCTGCAATGCATGAAAGTGAAAAGTGAAAGTGAAGTCGCTCAGTCATGTCTGACTCTTAGCAACCTCATGGACTGCAGCCTACCATGCTCCTCCGTCCATGGGATTTTCCAGGCAATACTACTGGAGTAGGTTGCCATTGCCTTCTCCTGGCGACACCTAATTTTACTGGCTTTAATTCAGCAACAGAACTGATGAACAAGTCAGCACTAACTAGCCAATAATCCTTTTAAAGGATATTTACATGTTTATTCTTTATATATATAAGTTGCCATTACGTAGTTTTTTCTCTAAAGGAATAACTTCTGAACCAAGTTTTATAATGCCTGTGCTGCTGCTGCTGCTAAGTCACTTCAGTCATGTCCAACTCTGTGACCCCATAGATGGCAGCCCATCAGACTCCCCCATCCCTGGGATTCTCCAGGCAAGAACATTGGAGTGGGTATGGCTGTAGATACAACTAATTGCCTAAAAATACAATTTTAATTTATCTGAATACCTCAAAGCAAACATTATGTATTTTAGAAGTGTATTGCAGTAAACCATAAAATTAAAAGATGGAGAATTCCCTGGTGGTCCAGTGGTTAGGACACTGCATTTTCACCACTGAGAGCATTGATTCAATACCCGCTCAGAGAACTAATCCTACAAGTCACCATGTGGCACAGCCAAAAATTAAATAAAAAATAAAAATATTTTGATGTAGAATTTCAAATACATTGATTCATTTAATTGCTCTAAAGATGTACTTCTGTGCACATACAGTTTGCTAAGCAAAATAATGTTACGAAAATATCAGAATGTCATTTCTGTTAATATTTCTATATTTCTAATCAACAATTCATTAGTGTATTGAAATAATTTGCAGAATTTTATATAAAGCAACTGATTGCCTCTACTATACATAAAGATATTTATTTGAAATAATGTTCAATGCTATGTCCTTTATTACAAATCTTAAATCTACTATGTTTCTTAGAATATTAAAGTAACAATGTCAAATGGGATTGCAACTGAGATAAATTACCTGAGGGCATTTTTGTTTTGTACTTAAATTTTAGTTTGTCATTTATTCTTATTAGCAACCATTAAGCAATTTAATAATTATAAGCTCCATTAACATTTTAATGAGTCTAGTGGCCATTGCTAAGTGTAATTAAATTAGTTTTATTGTATAATAATATTTTGAAGCTGTGATTAACTTGAGTTTTCCTGTGCTTAGAAGAGTAAACCTATGGAGAGATTGATATTCACCAAGTATCTTATTAACTTATAAGGTACTAATAAAATAGACATTAATGGAGTCAGGAGAAAAGTATAATTCCCTATTGAGTCTATTCACAAGATAAAATTTAATCATTTCAGTTAGGAATCTGTTGAGTCCAGAAAGCATACTTTTATTTAAAGGTGCTTTTTGGATAGAGGTAGAGAAAAAGGATGAGGGAAATAGTTTCTTTTGGTAATGTTCTATTCCTCCTCAAGTTTCTGCAGGTATATTCTGGAGGGACAAGATTAGATGAAGTTAGACATACTAATGACTTAAAGTAGGCATGTGTAAATTGTTGTTGAATTATTTGGTACCAAACAAGATACACATTCATTGATTAACTGGAAACTTTTGTAGAAATGAAAAAGTCATTAAGTCAGTTTATTTAATGAGTATTTACATAACACACATTAAAGGCATTAAAAATGTGAGTTAGTGGTAAAGTTCATTTTACTTATTCGTTTTTTTTTTTTTTTGGCTGCAATCCTCAGTTTGAAACCTCTTTCTTGCTATCACTTAAACCTTCTTAGAAATTATTTGACCATATATAAATGGGAGGTCACTATACATTACATATTTGTTGTATTGATCTTTGGTCTTGCATTATTTGGAGATTTGATCCTTTATGGCTATTGCTGTTAGATACATTCTGAAATGCTTTCAAGAGTAAAATGAGACAGTCTTATTTTCTGATGAACTGCCTTACATAGAATGCAATTAAGCATTTTACAAGACAGTAATTTGTGTAGCATGTACAACACATGTTTACTTATGGGAATTACATGGATTTGTAGTAATTATTAGATTCTATTGATTGTATTCCATTATGTGAATGTTTCCAAAATAAGCATATCAAGCAATTTTATACCATGAGTATTACAGAAGCCTAGGGATGTTTCTTCAACATTTTTGGAATGCCATAGAAACATTTTATCATTAAATTTATACTTTTCATTTTATTCTTTTGATATCAAAAAAGTATGTGAATATACAAATATAGACTTTTTAAAATAAAGAAATAGGTATTGAAATATAATACTACATTAACATCATATATGTCCTATACCAGTGACCAACATTGGAAAATTAACTCAGTCTTTCTTTCTTTCTTTTTTTTAGTATTCAGTGCTGAACTAGATTCTCTTTTGACTGTACTGATATACTTTGAAAAATTTTAAACTATAGCTCTAATAAATTATAAATAGCCAATGTATTACCCAACAATTTCTTTACATTTCGGGGGAGAAAAAGCAAAATGAAGCTTCTTGTCGCATAAAGATCATCAGCAAAAGAGACTTTTACATTAGTGATGCCCTTTCTATTAAAATTTTTGAGTTTCCAATAGCAGACTTCGGTCAGTGTCATGTTCCAAATAGATAAAAGGCCACTTTCACCCTTACTGTCTCTGAATCTTGTCTCATCCATTTGCCAATTCTGTTTCTCTTCCTAAATATTCTCAGCCATTCCAATGGCTTTAGACATTTCTCAAAATAATGATAATAATGAATCTGCCCTGAGTCCAATATGTTTATACCTGGCATCTTGTGAGCTCCAGGTGGATGTCTCATAGACATTGTTAACTTAACCTGTTTTGATTCCCACTTCCCCAGTTAAATGACCTCACCCTCTGGGAAGTTTCAAAAACCAGAAATTTTGGTTTCATATCAATTCCTTCCTCCACACTCATCATGGTGTTTCTTGACCATATTCAGTACTTTTTTCAAGTCTAAAATATGTTTTAATGGCACTGTACTGTCTGAGCCCAAGCCACTTTCATCTCTGTCATGACCTATGGCCATATCCTCCTGATTTATTCCTCTGATTTTGGTCTTCCCTGCCGATGCCCCACTATCTAGTGAACAACCAAAGGTATCACTCAGCTTTTACTTTCTTTCTTCTCTAATTAAATCCCCCTTGGTGTTTTCCTATTGTACAGAATAACATATTTGTTTAAAATATAAAGCTTCTTTTCCTCTAAGTAAAGTTCCAAGGGGTAAGCCTTTTAACATAAGTTTACCACCGAATCCTTAGTGCCTTTGATATCAAGCAAGCAATAAGTATGTAGCTTTGACTCTCTTTCTGCCTTCATAAGACTAGCTTATTTTTATTCTTAAATTTTAACTTTTCGAACAGACATTATCTTATAATCCTGTTCAAGGTAACCTCCCCTCATAGACTATGTAACATCCTCTCACGGTACAGTATTTCAGTTTTTCATTAAGGTCACATTCTATAATTGTTTGTTTATAGTCTGTTACCCCCAACTAGAACAGCTGCCCATGAGGTCAGGAACTATATCTGTTTTGCTTATCTGAATGTGACAAAAGTAGGTATGCAGCAATATTGTTAAATGAATGATTGTCAGAACTCACATTGAGCCAGGTCTTTCTATATTTGTGGATTTTAATATTTGCCTCTATTTATTTATTTATTTTAACTTATGTGTATTATTTTCAATTGGTGAGGCATGGAGTTGGGTTTCCACTAAGAAATTCAATGCTTCCTTTGTAGCATTTAATTGTCTTCCTTCAAAAAGTAATTTTAACAATCTTTTAGTATTTTCTAAAGACAAGTTTTTAAATCTCATCTCTTGATGTATTCCCATGAAATCCTCATGTTTTTAAATCCTTTGAGATACTACATTTTTAGGAATAATAATAGTAATCAGTAGTTTTTACTTATTGTGTCCTATTATATGCCAAACATTGTATGTGATTTTTTTTAACCTCTAATCTTCAAAAATAGTTTATCTTATATAGTAGTATCATCTTTATTTAGTAAATGAGGAGAAGACAGTCACAGTTAAACAATTTTCCTAGCTGAATCCTACCAGGAACTGGCAGGCCTTTTGCTGAAATCCATTTAGGGAGTCTAAACTGTATCTATATAGTAAGTTACGAATTATACTCCCTGAAGAGACAGTGCCCTAATAAGTCATATTTTAAAAAAATGGACTATTTGATTTTCAAATACTTAAAGTAAAAATACCTGGCATACATGTTTGCTTAAACTACCTTGTTTAATTATTTACTAAATTTCTTCTTTCAACAAAATTTAGCATTTAAATGTGATGCATAGAAAGATAACAAAAACAAAATAGTGAGAGAAAAGCATCTTAATCAATTACGTGTTTATGATGTTCTCTGTCACATTTTTTTCTTTTAGTTTGGACACTATTTTGTTATATGATTTAGGCAAGGGCAAGTGTATCAGTAAAAGTTATATATGGCTATTTATTGATTTGTATTTAAGTTAACTTAGAGTAATTATTTAGTAGCTGGAAGAGATACCAATGAAAGCTTTGCCAAGAAGCATCAGCAGCTTATGCTGCAGTTTCTCTGAAGTACATTCTGTTCATCGCTCATAGCTTTGCTTCTTGGCATTTGTATTTGGTCACACAGTAGAGCTCAAGGTTAATGCCCAGTAGACAAGTCTGAAGGTACATTCAATACCATCATTATAAGCCCTCTTACTTATAAGACACAGAACAGATGAAAGTTCCACCCTTCCTTTGCCCAGGAGCCCTTAGGAAGATGGAAAAGGATGAATCAGTCCCTTGTTTGCAAAAAGTGTGACATTAATCATCCGACATGGTGAACCACTAGACAGGTGTCATTTGTTTTTTAAAGTTATGCTATATTGTTTGTGGAGCTGCATAAATCGTCAGGCTCTTTCAAAATAGTCTCCACAGGTACAGCAAATGGGATGCGAATCTGTCATTCTTGAAAATGTTAAAGATCAGCAAGTGCAGAGTTACTATAGAGCTGACCTTCCTGCTTCATTACTGACTGCCAGAGCTATAAGTGGAGAAAAGATTGAGGACTTAAAGACAATAGAGTGAACTTCCTCTCATGGCTTCAAAGGGTCACAGTCATAAACTGCAGCATTTATTTAGGGATTTTTCTTACAGTGTGTTCAGGAAGACCAAATAATGCAGTTTTTCTGATCTTTTGTGTAAAGGCATATATTGAGATGTCAGTTTCTGAGCAATTTGCTATACAGTGGTGCTTCGTGTTGGAGGAAATTACCATTAATAAAGGAAAAGAGAATAAGAGAAGAAAGGGTGACTCACTAGATCATTATTTGTCTTAATCACCCTGTGATTTCAGGAATGCTCTCAAATAGCCTTGGTTCAAGTCCAGAGCACACAGTTGTCATTTGGGCACAAGTGTTCCAAATATTTGTCATGGGGACAGCGTTCCAACCGTTTGTATATCATAGTATTAAATTTGAATGCTCTAAATCAGTAAGAAGAGAAATTGAAGGAGGGAATCTCAGAAAGAATAATGCCCTTAAAGGATGTCTGAAGTAGACTGGTTCTGAGAAAAGCATGCAAGTGGAGCCTGTATATTTACACAGCCTTTCAGATAGATCTAAATCCTTTTTCATCTTGTGAAAGTACACAAATGATAACTAGAACTCAGTTACCTCCTTACAAGATGACAATGGCCAAATCTGTATTTTCATAGAGTCTGGCTACTCATTCATGATAGTATAGTTATCAGTGACAGCTAAGATCATCATCCCTGAAAAAATATATATAATATTTTTCTTTCAGGTTCATCATGTACGTTTCAGGCTTTGTTAATCACACTATTATTTATCTATGGTACATATGATATCACTATAGCCTATCTTGTTTGGATTAAGCAGCCCAAGGAACTCTAAATTATTTTAAACTCTTTATCTGTTAATTTTTTTTTTTTTTTGGCTGCATGTTACAGAAATTCCGATTCCAGTTGATTCAAGCAATAGGGAGATCTATGTCACATTTACCAGGAAACCCAATGGTAAAACAAGCCTTAGGGCTGTTTTTATTAAGCTGCCCAATTATGTCATTCATGCGGTTTCCTCTTTTCCTCTTCCCCTATGACTGTGTGTTGTTTTCAGTCAATCTAATAGCAAGATGGCAGAAGTGCATGCAAATGTTATTTCCAAGCACCCCATCATTTAGGGAGATTCAGTTCCGTTCAGTTCAGTCTCTCTGTCCTGTCTGACTCTATAACCCCATGGGCTGCAGCACACCAGGCTTCCCTGTCCATCACCAACTCCCAGAGCTTGCTCAAACTCATGTCCATCAAGTCAGTGATGCCATCCAACCATCTCATCCTCTGGTGTCGCCTTCTCCTCCTACCTTCAATCTTTCCCAGCAACAGAGTCTTTTCCAAAGAGTCAGTTCTTCACATCAGGTGGCCAAAGTATTGGAGTTTCACCTTCAGCATAAGTCCTTCCAGTGAGTATTCAGGACTGATTTCCTTTAGGATGGACTGGTTGGGTCTCCTTGCAGTCCAACGGACTCTCAAGAGTCTTCTCCAACACCACAGTTCAAAAGCATCAATTCTTTGGTGCTCAGCTTTCTTCACAGTCCAACTCTCACATCCATACGTGACTACTGGGAAAACCATAATTTTGACTAGATGGACCTTTGTTGGCAAAGTAATGTCTCTGCTTTTTAATATGCTGTCTAGGAAGAATGGAAAATGTTTATTCTTGTATATTTCTCCTAGAAAGGAAGAAATTATTCCTAGAATCCCATAGAAGTTCCTTCACATATCCATTCTTCAACAAGTAGCTAGCAAGAGGCATGATATTAGTCTTGGAAAAATCAGATGTTACACTGAAGTAAGATTGATGGTCGATTTACCCAGATGCTTTTTGCTCTGTGATGGAAGCGTGGACAGTTAGATAAAAATTCTGAGGTTCTGTTTGAAAGGAAGTGGAAGAGATTGGATAGAGAGTAGGCAGATAATAATGGCTGTTATATAGGTTTAATTTCATTTGCCCATCTCAAAGTGTATACAAAAGAGAAGACAATGCAACCGCCAATCATACTTGTCCTTGAAATGCATTTTTGAACTTTTGGGGGGCTAATAATTACCATACTAATTATATTTCCTGTTAATATAACAGTACATTTCTTTATTTTAAATTCTATTAAATAAATGAACTTATAAGTAGATAATGTCAGCATGTAGCACTCTGAGATTAAATATAGGTTAGGGCTTATCCACAAACTGAAACCTGTTTATATGGATGATAGCAAATTGATGCTAATACATGTGAAATCTATGGTGGTAGACATTAAGCGTAGTTTTTATGTGACCTAGGTCTCTCCTTAGCATTATTTTTAATGTAATTCTGTGTAGCACTGATCCTCAGAGTGGAGTGTATTTGAGAATTCACATGTCAGTCACATCAGGAAGACTTTTTTCAAATTTCATCTTCCTGCCACCCCACCAGCCCCCACCCCAGCTAAGGTCATCGCCTTGACCTTGGTCAGAAAGTTTTGGGTATGAAATCTAAGGGATGTGACAGAGTCTGACAGCCAAGGATTCTGAAAACCAGGCTCTAGACCCAGTGGCAGATACTCGGAAGAATTTGGGGGCTGCACTCTGTACTGTGTGGTGAAGAGGGCTCCTTGCCACAAACACTCCCAACTCGCCTACACAATCAGGTTCATGGAGGTAGACAGAAGAACTTCCTCTTTCAGGCACTTTACAGATATAGGATAGAAATGGCGGCTACCTGGATGACAGCCAGTAACACTAAAGCCATTTGCAAGAGGGCCAGGAGGTCCAGGGATAGCCCCACTGTTCATAAAGGGAAGAGAAGGCTTGCTTAGGATGAAAGGTTGCTCCCAGAGATTAACAGTGCATCATGCGGGGGAAGGCTAGGGATGGAGGTCCCAGGAGGAGTGAATCTGCTGGTTTCTTGCTCCCTTGAGAGAATTCCTGTTTCCCAAGATCCCAAGTTCAAAGTACTTTCACTTGCTCGATCCTTTACAGGGTGCTTGGTGAACTCAGTCTCCATCTTTATTCTCCTCTTGGAGTCAAGTTGCTCTCCCTTCTTCCTACCTGGCTACCTGGAAGCTATTTTATTTTTTTATTTTTAGCATGCAAAACCCTTATTTGATCTTACTCATTACTCTTTTCTCTAAGAACAAAGGAAACAGAAGGTCCTACATTCACTTAACAAATGGAGGAACTGCTATTTCTTGAAATAAAGAGGATTAAAAAACCTGAGAATATCTTCTACAAAACCACAGAAATGCTGAAAACTTGATAACAAATTTTTTCATAACATATCTGAGTTTCCAGGTAGACAGGTGAAATTCTCAAAACCCCATAAGACAAGGAAGCTGAAAAAGAAAGATGAGAAACATTGAACTGTGACTGGCCTTAAGGTCCATGTGCCTGTCTCCATAACTAAGGCACATATTTTTTCAGAATCTGTAGGGAAAACATACAAGGTCTTGGGCCCTTGCAAGATGGGGTGGAGGGAGTGAGAACTCCAAATATTATCTGTCAGTTCAGTCGCTCAGGGATGTCCAACTCTTTGTGACCCCATGAATTGCAGCCCACCAGGCATCCCTGTTCATCACCATCTCTTGGAGTTCACTCAGACTCGCATCCATCGAGTCCATGATGCCATCCAGCCATCTCATTCTCGCTTGTCCCCTTCTCCTCCTGCCCCCAATCCCTCCCAGCATCAGAGTCTTTTCCAGTGAGTCAACTCTTCGCATGAGGTGGCCAAAGTACTGGAGTTTCAGCTTGAGCATCATTCCTTCCAAAGAAATCCCAGGNTGAATTTGGTACCTAGGGCCACTTAGATGGTATTGGTCAAAACACAAAGATGTCAGTCTCCTAGCCAGTTGATCAAAAAGCTCAGACTCAAAAATGCTACTTATTGATGTCCCACAATACATAATTAACAAAAGAGGGGGAAAAAACAGCTTTTTTTGTAAGTGCCCAAAGAATGTTATTTAGCAACATCAGACACAACAGAAGTAATTTGCTAATATCAAAGTATAAAAGCATAAATCCAGGTAATTAGCAACCAATATCTGTCTCATTTGTTAGTGAGATAGAAAATAACTGAAAACATATTATTCATTACTGAAGAAACAAGCCATTAATCACATATAAAGAAAATATTAATATCCACCTTTGAATAATGTACTCATTCTGAGTTGTATTTTTCATGTTGCAGTAGAAATGATAGCTCTACTCTGTCTAAACCATATTGCCCTGTTCCTCTTTCTCTGTGACAAATGAAAATAATGTATATGGTATCAAGCCAAGGCCAGGAGTACAAGCACTGTTCATAGAAGAGATACTGAGTAATTCATCCAACAGAGTAGATGGTCTTATTTGCAGGTGGCATTAAGCAACTCCAAATTTTATTTTAAATGAAAGGAGTAAAGGAGAGAAGAAAGGGGCAGAGGGACTGAGAGGCAGAGGGTACGAAGGAGAGAAAAAAAGAAGAGAGACAGGTTATTCTTAAATAAAAGCAACTGGGGTGTTTTGTTTAATCATAAATTTATACTCAACAATGCAGACACAATACTAAAAGCATCTTCTCTCCTGGAGAAAAACAACATTTTCCTTAGTGGCCTTCTTCCATGTTGAATTTATAACTGTTTCCAGAAGTATATCAAAGAGAAAGACATAAAGGGTGTATATCTGGATAAATTGTAGAAATAGCTTCTCATAAACTTATTTATGGTCCATCAGTGACCAACTCATTCTCAACTTTTTGGAACACAAAGCCAAAAACAGAATNCTTCCATGTTGAATTTATAACTGTTTCCAGAAGTATATCAAAGAGAAAGACATAAAGGGTGTATATCTGGATAAATTGTAGAAATAGCTTCTCATAAACTTATTTATGGTCCATCAGTGACCAACTCATTCTCAACTTTTTGGAACACAAAGCCAAAAACAGAATTCTAGGGCTGGTCAACATGATATCACTTATACGGTGAATTTAAAAAATACAAATGAGTGTTATGGTTACCAAACAAACTTACAGCTACCAAAGGGGAAAGGGAGAGGGGAGGGATAAATTAGGAATATAGGATTAAGGATTAACAGATACAAACTACTATACACAAAATAGATAAACAACAATATATTAACAGTTCCCTGTGTTACTGCACAGGGAACTATATTCAGTAGTTTTGTAATAACCTATGATGAAAAAGAATATATATATATATATATATNTCCTCTGCCTTTTCTAAAACCAGCTTGAACATCAGGGAGTTCACGGTTCACATATTGCTGACGCCTGGCTTGGAGAATTTTGAGCATGACTTTACTAGCATGTGAGATGAGTGCAATTGTGTGGTAGTTTGAGCATTCTTTGGCATTGCCTTTCTTTGGGATTGGAATGAAAACTGATCTTTTCCAGTCCTGTGGCCACTGCTGAGTTTTCCAAATTTGCTGGCATATTGAGTGCAGCACTTTCACAGCATCATCTTTCAGGATTTGAAACAGCTCAACTGGAATTCCATCACCTCCACTAGCTTTGTTTGTAGTGATGCTTTCTAAGGCCCACTTGACTTCACATTCCAAGATGTTTGGCTCTAGATTAGTGACCACATCATCATGATTATCTGGGTCATGAAGATCTTTTCTGTACAGTTCTTCCGTGTATTCTTGCCACCTCTTCTTAATATCTTCTGATTCTGTTAGGTCCATACCATTTCTGTCCTTTATCAAGACCATCTTTGCATGAAATGTTCCCTTGGTATCTCTAATTTTCTTGAAGAGATCTTTAGTCTTTCCCATTCTGTTCTTTTCCTCTATGACCCATGGAATTTTAGACCCTCAAAGACTGCACTTGAAAGTAACTTGCTCATCCCCAAAGGGAAAAGGCAAAGAAATGGGTTCACACATTTTTGCACCTAAAGCCCCTGATGACTCACTGCCTTCACCTGAGTTTGGAGTTTGAGTGGACCGTACTGGTGTACAGACACCGAGGCTGGGAGATGCATCGAAGTGGTCCAAGTTAGCAGGGCTAGAAGAAGTGGAAGGAACTATTTTCTGGAGGCTCATGTGCTCAATTTCCATGTGCAAATGCAATAAAATCTAGTCAAACATGAACCAAGGATACAAAGTTAGAATTATAAACTAGAGATAGTCACTCTATATGAGATTCAGAAAAAAAGCAAATGAGGGAGTTGGGGAAAAGAGACTGAATTTGATGTACACAAAATGTTGCTACCCTTATTTTAAACATTTGTGTTAAGAAATCTGGAAAAAAAACATGCTTTGTTTCTATCAAATAATGGAAGAGGAAATTAAGTACCTTTTCCTAATTATAGAAAAAATAGATTACTGTCATAAGTAATCTATTATGATATATCTTGAGGAACTCAGCAATTCTAATACATTAGCTTTGTTCTCTTTTGAAATTCCATAAACTGTAGTGGAACTTTTATTTATTGTGACTTCTGTTATTGGCTAAGGTGACATTTGTGACAAGTTTACATTCTTTTTCATGACAGTGTTTTATAAGCAAAGATTCTTGTGTTTTATTTTAATTATTCACATCTCTCTCTTATTCTAAAATGCTAGGTTCACTATAACAGTGTCATGACATTGTTAACTAGCGTGTTTCAGAAAATTTGAAGAATGTTGAAACACAAGCGTTTCATAGGAGCCAACTAAAGCTGATGACACGCCAACATACATCAAACGATATCGGAAAATTTGTACTTTTCTCAGTACAATACATATATGAAGAGGGACGCGAGGAACACCTTTCAGCAGAGGCAGAAAGATGCTTGCTTTTATCACAGTGGAGATTAGTGGGTGACGAAAAGTTCTGTGCAGTTGCAGCCTTAGAGAAATGGTTCAATAGTCTACCCCTCTTTTCTCATTTTCCTCATCTCTGTGTTCCCTTGCACATGGAGTCAGTTGGTTCTTTGCCCAGAAGATGTGCTTCTGTGGGCGTGGGGATACCCCCAGGTTGTCTTATTGAGGATGCTGATCTGGATAAGTAAGACTTATGTCATGGATATACATGCTTCAGAGTTCACAGTCTCGCCCATGGCCCTTATAAGCAAATGAAAATGCATATTTCAAGGAGCTATTTTACTGTATATGAGTCTGCAGTGACAATGAAAATTTGATAGAAAGTTGAAGTCTAACACCAGACATATTATGCTCTATGGGATTATGAGTCGATTTTTGAATAGGGTAGAGAGACATAAACAGATTTTTATGATACTCTGCTAGAAAATCATGTTAAATTTTTCCTATGAAGACATAGATGAAATATTTACTTATGACATGTTTTAATTCTCTAATAAGTAGAGCTAACTTCACAAATTCTGTTCTTTAAAATTAATTTAGAACAAGGTATTTATACAAAAATTATTACAATGGTATATATTCATATTAATATTTAATAAATTCATAGCTTTTGCATAAGATTTATTTGAAATATTAGCTTTCATGGAAATGATTTTGCATGTTACATTTTCCAATAATCACAGATATAAAATACTCAAGATGAAGACATTTCAAATTTGCCAGTAACTAGAGAGTTAGTTGTGCATTTATCCTTTGGTTCGTTATTTGAAAATCAACCATCCTCACTTAGTTCAGTTCAGTTCAGTTGCTCAGTTGTGTCCGACTCTTTGCAACCCCATGAATTGCAGCACGCCAGGCCTCCCTGTTCATTACCATCTCTCGGAGTTCACTCAGACTCACGTCCATCGAGTCCGTGATGCCATCCAGCCATCTCATCCTCAGTCGTCCCCTTCCCCTCCTGCCCTCAATCCCTCCCAGCATTAGAGTCTTTTCCAATTAGTCAACTCTTCGCATGAGGTGGCCAAAGTACTGGAGTTTCAGCTTTAGCATCATTCTTTCCAAAGAAATCCCAGGGTTGATCTCCTTCAGAATGGACTGGCTGGATCTCCTTGCAGTCCAAGGGACTCTCAAGAGTCTTCTCCAACACCACAGTTCAAAAGCATGCATTCTTCAGTGCTCAGCTTTCTTCACAGTCCAACTCTCACATCCATACATGACCACAGGAAAAACCACGGCCTTGACTAGACGGACCTTAGTCGGCAAAGTAATGTCTCTGCTTTTGAATAT
>SJYV01053452.1:243486-265942 GCA_006410875.1 Neotragus pygmaeus | reverse complement strand
TTTGCCATGAAGAGATGGGACCAGGTGCCATGATCTTAGTTTTCTGAATGTTGAGCTTTAAGTCAACCTTTTCACTCTCCTCTTTCACTTTCATCAAGAGATTCTTTAGTTCCTCTTTACTTTCTGCCATAAAGGTGGTATCATCTGCATATCTGAGGTTATTGATATTTCTCCTGGCAATCTTGATTCCAGCTTGTGCTTCATCCAGCCTGGCATTTAGCATGATGCACTCTGCATATAAGTTAAATAAGCAGGGTGACAATATACAGCCTTGACATACTCACTTCCTGATTTGGAGCCAGTCTGTTGTTCCATGTCCAGTTCTAACAGTTGCTTCCTGACCTGCATATAGGTTTCTCAGGAGGCAGGTCAGGTGGTCTGGCATTACCATCTCCTTAAGAGTTTTCCACAGTTTGTTGTGATCCACACAGTCAAAGGCTTTGGCATAGTCAATAAAGCTGAAGTACATGTTTTTCTGAAATTCTCTTGCTTTTTCAATGATTCAACAGATGTTAGAAATTTGATCTCTGGTTCCTGTGGCTTTTCTAAATCCAGCTTGAATATCTGGAAATTCATGGTTCACATACTGTTGAAGCCTGGCTTGGAGAATTTTGAGCATTACTTTACTAGCATGTGAGATGAGTGCAATTGTGCAGTAGTTTATAACATTCTTTGGCATTGCCTTTCTTTGGAATTGGAATAAAAATGGACCTTTTTCAGTCCTGTGGCCATTGCTGAGTTTTCCAAATTTGCTGGCGTATTGAGTGCAGCACTTTCACAGCATCATCTTTTAGCATTTGAAATAGCTCCACTGGAAATCCATCACCTCCACTAAGTTTGTTCATTGTGATGCTTTCTAAGGCCCACTTGACTTCACATTCGAGGATGTCTGGCTGTAGTTGAGTCATCACACCATCGTGGTTATTTGGGTCATGAAGATCTTTTTTATATAGTTCTTCAGTGTATTGTTGCCACCTCTTCTTATCTTCTGCTTCTGTTAAGTCCATTCCATTTCTGTCCTTTATTGTGCCCATCTTTGCATGAAATATTTTCTTGGCATCTCTAATTTCCTTGAAGAGATCTCTAGTCTTTCCCATTCCATTGTTGCCTTCTATTTCTTTGCAATGATCACTGAGGAAGGCTTTCTTATCTCCCCTTGCTATTCTTTGGAATTCTACTTTCAAATTCTCCTTTGCCTTTTACTTCTTTTCACAGCTATTTGTAAGGCCTCCTCATACAACCATTTTTCCTTTTTGCATTTCTTTTTTCTTGGGGATGGTCTTGATCACTGCCTCCTATACAATGTCATGAACCTCTGTCCATAGTTCTTCAGGCACTCTGTCTATCAGATCTAATCCCTTGAATCTATTTGTCACTTCCACTGTATAATCGTAAGGGATTTGATTTAGGTCATATCTGAGTGGTCTAGTGGTTTTCCCTACCTACTTTCTTCATTTAAAGTTTGAATTTGGCAATAAGGAGTTCACGATCTGAGCCACAGTTGGCTCCCAGTCTTGTTTTTGCTGACTGTGTAGAGCTTCTCCATCTTTGCCTACAAAGATTTTAATCAATTTAATTTTGATATTGACCATCTGGTGATGTCCATGTGTAGAATCTTCTCCTGTGTTATTGAAAGAGGGTGTTTGCTATGACCAGTGTGTTTTCTTGGCAAAGCTCTATTAGCCTTTGCCCTGCTTCATTCTGTACTCCAAGGATAAATTTGCCTGTTACTCCTGATAGTATTAGTATTAGGAAGGATCAGAATTGGAAGAACCAAGGAC
Source organism: Neotragus pygmaeus (assembly GCA_006410875.1). NCBI lineage: Eukaryota > Metazoa > Chordata > Mammalia > Artiodactyla > Bovidae > Neotragus > Neotragus pygmaeus. The sequence goes on along the minus strand of SJYV01053452.1, from coordinate 264,161 downwards.
ACTAGGCTCTCTGAGACAGGCTCCATACCTTCCTTCTGACAATGGACGCATGGCCAACTTTAACCTCTTGAGCAATAAATTCCACTCAGCTTAGTCAACTGACCAGAGAGCAGAAACAAGAGTTTCCTTCTCAGACCAACAGAGCCAAACCAGATCAATGATTGTGGTGAGTGCTCTTTGATCCAGGATTATCAACTGCCCAGCTTCCAGGCTACTGTTGGAAAAGAGGATTCTAGCAGTCACAGAAGGGCTGTAAGAATAGAATCCACCCAAACCGTTTATGGTTAAACAGTGTGCCAGACTAGAACTTTCTCTGTTCCAAGATCACCAAGGTTAGAACACACAGATGCAGGAAATACAAAAGATTCTACACATAGAATAAAGAGAACCCTGGACAGGTGTGCAGGAAAAGGATATTTTCTGAAAACAATCATTGAAGAGTATAAATAATGAAGCAACTATAACTTTTTAACTTTTTTTAAAAAGTGAAAGTAATATATTCACATATGAACAAGTGCCATAGTACAGAGAAACTTAGGGAAAGCAAAGGAATTGTCTTCCTCCTTTTATCCCCAGCTTACATCCAGGGGTAAATTCTAAGTTTTCTATTCTTATTACTAGGTTTACCTTAGTGAGACCTCAATTTGAGACAATTATCTGTTGGTCTTCTATTGTAACAGATGATAATTCGGTTCGCCATTATTTTTTGTATCTCCAAACTTGATATTTAGATATTAATCCTATTATTTGCTATTTTGGTTTTAAATGGCATATTTAAAACTTTGCCACCTTTTGCCATATACCTTTAACATTATCTCTTGATAATCTTATTATTGCCTTTGACCTTTTCGCTAGTGTTTTTTTTTCCTTCTTTCTAGTGTCTCACTTTGTTACTTTAACACATCTAAGGTTATTCAATGCACATTCTGCCTTATATGTACTGTGTATACATTCTATTTATATATATTTTTTTGTGTATATGATTATTTTTTTATGTGTACAGTCTCTAAATCAATAGTAATTTACATTATTAAAAGTATATTAATATTATTCAATATCAAGTGAAGTTGTGAATTATGATTAGAGTTTCTTAGTGGTCTAACATGAAGATGTCTTCATCAGTGCTTTATCAATATTTGGTATGCTCTATATTTGGACTGTGATATTTTTGTTTCCCCCTTTTCCTCCCTTAAACTCCTGAATTGTGAGCAGACATTAAATTCAGATAGTAATTTCTACTCTAAAGAAAAGAAAAAAAATGGTTAGGTAAAAATCAGTGATTGGTAGAAGAATTACTTTAGTTTCTATTTTTTTAATTTGTGTACAGTGGCTAACATTTTACTAAGTACTTCCTATATGCCAGGCACTGTTGTTTTTAAAATATTAATTTGTTAAATTATGTCTCCATCTGATGGGTCTGGAAACCAAAGAAAGTTAAGTAATTAGTAAGTATATAGCAAGTGAGTGGTAGAACTAAGATCCAAACCCAGACTGGCTCCAGAGCTGTGCTTAAACCATACCATTCAGCAGACTCCCTCACATACAAAAAGATGGTCCTAAACTAGTCTGTAGGTAGGCACAGTGCAGACTTCCTATTTTATGAACTTACTATGAGATAACCCATATCCTTCGGTATGGATGTTCCTGGGTTATTTTCAGATCCTTAGCTACCTGTACTAAATTGATTCTCATAAGAAATATGCTTTGACCTTTAAAAAAAACTGGAGATAAATTTATGCTGATTAATTTCTGCTTCCTTACCTAGTCTCTTTTCATAACCATTTTTTAAAAACATTCTTATCTGTTATCCAAATTTATTAAAGGGAATTTAAAAAGAGAAACAATCCACATATTCCCATATATTATATAACCATTCAATCTTTATCTGTAAGTACACCCACACTTTGCATGATTATCATAGCAGTTTTCACTAAGGTTAATCAGCGAACTTTACTCGATGTTGCTACATACTGTACATAATTCCTTAAATGATTGTAGCATATTTCAGGTTAAAGTGTCATAATTTACTTGAGTGTTTTGGTTGCTGTCAGGATTTTTCAATTGGAAAAGTTATAGTAAACATTTTTCTATATATATTTTGACAGTTTCTTACTGTTGATCATTTTCCTAGAATAAAGTTCTAGAGTCAATTAAAGAAATACATTTTTTTACTACCTTTTAGGTATATACACCAATTTGCAGTTTTTATAAGTTAAATACTTTATACATAAAATACTAAAGAACTGTATTAGGTAAATTTTCTTTAATTACTATTGAGTTAAACACTTTAGTTACATTAGATTAATATTTGTATTTCCTCTCATACAGGATCTAAAGGGAGGGGACTTATCTATCGTCTAAGTGACATTCTCATATGTAAATTCTCACGTTAAGATGCAATATATTTTAATTACATTTGTACAAATATTTTATAGATGTTTTCCATTTATTGCTTTTTGTTGTTGTTGCATGCATGGCAAATTTCCCTGCTTTACATGAGTTGATCTTTATAGTTATTTCTTAAAGTAAACACCATTTAAATACTGTAGACCATTATCTGCTGATTTTCTTTGTTAACTCTACAATCTATTTGAAATTTATTGACTTATGGAAGGAATTAAGTGTGAAGCTAAAATAGTAGCTACAAATTCCCTTTCTCTATTTTTGTTATTTTTACATTATAATACTGATGGTTCTATTTTGATATGCACCGATGCAGTGTAGATAGTCAGATATTACGTTTCAGAGGAGGAGTGCAAAGTGAAGATATGGAGTCAGGTATCGTCAGTATATAGATGTTACTTGATGCCATGGGACTGGATAAGATTACAAAGGGAGAGGGGAAGAAGAGAGGGATAGCAAATCAAGACCGAGGACCTCTATTATTTAGAGGTAATGTGGAGAAAACTGATTCCACGAATAAAACAAGAAGGCACAGACAGTAAGAATTTTAAAAGCCCTATGTGTCCTATGGAGTATCCATTCTAGTATCTTCTCTTTATTATTTATTCACTTATCTTGGTCTTCTCTTTCCTGGTGCTGGTTATCCACATACTTGGTTATGTTTTGATATTTGAGACAGGAAACCATGTAGCTGATGTAGGCGTCTTCCAATACTGTAGAATTGGATACTTTTTCCACCTAAATGCAATATGGGATACATAAAGTAAAGACTTAATGAATCAATTACCTTAAGATGGGCTTAAAGTTGTCAAACATCAGGCTTATGAACTAATAATATATCCAAGAATTTAGAATAATTTTTCTTTTATTCCAGTTGCTTCTATACTTTATAAACCAACCCTCAAACTGTTTAGGTTGTATCTTCATAAATCCTGCAGAGTTGGAATTTTTAAATAGCTTCAGAGAGAATAGGCACTGATGGGGAAACAAGAACTTAATATTTTCTATTGTCTGTAAATATTCTGACCAAGATAATTTTTAAAAAGCTATAAAGTAAATAAAACGGTAAATAAAAATCATGGTGGCAGCTGATTTCATTTGTTGATATATTTGTACTCTTACTGATAACAATGCAATTTAAATGATTTTAGCATTTTGCTTTGGTTCTGAAGGTAAGGCAAAAAAAAATACACATGTGAAGAATATCAAGTAGTGAGAATTGACTTACTACTGTCAACTTGTCCTATTTTCTTATCAGTAGTTGTCATTTCATAGAAAAATACATATGCATTTAAAACAGAATGACAGAATATACACCAGGGATTTTAAAAACAGTCAATCAATTATAAACTCAGATTAGTACAGATTTAAAGTGCATTTTAAATTTCAATTAATATTTTTTTTTTAAGTTTATCTTCAAAATAAAAGCTGCAAGGGATCAACTCAGGAAAACTTTTCCCAATCTGATGGCAGCTCTAATCCACACAAGGTAGATGAGAAATAAGCATGTCTCTTATACACTCATATTTTTTCTAATCACAAAATCCAATGCCCTGTTGATATTTTATTCTTGACTTTAAGCAGTATTGTTATTGTTCTTTAAAGGTAATATTCCTTCCAACTTCACCCCATAGCACATATGACCCCCACAGGGAAAGAAGGCTTATCTTTGTGGTTTGTCTGAATTTTTAAAATATTTTTGTGAGGACTCACTGTTATAATTTGTATCATCTAAGAAGGTCAGTTGCATTCTTCCAGGATTTTTTGCTCTGGAATAATCAGTTACTTATGATCGTCTTATTTTGACACTGTCCAGAAAAACATCTATTATTGCTTTATTGACTATGCCAAAGCCTTTGACTCTGTGGCTCACAACAAACTGTGGAAAACTCTTAAAGAGATGGGAATACCAGACCACCTTACCTGCCTCCTGAGAAATCTGTATGCAGGTCAAGAAGCAACAGTTAGAACTGGACATGGAACAACAGACTGGTTCCAAATCAGGAAAGGAGCACATCAAGGCTGTATATTGTCACCCTGCTTATTTGACTTATATGCAGAGTACATCATGTGAAATGTTGGGCTGGATGAAGTGCAAACTGAAATCAAGATTGCTATGAAAAATATCAATAACCTCAGATATGCAGATGACACCACAATTATGGCAGAAAGTGAAGAAGAACTGAAGAGCCACTTGATGAAAGTGAAAGAGGAGAGTGAAAAAGTTGGCTTAAAGCTCAACATTCAGAAAACAAAGATCATGACATCTGGTCCCATCACTTCATGGCCAATAGATGGGGAAACAGTGAGAGATTTTATTTTGGGGGGCTCCAAAATCACTGCAGCTGGTGACTGCAGCCATGAAATTAAAAGATGTTTGCTCCTTGGAAGAAAAGCAAATGAGCAACCTAGAGAGCATATTAAAAAGCAGAGACATTGCTTTACCAACAAAGGTCCATCTAGTCAAAGCTATGGTTTTTCCAGTAGTCATGTATGGATGTGAGAGTTGGACTATAAAGAAAGCTGAGCATCGAAGAATTGATGCTTTTGAACTGTGGTGCTGGAAAGAACTCTTGAGAGTCCCTTGGACTGAAAGGAGATCCAACCTGTCTTTTCTAAAGGAAATCAGCCCTGAATATACATTGTTTACCTGATGCAAAGAACTGACTCATTGGAAAAGATCGTGTTTCTGGGAAAGATTGAAGGCGGTAGGAGAAGGGATCGACAGAGGACGAGATGGTTGGATGGCATCACCAAAGCGATGGATGTGAGTCTGAATAGGATCCAGGAGTTGGCAAGGGACACTGAGGACTGGTGTGCTGAAGTCCATGGGGTTGCAAAGAGTCAAACACGACTGAGCAACTGAACTGAATAATCTTTAAAAAAAAATACTTGCACACTTAAAATTTTGTGAAGAAAGAAAATCCTAAAGAGAATATATTTCATGTTAAGTGTTCTTAATCACGAATCATAATTAGCAAATTAAAAAAAACCAAACCACAACACTGTCATAGGTAGCCCACAGATCAGCTTCAACTATGCAAATGTTTCTGTTAGATAAAAATTGATTTTTTAAACATTATACTCCATTTATAATTATTATAAATTATTGGCTATATTCCCTGTGCTGTTCAGTATATTCTTGTAGCTTTTTTATTTTACATATAGTAGTCTGCACCTATTAATCCCTTTCTCCTGTCTTGTCCCATCCCTTTTTTTCTCCTCACTTGTAACCACTAGTTCTTTATATTTGTGAGCCCATTTGTTTTTTCTTATATTCACTAGTTACTGTTACTTTGTAGATTCCACCTATAAATGATATCATATAACATATGCCTTTATCTGACTTATGTCACTAAGCATATCTTCCAAGTTGATCCATTTGTCTCAAGTGGCAAAATTTCATCCTTTTTTTATGGCTGAGAAGTATTCCATTATGTGTGTGTATGCGCACACATATATCACATCGTTATCCATCTGTTGATGGGCACTTTGGTTGTTTCCACATCTTTACTATGGAAAATAATGCCACTATAAAAATTGGAGTGCATATATGTTTTCAAATCAGTGTTTTTATTTTCTTCAGACATAAACCAAGGGATCCAATTACTGAATCATACAGTAGTTCTGTTTTTAGAAACCTCTGTACCATCTTCCACAATGGCTACAACAACTTACATTCCTACCAACAGTGTGCAAGTGTACCCTTTTCTCCATGCCCTTGCCAACATTTGTTATTTTCATGCTTTTTATGATATATAAAATCTCTTTTAATACCTTGACCTACCATTACATAAAAATCTAGGTTTCTCTCTTCTTTAAATAGAACTGGAAGGAACTGGCACCTTCATTTCTCCATGGCAAGAACTCTTCAGAAGATGAGCCGTGGCAGCCGCATCTTCTACAGTCCAATAAAGGCTCTGAAATTCTTCCAATATGTATAACACTTAAGTCACCTGTGTCAGTCTGGTCTCTAGGCATTTAAATTTACCATCTTTACAAATTGTTCTTGGTGGTTCAGAGACCTATGGACCAAAATGATGGCTTATTATTTCCTCTTTGACATTGGAGATACAAGGATAGGAAACTGCAAAAACATTCTTCCTTAGAAGAAGAAAGATGGGGAGACACACAATGGTCACTGGTCCAAGGCAGTGATGGAGTCTTTCTGGGCGATTGTGGAGAGGTTCTTTTCACCTGATGGCCAGGAAAACTCCCGGATTAGAGGCCAGGCAACATACTCCAATACTTTTGCCTGGAAATTTCCATAGATGGAGGAGCCTGGTGGGCTGCAGTCCATGGGGTTGAGAAGAGTCGGACATGACTGAGCANCTTTTCACCTGATGGCCAGGAAAACTCCCGGATTAGAGGCCAGGCAACCTACTCCAATACTTTTGCCTGGAAATTTCCATAGATGGAGGAGCCTGGTGGGCTGCAGTCCATGGGGTTGAGAAGAGTCGGATATGACTGAGCAACTTCACTGTCACTTTTCTCTTTCATGCATTGGAGAAGGAAATGGCAACCCATTCCAGTGTTCTTGCCTAGAGAGTCCCAGGGATAGGAGAGCCTGGTGGGCTATCGTCTATGGGGTCACACAGAGTCGGACACGACTGAAGCGACTTAGCAGCAAGTAGCAGTAGCAGCAGCAGCACTGTGGAGGAAATATCTTGTGCATTGTTCTCTGTGGCCACTGGGAGTTTCTTCCTTGCTTTTATTCCCCATAGACATATCTACTGGGCACTTGGCTCTCTCCCTGTGCTTGCAAACTTTCACAGTCTCTTTCTCCTTCTTCCTAGAGGGCCTACTGATGGAACTGAAATTCAGAGTCCAAGCTTGCAGTTTCTTTGGAAACCTAGTAGACTTCTCTGCTTTCATTAAGTTCTGTGTATTAATAACAAACTTGAAGTTCTTTCTCAAATATAATTCTCATGACTGATTTATTTATTTTTGCCTCTCTCAACCCCTCTCCCCCATATTTGGTAGCCAACCTGAGGTTACTGGGGATAACAGACTATCTGGAAGAGTCCACACCCTTAATCTGATTGGGGTCCTTGTCAGGCTCTTAAGGGGGTTTGTCTTTCAAAGCCTTGTTTGTCATCCTTTTTACTGAAAGTGAAAATGTTAGTCACTCAGTCATCTCTGACTCTTTGCAACCCCATGGACTATAGGCCTGCCAGACTCCTCTGTTCATGGTATTCTCCAGGCAAAATACTGGAGATGGTTACCATTCTCCCTTCTCCTAGGTATTCCCAACCCAGGGATTGAGCTCAGGTCTCCTGCATTGCAGGCCAATTCTTTACTATCTGAGCCACCAGGGAAGCCCATTTCTTACTATCTGAGATCTAAAACAGTTGAGCTTTCCAATCTTAAATGTCTCATATTTCTAGATTCTCTCATGTCTTATACATTTCTATTTAGAATCCATGCCTTGCAGTTCTTTGCTAAATAAAATAAAGCCAACACACCCTACCATTCTGAATTTTTCCATTCATTTCAGCTAGAGCTACCTTTAATGTGCCTTTCGGTTTACCATGGACCATGGATTTATAACATTTGCCACTCCATAGCATGTCCCTGTATCTTTGCAGTTGTCTTCTAGCTCAGCCGTATTCAGGTTCCCCCCCCCCCCAGGGTACCCTGCTTGTTGCATCAAGCAGACAATGAGGAGATATACATATTTTTATTTTTTAAATGGGTCAGGTCTGTACGTCCTATACACTAGTTCCTGTCATAATCTATTGTTGCAAGTTACTGCAAAGGAGAAAGGAAAATATAGTTTAGGCTGTCTTCGCAGGAAGAAGAAGTAACAAGTTTGAAGATATGTTAACAATTGCACCATAGACACTAAATGTCAAGCACTTAAATCACCATGTGGAAGAAAACGGTGGCCATGTTATTTCAATGATATCATTGATTTTAATTCTTCATATTTACATTAATCTCTACGAGTACTTAATCCTACATTTGCTGCAGGCATACATATAAGTGGTTAGTTCATGTGAACTTGTTGGATGAGATCTAAGACTCTAAAGCATGACTGTTATGTAGATTCTCTTTTTCTAATCTATAATTATATGGGATTATATGGCATCCTTCAATAGTAAGGAGTAATACTGAATGTAGGTGTTTTTGTTTAGTCCCTCGTAAATCCTTTTCTCATCAATACTGTATAATTATCTTCAGTTTTAGCAAACATCTGAGTGGGTTGACAAGTTGCCCTCAAAATGTACTTTAAATTTACATGAAATATGTAAATATTAGATTGAAAAGTAGACAGTTTTTTGTAGCCCAAGGACATATCTTTTTAGGCTTTTGTTGATGTTTTAGAGAAAACTCTTAGATTTCTTTGAGGCTTAAAATGTTTCCTGTTTATACACCACTTTCCCACTATCATTGTACTATTTGAATGGCATTTTGTCAAGTGTTGTCCTTGATTTGAAATGATCTTTGTGATTTTTCCCCTTTTTCTATGTATTTAATTTTCATTATCTGGTAAAGAGGGAAAGCTTTGAAAAGCTCAGAAATGCCTTTAGTTTTAGTAAACAAATAGAGACATTTTTAACATGATGTCAGGGAAGAGAGAAGAAAGAAATGATGGAGAGGTATCATGTTACTTTAGTCTGAGTATAACCGCGCTGTGTAAAAGGAAGAAAGGGCTGGCTGAGAGTGCTGTCCTGGGGTTTCTTCTCCTCACCACTTGTCATGTAGCTATTAGAGTTAGCTCCCTGCCCCTTTGATGGAAAATGGAAGCCTTGCAGCATGTTCCCACCTCAGGAGGACTCTTGTACATGCCATCTAAGTGGTCGAAATAAAGATTCATCCGTGGGATTGTTTTCACTCTCTTCATCCTGAAATTGGATGACAAGGTAATATCACAGGTGAGGGATTACTCACAGGCTGAACTTTCCTTGTGTTGCTCCCCGCTCCCCACCGCTCATCAGTCACCCCGGCAACTCTTTGCGCAGCTGGCCCACCTGTGGCGCCTCCCCTCCCCTCGGAGATCCTGTCCCTGCCCCCAGCTCACTGCACAGCCACTCCCAGGCCTGCCTCCAGGTGTTCAAGACCAGTCCAGTTATGTATGGAAGGACGGCAGGTATTCCTGACTTACAAAGCCCACTTATCTCAAGTATACATTGCAGTTATTCACCTAGGAGCCTCCATTTCTCCCTGCAAGCATCCCTCAGGCTGGGTGAAAATGTAGATCATTGACTGTATTTGTATGTTATTATAGAATCAAACAATTATCTGCTAAGTAACAGTAATAAAATGCTTTATTTCACCCCCAGAATATCCCACACGCTGTCTTAATTTTAATAGAAAGCATATGCCCTACTTTGTGAAGCTTGAAACACTGCAGTAATTGCACAGTGAATATGCTGATGTGGCAGTTGGGTTAAATTACCAGCTGAGCCACCAGGGAAGCCCAAGGATACTGGAGTGGGTAACCTATCCTTTCTCCAGAGGATCTTCCTGACCCAGGAATCGAACCAGGGTCTCCTGCATTGCAGGTGGATTCTTTACCAACTGAGCTATCAGGGAAGCCCAATTAAGTTACAAGCAAAGTTTAAAAAAGCTATTAAAAATAAATATGTAGAGTTTGCATAAGTGCAACAAACAATAGAAGCAGTTACCTTAAATTGAACGTTGAGTTTATCACTTCTTACTCAACAGAGGTGAATATTTCTTAAAACGAATAGAGGCGTGATATCAACACTAGCTGACATGCAAATTTTCCATTCCTACTTGTCAGAAGAGCATCGATTCCCTCTAAGGACAAAGAAGGAGCACACTCTATTTGGACAGCTAGGTGGCACTGGTGTGTTACGCTTTCAGTCCTCGAAGAGCGAATTCAGAAATCCTGTCTATTCCAGTTGGCTGGTCTAACGTGCACCGTATCCTCAGCTGCACAGTCGGCAGTGATTGAGGACAGACTCAGGAGGAAATGCTGAGAGTTCCGTCAGTCTTGAGAGAGCGCTAACAGCTCTCCAGCCTCCCATTGTCATGTCGTGGCTGTGGACCTTGAATTCACTATTCTTTTTTTTTTTTTTAACTTTCTAGAAATGTTCTTCTCATAGAAGGAAGAATTAAAAAAAAAAAAAGTGTTTTTTGGAAATGTGAGTGATTAGAGACACCAGAATATTCAAAGGGATTTTGTTGTTATTCAGTTGCTAAGTCCTGTCCAGCTCTCTGTGACCCTATGAACCGCACCATGTTGGGTTTCCCTATCCTTCACTATCTCCCAGAGTTTGCTCACACTCAAGTCCATTGAGTTGGTGATGCTATCCAGCCATCGCATCCTCTGTCGCCCCCTTCTCCTCCTGCCCTCAGTCTTTCCCAGCATAATTTAAGCAATTGTGTTTCCATTGGAGGAGTAAAAATGAAATTTCACAGAATGGAGGCATAGGGATGCTGTTAGCCGCTTAGACCTTACATAAAGGCAATGTTTAACTTTTGAATGTGAACATGTAAAATTAAACACACACAACACACACTCGTGTGAGTCTTAGAATGTCCAGCACTGATCTAAATGATTTGTGTATATCTGTTCCCTGTTTCCCCACAAAAGACTTTGAAGCAGGCACGCTGACTCACCCCTGTTTCCAGATGAAGTTACTGGGACACAGTAAGGAACAGAAACGCCCAAGGCTTGCAGCCACAGCGGCAAACACCGTTTCAAGTAGAAGAAAAATTTTCTAACTTCTTTTCCATGCTAAATTGCCCTTAAAGGAGCCTTCATCAACACTAATTTAAATGATTGCAGTATGATACAGATACTAAAGTACAAAATTAACCTTGAAAGGGAAATCAGAAGAATTGGACATTTATTTGATATCAACATGATAGCTATAGGATCAATACTTTTACATCATGGAAATATGATGGAATTTAAACTTGCATATGATTTAAATATTTTAGAGAGTGTGAGACACATCAAGAAGGATATCAAGGCACCTTTGAACTGGCTTATTTAAAAGCTGGATACCCAGAGGGAGCCGGCAATAGTGTCCCCAGATAATGAGGTAGAAATACATTTTTTTTTAAAATTTTACTCTCTTTCATTTTTATCAATAGGATCTTTGACAAATAGTATTTCATATCTTAAGTATATTTTCTTAAGATAGAAGTATAGGCATTGAAAAGTATTTCAACATTCCATGGAAAAATATTTGTTGTACACTTACAATAAGCCGGGAACTACACCCGAGAAAGCAAAAAACCATGACATAGTTTTCTCTTGATACATGATAATTTGCCCAACATTTAATGTCTTAAAGCAATACCTGTTCATTAACTCATAGTTGCATAGGTCAGAAATTCTGGGCCCTCCTTACAGGGTCTCTTGGGCTAGCCTGGGCTCTTATCTGAAGTATCAGTAAGCCCCATAACATCAGCTTGTTTGCAGAATCCAATTCCTTGTGGTTGTAGGGCTGAGGATTCTTTTTTCTAGTTGCCTCTTGGTCAGGTGTTGTTTTCAGCTTCCAGAGGCTGCCTATATCCTTAGCTCATGGTCCTCACCATTTCCAAAGAAAATACTGTGTCAAATCCTTCCCGCACTTTCAATTTCCCTGGCTTCTAATTGTGTCTTTCTTTTCTGCCTTTTAAAGGAGGTGTGATTAAATCAGGCACATTACAGTTAATCTCCATATTTTAAAGACAACAGGTTGGGGACTTTAATTACAACAGCAACCCCCCTACAAGGCCCCGGTTAGAGTTTCACTGCAAACAGAAATCATGAGGAATTATCTTTACATTCTGCCTCACAAATGGCTTATTCCATCAAGCATGTTTGGTTTATCTTGAGATTCTTTACAGTGGACATGCTTTTCTAATAACAAGGTAGTATTAATTACATTTATAATAAATCTAGAGATTAAGCAAACCACATTATAGTATTGACCATCAGGAATTAAGTGCACTGGATATGCTTGGCACCTTAAGTACCATTTTCTCCTTTGATCGTCATACAACTCTCTAAGTATCAAGCTGAGTCTCAGAGACTTTCAGTAACTAGCAAACATCAGACAACCAGTAAATGAGAGAAGCCAGACTTCAAGACAAGAACTGTATGAATGTGGTGTCTGTGCTTTTTTCTGCACAGCAGGAAGGAAAAGGGATCTAAGAGTCTTGTCCTTGAGACGAAAGTTATGCTTCAAGCAGAAAGATTAAATGAAATTTGTTATGCAACATCAATATGATTAATGATTCATTACAGATAGCATACAAGATTTTTATATGTATGTACCTGTGACTTTGTGTCCATTTTCCTCCCAATAGTTATCTGTAGGTGTGTGTTATGTATATGAAACCAAGATAAATTCAGAGATGATTTGTTGTTGTTCAGTTGCTCAGTCGTGTCCAACTCTTTGCGACGGCCATGGAGTGCAGGATGTATGGTGACATATTTGTCTACTCTATCCTCGGAGCTACTTAAAGGGTACCATTTTAAATCAGAGTGCTGTATTTACAGCACATTTGAAAAATTAAAGTAGTATCTTGGACAATTGCTAATAAACTTTTGGAGTAACTCCTTTCGTGGAAGTGTTAGTCACTCAGTCGTGTCTGACTCTTTGCAACCCCATGGACTATAGCCCGCCAAGCTCCTCTGTCCATGGACTCCTCCAGGCAAGAAAACTGGAGTGGGTTGCCATTTCCTTCTCCAGGGCATCTTCTCCACCCAGGGATCAAACTCAACTCGGGTCTCCTGCATTGCGGGCAGATTCTTTACTAAACTCCTTTCATAAAGATGGATCAAACTTTCTTCTCAAATTTATGAATTATAGAACCAAAAATGCCAAAAGCAATTTTTAGACTGGTAGTGATAAAACTTACCCCTCAGGTAGAAGCAGTTCTCAAAAACTGCTGATGATGAGACGATTCTAAAAGGGATGGTACCTGAATCAGTCCAATTTAGCGTCTAGGAAAAAAAATGAATATTGGTCAAGCTGTTATGCCTGCTACTAATGCTACTATTCTTTATTAAGTAATTATGTAGGCTGGTGTGATATTGTGTCTTATAAGGAAAATGTGTTTNTAAAATTTTACTCTCTTTCATTTTTATCAATAGGATCTTTGACAAATAGTATTTCATATCTTAAGTATATTTTCTTAAGATAGAAGTATAGGCATTGAAAAGTATTTCAACATTCCATGGAAAAATATTTGTTGTACACTTACAATAAGCCGGGAACTACACCCGAGAAAGCAAAAAACCATGACATAGTTTTCTCTTGATACATGATAATTTGCCCAACATTTAATGTCTTAAAGCAATACCTGTTCATTAACTCATAGTTGCATAGGTCAGAAATTCTGGGCCCTCCTTACAGGGTCTCTTGGGCTAGCCTGGGCTCTTATCTGAAGTATCAGTAAGCCCCATAACATCAGCTTGTTTGCAGAATCCAATTCCTTGTGGTTGTAGGACTGAGGATTCTTTTTTCTAGTTGCCTCTTGGTCAGGTGTTGTTTTCAGCTTCCAGAGGCTGCCTATATCCTTAGCTCATGGTCCTCACCATTTCCAAAGAAAATACTGTGTCAAATCCTTCCCGCACTTTCAATTTCCCTGGCTTCTAATTGTGTCTTTCTTTTCTGCCTTTTAAAGGAGGTGTGATTAAATCAGGCACATTACAGTTAATCTCCATATTTTAAAGACAACAGGTTGGGGACTTTAATTACAACAGCAACCCCCCTACAAGGCCCCGGTTAGAGTTTCACTGCGAACAGAAATCATGAGGAATTATCTTTACATTCTGCCTCACAAATGGCTTATTCCATCAAGCATGTTTGGTTTATCTTGAGATTCTTTACAGTGGACATGCTTTTCTAATGACAAGGTAGTATTAATTACATTTATAATAAATCTAGAGATTAAGCAAACCACATTATAGTATTGACCATCAGGAATTAAGTGCACTGGATATGCTTGGCACCTTAAGTACCATTTTCTCCTTTGATCGTCATACAACTCTCTAAGTATCAAGCTGAGTCTCAGAGACTTTCAGTAACTAGCAAACATCAGACAACCAGTAAATGAGAGAAGCCAGACTTCAAGACAAGAACTGTATGAATGTGGTGTCTGTGCTTTTTTCTGCACAGCAGGAAGGAAAAGGGATCTAAGAGTCTTGTCCTTGAGACGAAAGTTATGCTTCAAGCAGAAAGATTAAATGAAATTTGTTATGCAACATCAATATGATTAATGATTCATTACAGATAGCATACAAGATTTTTATATGTATGTACCTATGACTTTGTGTCCATTTTCCTCCCAATAGTTATCTGTAGGTGTGTGTTATGTATATGAAACCAAGATAAATTCAGAGATGATTTGTTGTTGTTCAGTTGCTCAGTCGTGTCCAACTCTTTGCGACGGCCATGGAGTGCAGGATGTATGGTGACATATTTGTCTACTCTATCCTCGGAGCTACTTAAAGGGTACCATTTTAAATCAGAGTGCTGTATTTACAGCACATTTGAAAAATTAAAGTAGTATCTTGGACAATTGCTAATAAACTTTTGGAGTAACTCCTTTCGTGGAAGTGTTAGTCACTCAGTCGTGTCTGACTCTTTGCAACCCCATGGACTATAGCCCGCCAAGCTCCTCTGTCCATGGACTCCTCCAGGCAAGAAAACTGGAGTGGGTTGCCATTTCCTTCTCCAGGGCATCTTCTCCACCCAGGGATCAAACTCAACTCGGGTCTCCTGCATTGCAGGCAGATTCTTTACTAAACTCCTTTCATAAAGATGGATCAAACTTTCTTCTCAAATTTATGAATTATAGAACCAAAAATGCCAAAAGCAATTTTTAGACTGGTAGTGATAAAACTTACCCCTCAGGTAGAAGCAGTTCTCAAAAACTGCTGATGATGAGACGATTCTAAAAGGGATGGTACCTGAATCAGTCCAGTGGGGAATTTAGCGTCTAGGAAAAAAAATGAATATTGGTCAAGCTGTTATGCCTGCTACTAATGCTACTATTCTTTATTAAGTAATTATGTAGGCTGGTGTGATATTGTGTCTTATAAGGAAAATGTGTTTGGTCATTGAGATGACCAAATATGCACTGAATATAATTTTCAAATATGTTTGGTCTTCATTAAGCATTCCTGGCTCTTAGGTCCCAGACTTTTGGCACTTCCTAAGTGATGGAGTCTAAAGGTTTCTCTTATAATATGTTAACGAGGTGACTTCTGGAAGGCACTTAAGAATGGGGGCTGGTTAGTAGTGGAGGCAGCCAAGTGATTCGAGGATTGAGAACGTTCAGTCCCAGTGAGAGAGCCGGGAAAATAGCCAGTGATTTAGTCACTCAAGCCTCCATAAAACCAAAAGGACAGGGTCCAGAGAGCTTCTGGGTTGGTGAACACACGGAGGTTTGCAGAGGCAGAGCACCTGGAGAGAGCAAGGGTTTCCCACACCCCTTCCCCAAACCATGCATGTGCAGCTGTTTCATCCAGCGTCTCCTGAGTTACACCATTTCATAATTAATCAGTCATCTAGTGAATGAGTGGGTTTCCTGAGTTTTCTGAGCTGCTCTAGCAAGTGATTAAAACCAAAGGAGGGGATTGTGGANCCCACACCCCTTCCCCAAACCATGCATGTGCAGCTGTTTCATCCAGCGTCTCCTGAGTTACACCATTTCATAATTAATCAGTCATCTAGTGAATGAGTGGGTTTCCTGAGTTTTCTGAGCTGCTCTAGCAAGTGATTCAAACCAAAGGAGGGGATTGTGGGAATCTCTGATTTGTAGCCAATTGGTCAGGAGTACACGGAACAGCCTTAGAGATGTGATTGACATCTTGAGTAGGTGTGGGCAGGTCATCGGAACCTCCAATTTGTAGTCTTTTGGTCAAAAACATAGGAAGCAACCTAGGCTTATGACAGGTGCCTGAGAGAGGTGGGGAGGCAGTCTTATAGGACTGGACCCTCAACCTGTAAAATCTGACAGTACCTCTGACTTGAAAGTTAGTTGATAGTTAAGTCACTCAGTCATGTCCAACTCTTTGCAACCCCGTGGACTGTAGCCCACTAGGCTCCTCCATCCATGGGATTCTCCTGGCAAGAATACTGGAGTGAGTTGCCATTTCCTTCTCCAGGGGATCTTCCTGACCCAGGGATTAAACCCAGGTCTCCTGCATTAGAGGCAGATGCTTTAACCTCTGAGCCACTAGGGAAGCCAATTGTGAGACATCTGACTGGTGTCCAGAATGTTGCCTGTTGATGTGAGACCCACCACCACCACACACACAGGTTAGAGATTTGGGTCCCAGGACAACCGTTAAGGTAGTCAAATGGATCTCATGATATTATTTCCAAATCACTATGTTTACTGTAGAACTGCATTTCAGAGAAAAGGAAACATGGGATCAAAGAACTGTCACTTTCTCAAGCTTCATGCCACTGGGAGGCCAAACTGGACTTCGGGTCCTGCCAGGGTGATCAGGTGTCTGAGTGTTACTGCCTTTTCCCCTAACTGTAGGGATTCCCCACAGTTCCTGTCTGTCCAGAAACATCTGGCTTTCTGATGCTCTGGGTTGTGTGTATGACTACGGGGCCCGTGCTTGATGCTTTGTCATTTCCCAGTACTGACATTAATTTAAATAAACCCAACCATACGTCCTGCACAGTCATGCATTGGTGATGTCACTGACCCCGGTTAATGCTTGATGATACAAAGTGATTTTTGCATGTGAAACGTATAACCAAAGGAGTGATTTTTGTCCTTAGGAATACAAGGTTCCTCCCTATGTGATTGAGTAATCTAGAATGATTAACATATCACACGTCAGACTTGAGACTAGCAGTAGAAAAAGCATGGTGCAATCATCCTTGGTCTTAATGATTCCAAGACTACAAATCCACATCTGGGATATAAAAGAAAACATCTTCAGAAAGTATATAAGGTGAGGAGAAATGTTCTCATTAGGGATACAGCAGATGTGACAAACTTGCAGCTCAAATCTCCTAGAAAGCAAGACAAACAAGCATTGCTGCTACATAGAGAAATTGATCTCTAATTAGAAACAGTTGGAAAAAAATATAACTATGCTTTATTGCAGAGGAGTTAATTGACCTCTGGTTTAATAAACTCATGATATAAAGTTCTCAGTAAAGAAATCTTGGTATTTTTATTTTCTAAAAATGTTTGCCATCAGCAATAATAAGTTAGGAGAAAAAGAACTGAATGTCATTTAAAAGCTCTAGCGATCATGGCTGGCACCAGCTTTCTGCCACCAGCTATGTACCATGGCCTCTAGGAACCTCTCGCTAATTCAGGAAGGTTTTTGAAGACGAATTTTGGTAAATGCAGTCAATTCAGGAGGAGTATCTTGAGGAGATGTGGAGTCCCTGGGGAGAATTAGTCTATATTAAAGANCACCAGCTATGTACCATGGCCTCTAGGAACCTCTCGCTAATTCAGGAAGGTTTTTGAAGACGAATTTTGGTAAATGCAGTCAATTCAGGAGGAGTATCTTGAGGAGATGTAGAGTCCCTGGGGAGAGTTAGTCTATATTAAAGAGATGCTATTTGCTTCTGCTAGCTGGGTAATAGAGGAAATATTAATTTGGCAGGGAGATAGGAGAAGAAATGAATGAAACAGTTGGAGAGAGACCATCACTACTGCAAGCCCTTGTCATCTACATTGTCTATACACATCCTTGTCATCTACATTTTGTCTGTTGTATAAGAAGTGTTAGCTCATGGATTTTTGTTATATATTAAAAGTCACTCATGGATTGTGGCCTAATCAGAGTTTTCAGTCAATTCAGTCGGTCAGTCATGTCCAACTCTTTGCGACTCCATGGACTACAGCACACCAGGCTTCCCTGTCCATCACTAACTCCCGGAGCTTGTTCAAACTCACATCCATCAAGTTGGTGATGCCATCCAACCATCTCATCCTCTGTCATCCCCTTCTGCTTCTGCTCTCAATGTCTCCCAGCATCAGGGTCTTTTCCAGTGAGTCAGTTATTTACATCAAGTGGCCCAAGTATTGGAGTTTCAGCTTCAGCATTTTACTTTAGGATTGTTTGAGAATGTTGTCAAGAAAAATTTTCAAAGAAACAATCATTGTGGCTTGACAAATGCTAGTTTGTTATTCTTTTCTATAAATTAGAATGAGGGCTCCTTCCATCAAGACATTTTGCCGTCTTCTGGAAAATCTATGAGGACTACGATATGGCTGGCACCAGACAGAACTGTGCAGTGCACATCAGTGCAACAGGCCTATCAAGACTCTTTCTTTGTCTACAATCTCTTTTATGAAATAATTATTCTATTCCCTTTGCTTTAAATATCCTTCAGGAAGATATATTGGAAATCTTTACCTCTAATCCGTACAACATGTCTTAGAGCTTTGCACACTGAACCTGTCTATCTATTATTCTGATATTTTTCAAACTTTAAAAATTGAAGTCATCATCTCCCAACCTCTAAAATAATTCTTCCTGCTGACTCTGGCCCTACTTATAGCAATGCTTTTCCCCATTCACTCAGGTTTCAAGCAAGTGTTATCTTTGATTTTTCTCCTTCACTTCCTACATTCAGCATCAGGGTTTATTTTTGTGCACTTTGTGCAGGGCCCAAATCTGAGCAGACTTGGTTACATCAGAAGCAGTGTATAGTATATAATCATCATGACAATTTTCTGGCAGATGACAGCACATGTTTTTTATGAAGAACACTGTTTTTTCATTGACCTAGAGGCCTTTATATGCTAGTGGCATTGTTATAAGGAGGAAATTAATAGATTCTAAGAAAGTGGAGACATCAAGTGTGTAGTCCATGCCTCATATCTTTACTAATAAAGTCAAATCCATGCCTATGAGAGTTGATTGTATGATCTAAGTGTGATGAGACTTTTTTATGATTGAAACACCTATGCAAGCACGAAGAAGAAATTGATTAAGCATGTAAGGATCAGAGATAAAGGGGAAAATCACTTAACCATGTGGATTTATTGTATATGCATTAATCACATCTTCTAGTATAGAAAACATTGTGATAAGATATACTGAATCTAGTTCTGATTTTCTGCTTAGCCATCCCACCTAAAATATTCTGAGATGTTCTCAAGGACTAAAGGACTTAGAGCCCGGGACTAAGGGTCATCGAGGAGAGGGTCATTGCACATCCCCTCAATTTTGCTGTACTAGATAAATTTTGCAGAAAGTTTGCCAGAGGACAAGCGTCAGACCCATTTTCCTCCTCCAGTGTTTCGAATCAAAATTGTAAACGATGGGAGTTGATTGACACCTATCAGCAGATCCACACACAAGGCTGATGGCACTGAATATAACATCGCCGGCACTCACAAGACACACTGTTTCCCTGCACGCTGTGAGCTCTCTCTCATGGGGGAAATTTTATGCTGATTTCGTTCTTTGAGTGGTAGGTGCTGGCATTTGCTGCTCCCTCACATACAACACAGATTATTTCACTTCTCAGGAGCTGACATCACCACGTAACGAGTCTGTAAGGACCAGTTCTTTACTCTGTCAGCAAACAGAGTTATGTGACAAAGGGCTGAGACTATCAGCTGCAGGTAACAAGGTCCTTGGGGTTTCAGACATGAAAAATGGTCATTATTATTTGCATTAACCAACAATATTTGCTGTTTCTCTTGGCTCATTTGTTTATTACTTTACACCTGTTAAAATGATCAAAAGAAGCACCACTTTTCATTTGAGAACAGTACGGTGTGGATGGACTTCCCAGGTGACACAGTGGTTAAGAATCCAATCCTGCCAATGCAGGAGATGCAGGTTCAATCCCTGGGTTAGCAGATCCCCTGGAGTAGGAAGCAGCAACCTGCTCCAATTTTCTTGCCTAGAAAATTCTGTGGACAGAGGAGCCTGGTGGGCTAACGTTCATGAGGTCACAAAGAGTTGGACGTTACTGAGCTCTCTCTCTCATACACATGCACACACACACACATATACAAACACACACATCATGTGAACAGGGCAAGGAGTGTAGAAGAGAATACTGATACCCAATGAGAGACAACTGTGGGAGCATAGTTAGTAATTAAGAACTGCAGAGACTTTTGCCCCCTTCGTGAGCTATGACACACTGTCTCTTTAAAAGTAGCACTTTGATTTTTTTTTGAGATAAACTGGGAGGCAACTCCCAGTATGTGAGTCTAAACTTCCGTGTCCTGCCATGATTAACTCCTCCAGCATAGTGGAGTCTTCCATAAGAAACCTACTTCCAAGCCTCCTTCCACTTTGTAGCCACTGCACTCAGCTCTGGGACTTCAGCCAGTACCCCGCCCCCCCC
>SJYV01053452.1:119039-243303 GCA_006410875.1 Neotragus pygmaeus | reverse complement strand
AAAAATAAATTCCTACCAAAACCTGAAGATGTAGAAATTTTGCATTATTGAGGCCAACACTTTGCAATATATATAAGCAAAGCCCTTCCTTAGTGGATCTATAGGAGAAACTTTAGTGCAAAACAGTGTCTTTCAGCGCTTCAACTTCCCTTGGGAATGCCAGAGCTAGTAGAAGCTTGCTGTTCTCAGAGAGAAGTACACAAGAATAGTACTTTAAAACCACCTTATAGATAAAACCATATGAATAATTCCCTGCAACAATAGTCTTTTCATTCTTCTGTAATTGAATAACCTTGAATGGCGTCCAAGGTATACTCTGCCCACCCCTCCGCCACTCTCTCCTAGAATGCCTGTCTTAACGTGAGCTGTTTTACCATTTGTTTTTAGTATATGTCTCTTCTGACATAAAATATGCATACTATAAAAGATTTTCAATTAACTTCTAATCTCAATTAACCAGACTCCAGTAGATACTTAATAAAGGACAGTTGCATAAAAGTTTAATATATTCATGTTCCCATTTGGATTTGTTAGATCCATATTTGCAAAGGGGACTGAACACAACCAGTGTACTTGGTGATTCTGTGAAACACTCCAAAAGAGGCTTTTGTTGCGTTTATTTCTATTGCATGTGGATAATCTACAGTTCATTGTAATCATAAGTCTTTCACTCTGAGTTCATATAACTACACACATATAAACACAGCCTAAGTATTTTTTAAAAAGCTTCTAAAAAAGTTTTCATTTGCCAATCACTTTATTTGATATAAATTAACTAAAATTTCCTTTGTTGCTGATCTGGTTTATAAGACCGAAAGAAACGAAACATGGAATTATTTTCCCATCTTTTTAATGTAGTGTCTAAATAACTATCATTTTAGAAAACAAAGTGAGAGTTAGCTATGATACAGTGTTAGTATAAACCAGATGGAGAAATAGAGTCATAAAATTGATAGTTGTGGACAGGCGATATACTAAGCCATATTTAATCTTCAGTTCATGAATCTGTAATTC
This sequence comes from Neotragus pygmaeus, assembly GCA_006410875.1. NCBI lineage: Eukaryota > Metazoa > Chordata > Mammalia > Artiodactyla > Bovidae > Neotragus > Neotragus pygmaeus. The sequence goes on along the minus strand of SJYV01053452.1, from coordinate 242,289 downwards.
ATTATCTGATGGGAATATGTCTGGGCTATTGATTTCTATAAGATGAAGACTTTTGGTTTCTCTAGTCATGTCCATTAGTTTCCTCCAGACAGATTAATAATTTTGTACAATTGCTGATGGCGATTGCAGGCATTTAATTTTGCTTCTACCCTTGTGTAGCTGCTACTTGGAAGCATATTTGTGTGGTAGTAGATAAAAAATATTCCTAAGGCAATGAAACAGTCTTCGTTTGTCATAGTACTTTGTTTACAAAATAATCATTATGAGCACTTCAAAGTACAAAACAGTTCCACCTATTATTTTTTTTTAATTAGAAATTTATGTTAGACTTTAAGACAGTATTGTTACCTAAGGGACTAAAAGCTTATTCAAAAAATTTATCACATGGAGAAGAAGAATGTTCTTATTTTATTTTTACTGGTAAATCTGAACACTGTAAATCTGAACAATGCTTCTTTTGAAGAGTACTGCAGTTATTTTTTAAATCTGTATATAATTTTTTATAGATTATGCAATAGATTTTCTTTTCTTTTTTGTTTTAATTTTTTTACTATCTCATTCTGTGTGATCTTGAGTGGCTGTTGAATCTGATATGCATTAATTCTTTGGGAACAGCTTAAAGTTTTCTGCTACAATTATTTTAAATTAGGTATGTCCACTCTTAGGACTTTTAGTGGCATTTAATTGCTAAAAGATTGATTAACTATTTCAGGTGACTTTTTATTGTGGCATGGGCCTCTGGAGAGACTTCTATACAGTGTAGATAAAGGATTAGTGCTCATAGTAAAATTGTGTGCAAAATGACTTTCAACTCCAAATATCAGGTCTGATTCAAATGATAATATCATCCAAGCTATTCAGCTTTTGACACATATAAGCAGAAATATTTGTAACTAAAGTGTAACTGACATATAATATTACTTTCAGATGTACAATATGACTCAATACTTGTAAATATTATAAAATGATGACCACAATAAGTCTAGTTAACATCCTTATCACGAGTAGTTACAAATATTATTTTTCTTACAAGTTAACTTTTAAATTTAAACTTCTTATGAAAACTGAGCAACTTTTAAATGTGCTACATAGTATTATTAGTCACCATGCTATACATTCTGTCTTCATGACTTACTTTATAATGGATGCTCATGTATTTCAACCCTCTTCACTTATTTCCATGCCTCCCTACAACCCCTGCCTCGGGAAGCTACTAATCACTTTTCTGTCCTCTGTGTATATGAGCTCAGTATGGCTTGTTTAGATTCTACGTGAAAATGAGATCATACACTATTTGTCTTTTTTTGTCTGACTTATTTCGCTTAGCATAGTCATCTCAGTGTCCATCCATGTTGTCACAAATAGCAAGATTTCTTCTCTTCATGAATGAATACTATTCCTCTGTGTGTTGTGTTGTGTGTGGATGTGTATCTTATGTTTTCTTTATCCATCCATCCATCTGTGAACAAAGATTGTTCCATGTTTCAGCTAATGTAAATAATGCTACAATGAATGTAAGGGTACATATATCTTTTTGTCTTCATTTTCTTGGGATAATTACTCAGAAATGAGATTGCTGGATCACACGGTTCAGTTCAGTTCAGTTCAGTCGCTCAGTCGTGTCTGACTCTCTGCGACCCCATGAGTTGCAGCACGCCAGGCCTCCCTGTTCATCACCATCTCTCCGAGTTCACTCAGACTCACGTCCATTGAGTCCGTGATGCCATCCAGCCATTTCATCCTCTGTCGGCTCCTTCTCCTCCTGCCCCCAATCCCTCCTAGCATCACAGTCTTTTCCAGTGAATTAACTCTTNTGTCTAATATTCTTCAATAAATTTATTTTTAAAAATTGAGTGAAAGACTCAGTCCTAGGTCCATTGTTTTTTTATCTACATTTTTCCTTTTGGGAATTTATCAAGTCCTCTGGCTTTATATGAATTGAATGTTGTTTTAAGAAAAGCTGTGTGTGCTTCAACATTCCACTAAACCATCATAACTATCCTGAATGCTGGTTTGATTGTAGAGGACATAATTCTAAAATACTGGCCTTATGTCCATGTATGGCAAAACCACTACAATATTGTAAAGTAATTAGCCTTCAATTTAAATAATTTTATATTAAAATAATAAAAATTAAATAATGGCCTTACAGGGTCCAGAAGCTTCACCTAAATAATATTTTCATTTTTATTAAATGGATTCAGATGTATTGGAAAGGAAGCCACCATTTATTAAACTATTATTGGCTGTTAAAAACTGTCTTTGACACACTTGTATTCCAGAACCACAACGTAGTAGAAATCTGATTGCTGGTCCATGTTGACATTACTGGATCTGAGAGGAACAGTATAATTTTGAAAGGACGAACTTCAGGCTAGCATTTGCCTATGTGAAACAGATCACAGGGCCTGTCAGTAGACATCCAGACATGTCCTGCTAGGAGATGAAGTATGTTCCACAGTTGTTAGAAAAACATTAATCTTAAATCTAGGACATCTGGTCTATCTTCTGGAGCAGTTGACATGCTCTATCCATCAAATGACAAAATATTCAAACTTTATTTTTGTAGTTGACACAAACTAATGTAAGTAAATGTAATATAAGCAAATGCATCTGTATGTACACATACTATTTCACTATATTTATACTAAAAAAAAAAAAATCTGACAGCTTTGTCCATTCAATCAACAACTCATAGAATGATAAAATAAACCAACATTGCAGATGATTTTTTCAGAAACCATTCAGTGAGAAGAACTATGTCTGAATAATAAAGCCAAGAGTTATAGATAATAATCAAACCAAGAATTATAGATAAAAGCATTTTCTACATTAAGCATAAACATTTTTCCACAGAACTCATTTAGTCAAGAGTCAGAATTGAAATGAAAATATATCATTTAGGCTGTAGTTGCCTGACAAACACCCAGTTAAATTTGAATTTTAGGTAAACAATGTAAATTATTTTAACAATATAATATCTGGAACATACTTATGCTAAATAAATTAATCACTGTCTACTGATATCAAATTTAACTAGGAGAAATATTTTTTGAAATCTGGCAAACCATAATTTAGAAAAAAAAAACCCACCTATGAAATATTAATTTGCTTATTCATGCAATACTCATTTATTGAGCACATAATGTTGGCAGTTCAGTTCAGTTCAGTTCAGTAATGTGAATATATATTCGTTTCAATAAAAAGATTTGCCTCAGTTCTTCAAGAGCTTTCCATGTTGTAGAACAGAAAGACAAGGAAATGCTGCTTCCAAACAGCATTATTTTTGTTTAGTCGCTGAGTCCTGTCAGGCTCTTTGTGACTCCATGAACTGTAGCATACCAGGATTCCCTGTCCTTCACTATCTCCCGGAGTTTGCTCAAAGTCATATCAATTGAGTCGGTGATGCCTTTGAACCATTTCATCCTCTATTGTCCCCTTCTTCTCTTGCCTTTGTTCTTTCCAAGCATCAGGGTCTTTTCCAATGAGTTGGCTCTTTGCATAAGGTGGCCGATGTACTGACACTTCAGCTTCAGCATCAGTCTTTCCAATGAATACTCAGGACTGATTTCCTTTAGGATTGACTAGTTTGATCTCCTTCCAGTCCAAGGGACTCTCAGGAGTCTTCTCCAGCACCACAATTCAAAAACATAAATTCTCCAGTGTTCAACTTTCTTTATTGGTCCAACTCTCACATCCATACGTGACTACTGGAAAAACCATAGCTTTGATTATATGGACTAATGTCGGCAAAGTAAATATTTTATCATGTATTCGTTGGGTATCAGGGCAATTGCATATGTGACTACCTTAGCTTTTGGTGTTTTGGAAGGTATCAGAAATGGGTCAAAATCTAAATAAATTCCTGAAAGACAAGTACAGGTTAACCTGGTAAAAATGTCATAATAAAAGTAAGATACACAGAGTTTAGGGAAAGATCTTCAATTTGACAACTAAACATTTTATCTCAGAGTTATGGAATTTAAAAAATGGTTCAAAAATAGTGAATTCAAGTTCTAGGTTTCTTATCTATGCATTCTGTCAGGGTCCAGGCAAAAAATAATCATAAAACTGAACGGTTGTTTGAACTGAACAAATTTAAAAGAAAGTATTCTCAATTCAATTTTCATTTCTATTGTCCTGAATGACAGACTTTCAGACCTCTAGTACGTTATGCTAAGTGAAATTAGCCAGACTCAGAAAGATAAATACTGTATGAACTCTATGGAATTTAAAATAGCCAACTCAGAGAAAAAGAGAGCAGAATGGTAGTTGCCAGGGCCTGCAGAGGCAGTTGGGGAGATGTTGTTTAAAAGGTACAAAATTTCAGTTCTATGAGGTGAATAATTCCTTGAGACCTAAAGGTACAACAATGTAATTATAGGTAACAATACCTCTGTATATACTTGAAATTTGCTAAAGAGATATATAATTTAAGTGTTATCCCACACAAACACCTGAGATGGATATGCTAATTTATTTGAATGTGATTATCTCATAATACATGTTTAAATCAAATTGTCAAAATTTATACCTTCAATCAGTCAGNATATACTTGAAATTTGCTAAAGAGATATATAATTTAAGTGTTATCCCACACAAACACCTGAGATGGATATGCTAATTTATTTGAATGTGATTATCTCATAATACATGTTTAAATCAAATTGTCAAAATTTATACCTTCAATCAGTCAGTCAGTTCAGTCGCTCAGTCGTGTCTGACTCTTTGTGACCCCATGAATCACAGCACGCCAGGACTCCCTGTCCATCACCAACTCCCAGAGTCCACTCAGATTCACATTCATCGAGTCAGTGATGCCATCCAGCCATCTCATCCTCTGTCGTCTGCCAGGAGCCAGCATAGAAGATCCCACCCATGACAAGGTCATGTGGAGAGGCCTGATGGGCAAGGTGAGTCAGGCCTCAGGGTTCCCCCTGAAATTTCCTGAGCATCCACCCCCAAAACCAGAGTCTGCCTGCTTNGCATTCTTTGGCATTGCCTTTCTTTGGGATTGGAATGAAAACTGACCTTTTCCAGTCCTGTGGCCACTGCTGAGTTTTCCAAATTTGCTGGCATATTGAGTGCAGCACTTTCACAGCATCATCTTTCAGGATTTGAAACAGCTCAACTGGAATTCCATCACCTCCACTAGCTTTGTGTGTAGTGGTGCTTTCTAAGGCCCACTTGACTTCACATTCCAAGATGTCTGGCTCTAGATGAGTGATCACATCCTCATGATTATCTGGGTCATGAAGATCTTTTTTGTGTAGTTCTTTTGTGTATTCTTACCACCTCTTCTTAATATCTTCTGCTTCTGTTAGGTCCATACCATTTCTGTCCTTTATCGAGCCCATCTTTGCATGAAATGTTCCCTTGGTATCTCTAATTTTCTTGAAGAGATCTCTAGTCTTTCCCATTCTGTTGTTTTCCTCTATTTCTTTGCACTGATCACTGAGGAAGGCTTTCTTATCTCTTCTTGCTATTCTTTGGAACTCTGCATTCAGATGCTTATATGTTTCCTCGATCACATGGTAGTTTGTTTTTTTTTAATTTTCTGAGGAATCAACAAAATGTTTTCTGCAGTAACTGCACCAATTTCCATTCCTGCCAATAATGCACAAAAGTGAATGGGAAAGTCACTTAGTTGTGTCCAATTCTCTGTGACCCTATGAACTGGTTTTGATTTGCATTCCTCTCGTTTTTAGTGTTGCTGAGTACCTTTTCACATACCTGTTGGTCATCATTGGAAAGCCGTCTATTCAAATACTCTGCCCCGTTTTTAATCTGATCATTTGCTTTTCCACGTTGCTGTATGTGTTCTTTATATATTTTCAGTATTAAATTCTTATTAGGTACATAATTTGTAAATAGCTTTTCTTATTCAGTAGGCTGCCTTTTTGTTTTGTTGATGTCTTCGATTGCAGTGAAGAAGCTTTTTATTTTGATGTCATCCCACATGTTTAATTTTGTTTTTGCTTTTTATGTCAAACTAAAAGAAAAAAAAAAGTTGTCATCCAGACCTGTGTCAAGGAGTTCACTACCCATGTTTTCTCTCAGGATTTTTATGGTTTTCGGTCTTTACATTGAAGTCTTAATCCATTTAGAGTTAATTTATGTGTATAGTTTAAGAAAATGCTCTAGGTTCCTTTTCTTCCATGTGACTGTCCACTTTTCCCAACAGCATTTATTGAAGAGTCTGTCCTATCCTCATTTGTATATTCTTGTGTCCTTTGTAGTAGATTGTGTGCTAAGTGGCTTCAGTTGTGTCCACCCCTTTGTGACTCTATGGACTGCAGCCTGTCAGGTTTCTCTGTCCATGGGATTCCCCAGGCTTGGGTAGTGGAGTCGGTTGCCATGCTCTCCTCTTAGGAATCTTCCCAACCCTGGGATCAAACTTGCGTCTCTTATGTCTCCTGCATTGGCAGGCTCCTTTTCTCCTAGAGCCACCTGAGAAGCCCTGCCATAGATTGATTGATCATATATGTGGGTTTCTTTCTAGCCTCTTTATTCTGTTTGATTGATCTACTTTTATGCCAATTCAATATTGTTTTGGTCACAGTCAGAACATGGTTAGAAGATTGTTCAGAAAACAAAGTGGACTGAATATGAGGTGTAAAAAGCATTGTTAAGGTCCATTAAAATGCGGGTATCTAGAAGAAGACAGTATCTGAATCTATCATTTTCTCCTTTTGACATCTTGGTTAACAAAATTTGTCTTTGCAACAGAGTGGCTGAGTGAAAGCCCCCAGGTATGTGTCAGTCCTCTTGTTGAAACTCTGTATTAACAAGTCCATAAAGAGACCTTCTATTGCATTACAGTTTCTACTGTGCATCTTCACTGCCACACATGGAGAATGGCTTTGCTGTTCCTGGCTGGAAAAAAAAAAACAAGAACAAAAAAAGCAAATTTGCTGGTCCCTCCTTGTAGCCACACGTTTGCCACTTTCTGGAGGCACTGCTCGTTGTCTACAGAACAGCAGTAATGACTGGAGCAGAAAGTAGACTTAGCTCCTGGAGTTGGCACTGTGTCCTGCAGCTTCAGGAAAGTCTCAGGCTGCTGCTGCTGAAAAGGCAGAAGACTAGGCGTTTTGTGACTGTCATTGGTTTTCGGCTCATGAAAATAAGCAGAAAAAATTGTAAATGTACAAAGAATGGGAATCTCTCTGTGCCATAATAAGGTGGGAATAATGCACTGTGGGGTTAAATGAGAGAGAAGCGGCAGCTCTGTGGGCAATGGGGGGAGTTTTGGTTTCTTAGAGGAAGTTGTGTCTGAGATATGGCTTTACAGGTGGTAGATATTTAAAGTAGGAATGAGAGTGGAACTCAGACGGAAAAACATTTCAGGTAAACAGAAAATTGTAAACGAAGGTGAAAATGTAGGAAAATACTGAGTATGTTCAAAAATAACAAATTGTTGTGACTGAAATGCAAATCATATTTATCTTAGGGAGATTAATTTGATGACAAAATATATCCTGTGAACAAAAGGTTGATCATGCTGCTGTCAGTTAGGAGGATTCTAGAAAATATTGCTGAATGTGCATCTTCAACTGACTGGCACATGCCTTACTCTTAGAGAGAGTTGGAAGGGACTTGTAACCTTAGTAACCATCACCCCCCTGCCAGCATATTTTAATTTGCAGATGTGTGCTTGTGGGTTTGCTGTATCTTTGGCCTTGAGGCATCTATGTCAAGTGACTTAAGTGTCAGGTGAAAGTTAAGGCAGTGAGAACCAATGTGTTTACCAAGAGAGGGGCTGCAGAGAACACGGGGACAAAAAGAAGACTCAAGAAATAGGAGACTTAGATCAGAAAGAAATTCACAAAAGTGAACCAACAGAAGCTATGGAAGAAAACTTAGCATGCCTGATAAAATTTCCAAGAGGAGAAGCCAACATCTTCCCCATGTTTGAATTCCCCAACAGTCCATACACAACTACACGGTAAAATTGTTAAACATACAGAATGATTCCCGCCAAAAATATGCTTAATGAAATGTACTGAAGTATCTAAATTGTTTTTTTCTTTTTAGTTGTCATATCATGTCTTTTATTTATTTATTTATTTTTTACTTTATTTTACTTTACAATACTCTATTGGCTTTGCCATACATTGACATGAATCCCCCACAGGTGTACATGAACTCCCAATCCTAAATCTCCCTCCCACCTCCCACCCCACAACGATTCTCTGGATCATCCCCGTGCACCAGCCCCNTTTCACTTTCATGCATTGGAGAAGGAAATGGCAACCCACTCCAGTGTTCTTGCTTGGAGAATCCCAGGGACGGGGGAGCCTGGTGGGCTGCCATCTATGGGGTCGCACAGAGTCGGACACAACTGAAGCAATTTAGCAGCAGCAGCAGCAGCATGGGACCAACCCAGGAGGACTGGCCCAATGACTTTGTCCTCATTAGCATGAAAATATTGTACATGATTTTTAAGCTAATAATGCTGCACATCATGGGGTTTCCTGGTGTCTCAGATGGTAAACAAGCTGCCTGCAATGCGGGAAACCTCTGTTCAGTCTCTGGGATGGGAAGATCTCCTGGAGAATGGAATGGCTTCCCACTCCAGTATTCTTGCCTGAAGAATTCCGTGGAGAGAGGAACCTGATGGGCTACAGTCCATGAGGTCGCAAAGAGTTAGATATGACTGAGCAACTAACACTTTCACTTTCATTGCACACCATAAAAAAAAAAAAAGACAATCCAATAGTGAAAAACCAAACACATGGTCAAAACGTAATTATGTGGTATTAAAAACATAGCTGGAAATAATGGAAGATATATTCAATATTTTACTGAAATCATACGGGAAATTTTTGGTTAAAAAATTGACTTATTTTTCCTTTACTGTATCAAACACATGGCTATTTTGAACAAACCTTACCTCTGAAAATGACTAGACAAAGAAAATTGTCAGAATGTGAATTTTTTTTTCCACAACGGGATATTGTAAAGAATGAACATTAAGGATTACAGTCCTAAACCATTCCACAACCCCAGTGGCGCAAAATGAGACTGTGGGATATATCCACTTTCCTGTAGTCTATTTTAAGCACCCAAGTTTGATGATGAAGAAGTTAATGCAGTTTCCAGTAGTGCCTAACTTACCCTCAGGGAGTGGCTCTTGCTGGGAGAACCTGGCTCATTATGGATTATTTTGTAGCATCAGTCATGCTATGAGATGACAGGACTTTATAAGACAAACATTATGGATCAACCTTCAGAGGCCAGAACCACATGCAAGCAAAGATTCTCATTGGCAGAACAAAACTGAAAGCCCTTAATGAATTCTGTTACCGTGGCAGCATATTGTCAAATCATGATTTAATAGCAAAAGAGCTGGAAAACCATACCAAGAAATCAGCATGTCTTTTGGCAAGCTAGAGATCAGGGTTTGGTGTTGAGCTTCCAAATATTCTAAAGGAAAGAATTAACATCAGAGGAGGCCAAAAATCTCTGTGCAAACTCTCCAGGAGCTCGGGTATGAATCCTTGAGCAGCAACGTGAACCCAATTTGGGTTGTTTTTTCTTCTTCTTCTTTTCTTCCCCAGAAGTAATTAGATGTTAGTTGGCTTATTAATGAAGAGAACCCTCAAAGAGTACCAGGGACCACAGTCACATTTTAGGGAACACAGCTGTTTCTAAGTCAGTTCTTATTCTATCAACCTCTGTAATTTAAGATGTGACAGAATTTTAAGGCAATTAGCATAATATAAAGGTGATGAGATATTTTTGATTGCTTGGGAATGAGCCAGTATTTTATATTTTGTCTTGGGAAGATAAGTACATTAAAATCTGTCTGATTTAATCATGTGGCTCATGTTGTAAATCACCTAAAATATTGGAAAATTAGAGATTTAAAAGATAAATGAAACATTTGGGAGAATGAAGATATACGAGTTGTCTACCAAGTTCCATTTATTTATAGTATTTCTTTGCAGTACCTTTATTTTAGGCCTGTATTTGCCAACCAGTTTTCCAATTACCATGTATGTTGCAAACTTACCTGAAGCAGTGTCTGTCTCTCTCTTTCCTTTATTTTTACTCAAATATGCTTATCTTCCATTTCCTTTTTTATTTCCCAGAAAACTTACAGCTTCCCATGTCTCTCCACCCATTGTTTTTGAAATGAAAGGAAAACACACTGAAATGGAGAAATGATTACAGACTGTGCTCCTTGAAAATCTAGAGTTTTCACAGAGGTGACGTCTGAGCAGCAGTTGGGGAGGGAAAACAGAGAGCGCATAGGGCTTAAGGGCTCCCGTTCCAACTTCCAGTTTACAAACTGAATCTTATGTAAAGAAAGATTTGCACAGCACAAATATCTCAACCTTGAGAGAACCTACAACACTGTGAGCTAAAGTAGACCTAGGGTTGGGCATTTGATGAAGGGAAAGTAATCATACTGAGTAATAGAAGCATGTAGGTGTTTCATTTCATTATTACTCTTTCTTCAACCATCTTAAATGAAATCAGTATCTAAAAATCAGGAACTACTTATTTCCTCCCATTTAATATTAGCCTTTACTCTCCAAATACCTCTGGCAAGATTTAGTAGCTTCTGACATTTCAACAGGAGCAAAGCATGTTGTGGTTCAGATAGATTTCTATTAAGTTCAGTTCAGTTCAGTTGCTCAGTCATGTCCAACTCTTTGCAACTCCATGAACTGCAGCACGCCAGGCCTCCCTGTCCATCACCAACTCCTGGAGTTTGCCCAAACTCATGTCCATTGAGTTGGCGATACCATCCAACCATTTCATCCTCTGTCAACCCCTTCTCCTCCCACCCTCAATCTTTCCCAGCATCAGGGTCTTTTCAAATGAGTCAGTTCTTCACATCAGGTGGCCAAAGTACTGGAATTTCAGCTTCAGCACCTTCCAATGAATATTCAGGACTGATCTCCTTTAGGATGGACTGGTTGGATCTCCTTGCTGTCCAAGGGATTCTCAAGAGTCTTCTCCAACACCACAGCAATTCTTCTGTGCTCAGCTTTCTTTATAGTCCAACTCTCACATTCATACATGACTACTGGAAAAACTATAGCTTTGATTAGACAGACCTTTGTTGGCAAAGTAATGTCTGCTTTTTCATATGCTGTCTAGGTTGATCATAACTTTTTTTTCAAGGATCAAGCGTCTTAATTTCATGGCTGCAGGCAAAATCTGCAGTGATTTTGGAACCCCCCCCAAAATAAAGCCTGTCACTGTTTCCAGCATTTCCCCATCTATTTGCCATGAAATGATGGGACCAGTTGCCATGAAGTTACTTTTCTGAATGTTGAGCTTTAAGCCAGCTTTTTCACTCTCCTCTTTCACTTTCATCAAGAGGCTCTTTAGTTCTTCTTCACTTTCTGCCATAAGGGTGGTGTCATCTCAATATCTGAGGTTATTGATATTTCTCCCAGCAATCTTGATTCCAGCTTGTGCTTCATCCAGTCCATCATTTAGCATAATGTACTCTGCATATAAGTTAAATAAGCAGGGTGACAGTATACAGCCTTGACATACTCCTTTCCCGATTTGTAATCAGTCTGTTGTTCCATGTCCAGTTCTGTTCCTTCTTGACCTTGATACAGATTGAGTAGGCTAATTTAAAAAATAGTATCAAAGTGTAAGGATGTAAATATATAGTGAAACAAGGAAGCTAAAAATTATTTTAAATGATATCTCTGTTGTCCCAAAGAAAGATTATATATCGTAATAATTNTCCAGTTCTGTTCCTTCTTGACCTTGATACAGATTGAGTAGGCTAATTTAAAAAATAGTATCAAAGTGTAAGGATGTAAATATATAGTGAAACAAGGAAGCTAAAAATTATTTTAAATGATATCTCTGTTGTCCCAAAGAAAGATTATATATCTTAATAATTGCTGTGTCTATAAAGATTTCATAGAAATAAATGTTATTTTTAATCATAAATACATTTTAACTAGCTATGACTGTATCATTACCTAAAAATTATTCTTTATTTGTATGCATTATATTATAATTTATAAATTTAATTTTGAAATGAAAGAGCAAATTTATACCACTATATCTTAGAGATTTGTCCCACATTATTATAAATAGGGTTTTGAATTTATGGGCATGATGTCAAGATGCTAACACTTCCTAGCATAAACATTATAAAGCAAGGAGTTCCTGCATTATTAATTTTTTGTATTCAACTTCTGCAGGTTTAACCTCAAGTTAACTGCTGTTGTGTCACTTTTTTTGAATAAGGGATTTGATAGTAAATAATTTATTATTTATATTGTTATTTTCTTGAGGAAATCACTATTCCCTAAAATATTGTTTAATTTGCCTATATAAAAGAAGCCTATTTCTTTTTTACTATATAATTTTTAATATATTTTGAAAAAAAACTGTTTTTTCTGAACCAGGTGGTATGATTTCCTTTGTTTAAATTTCAGCATAGTAGAGAAATATGTAAACAATGTTTTAGGTCAATACTGTGTCAGCAGATTTTGATTAATTGGGAGAAAAAGCTTATCGAACAAAATAACACTTCCAATTTTGTATTAAATGTTACCTCTTTACTTATAAAGCAAGATGCATTTTGGCAAGATAGAGGTTTTAGAACTAACATTGAGCATACTATGGGGAAAAGATGTTAAAAGTTGACTTGTGTTCTTAGCAGTAACTGGAAAAGGAAAATATATTAAAATGGATAAACATTTAAAGTGGAAATGCATCATTACAATGGAACAATATTTAGGTCTAGATCAAGTTTCAATAGAATATACTTTTAAGTAGTTTTATAGAAATAAACATGCTCTTTTAAGATTAAACATTTATTTTTTAAAATTTATTTTCAGATGATTTTATTTGTGATTATGTATGTCTAATTCAAACCATGTTATGGTTCTTTCTGTTTGGTAACATCCAACCATGAAAAGAAAAATTAATATTTAAGAACTAACTCAAAGAAAAAGCTTCTCCAGTAATCTTTGCCCCAGTGAGCTGAGTAATTTTTGTAAATTTTGCTTTTGGCCTGAGTGATTTAGATAATTACTCAAGTTCTTTCCTTCAGTTGAATATTCAATGATACTACTCAACATCAACCATATCACAAATGATTTATTTTTTTCTTCATAAATTCATCAAATATTGAGTGAAATAGTGAACTTGTCCTGTGCATTTTCCTTTATATATAAGTTTAATTGTTCCCAAGTAGTCTCTCTAACTTGATGAGATCTTTGCTATTGTTATTTTCAACTTTGCTTGACAAATTAAGAAAGATGTGTTCAAAGAGAATTCTGGATAAGCAAGAATGCATAAGCGTGTCATGAGTATGTAACTCAAATTCACTCAATACAAACCAATGATCAAATTACCTATAAACACTGAGGATGGGTGAGGGACATTAATACATTCTTTACTCCAACTAGGGACATTTTTGTTTTCTCTAATTGAAATTTTCTTTTCAAAGATTAATGTGATGCCAAGTCATTTTTAATTTAAGGTGTGTATTGAGAAATAATTTTCACTTGGCTTTTGTAGTTTCAATTCTTGAAAAAAACAAAATCAAGTGGTAATAGTTATAAATTTTTTTATTTATGAACAAAAACAGTCTTATTAGCTATTATAATTTAAACTTTATTATATTTTAAATTAACATATTCTTGTTTTTGTAACTTTAACAGGCAATAACTTCAGGCTCTTGCGGTGGATATAGATTCTCGCTGCAAGGAAATAACAGTGAGTGCAATAATTTTTTTAAAAACTATGATATCTTAATATTTGCTTAAATGCATAAAAAATGTTAATATGATTATTTAACTTTATTATTTTTATAATTTTGATAAACTGTGTTCACTCTAATGATACTTTATATAGAATTTTAATAGATTAATGCCAAGTCATTTTAATAATGAGGAAACATAGCCAAGTCTTTCCATTTTGTCCAGTGTGTTTATGGCAGTATCACTATGCAAATTTTACTTGTGCATATATGACATGGATTATCTCTTTGATTAACTGATTTACCAAGATTATTTTCTATGGACAATTTTTTCACGATCAGTTTTTAAGTTTTGGATTGTGGGGCATTAGTTTTGAATTCATAAGTTCTCTGCAAGAAACTCAAATTTGTCTTCTGTAATGATATGTTTTAAATGGTTTCCATGCTAACCTGAGTCACTAACACTTGTATGCATCTCATAAAAAGCAAGAGAGTGACCTCCTTCCCCCCATTGGCATCAAATAGTAACATCTTGGTTCTCCTGCAATGTCATTTTCATAATGGTTTAAATCTGTGTGTTTATTTCAAACATGGACATGTGTAACTTTTGTTTTACCTGCCAGCCTGGGTTATCTTGTGCCCTCCTTTACATTAATGTAATTACTTGCAAAATAGCTCTATTCCAAATTGAATAGGGAAATATCAGCTTGCTGCAGGCTCTGTGCACATCCAGGGATTAAAGTAATTTAAGATATGAGGTTTTAAATGGAAATGGTATTTGTAAGAAGACATAATTCATAACTCATTGCCAGAGGTATCCATCTCAATGAAACTTTTAGAGGGGCAGAAATACACTCCAAATTCTGAATTGTTGATTTTCTGAGTAGTTTGCATCCTGGTATCCTCTCCAGTCGGATAGCTTTCTAGTGTGTTGTGAAACCTCGGATATATCCTGGCTTTCACTTCCTTCCATTTCTTACTGATACTATTTCCCCGGGTGTCTTCTTGACTCTTCCTGACACTGGCTGTTTGCTGGTAATTTTGTCCATTGATCTTCAGTTTGACTTGTCATCCTCAGGCAGTCGTGTCTTCCTTGAGTATGATGTGTCAAATGTTTGTTTGTTTTTTAACTTTTTATTTTGTATTGGGATATAGCTGATTAACAATGCTCTGATAGTTTCAGGTGATCAGCAGAGGGACTCAGCCTACGTATACATGTATCCATTCATCCCTAGTGTTGTTTCAATGATACTTATCAGATGCCTGCAAGTCTCTTTCAGAGATCTGCTATATTATATAAGAAATTATTTTCTATTGGGGGGATTCAAATTCACTTGTTTACTAAGATAGTGGTAGGTAAAGGCTTTGGTAAATAAACTATATTGCTCTTTAGAAAGTGTTGCTGCTACCAGCTTTGCAATAGATTACATGCTTGGTAAAATAACTCAAAGTGTCAATATTTCGCTGTCTTACTGGGATGAGGGAGAGATGAAAGGAAAAGAAAATGGCTTCTTAAATTAGAAGTGTGAGAATGTTCATTTCATTATAACCAAAAAATCATCAGTAGTAGGACTGCATATTTTACAAATAATGTTATAAACCACTTAAAGACTGTTGTCCTTAGTCATTTCTAGTATTTTTTCATCTTTAAATTATGTTTATATACTTTCTAGGAACAATCAAGTATAAATATGTATATAAATAAATATATTTATATGTAAATATGCATATATACACAGTCAACAAAATAATATTTTATTACAACTCCCAAATAGGAAACTTTGGATATGCATACAGAATTTTATTTATCTTTAGCTCATTATAATTTTTATTTTATCTCTAAATCATCAGTATCAGTTTGTTCTTATCTGTCATTTTGTTTTTAATACTTAACAGCTTTTGTGTAGCTAGGTGTGTGGGCTCAGACACTGGAGAGAGTGGGAGGAAACATTAAGTTCCTGTCTTCTAGTTGTCTACAGGACATCAGAAAAAACAGAAACATTTGACAATCATTTCAGTTCATTATGGTGGGATTTGTGATCAAATTAGAATATCCTAACTGGGAAGTAGAGAGGTGAATACTGTCCTCTGTGGGGAGGAGGGTGGCACAGTGTGAGAATTGTGAATTTAGTTTTATTTGGGGCAAAAGGAGGATTATAGCCTGGGAAACCACATTTCATTTAGCTCTCAGAAACTGCTCCAAAGAGATTGGGAAGAATGATTTTGGTGAAGGGGGAGTACATGCAATCAAGCCCCCCCCCCCACTTTTTTTTTTTTTGCAAAAGTTTTCTGCTAGTCTCATAAAGGTTTTCTGCCAGTCATGAGAAGCAGATGTCACCATGAAGGATTTTTGTGCTTTTCTAGATATGAGGAGATGCAAGAATTGGGTTCCTAAAATCATCTCCTGAAAATGTCTATCTCAAGACCTCTTCTGCCAATTTTCTCCTACAACAGAGAATGCCTCATTTCTGATCTCCACTTCTTTCAGAGGGTGTTGAAAAGGAGCAGCTGCAATGGCTTATAATTTGATCCTTTTAGAGGTAGCTGGCAAGTGCCAATATGTAGGTGACAACACTCAGGTCATCCTGGAGGGCTGAACCAGTGTCTTCTGGAGAAGGTATTTCTTGAACCACAGTGGGTATGTGTGTATGCTCCAAGGAGACGGTATGGGATAGGGGGCAAGGGGCAAGGATTAGAAAGAAGAGGCCGTAGGAACCATTTCAGAGTCTATACAAAGGAAAGGGATATCTATGCAATATGCAGCAGAATGAAGGAGTCATGAGGAATATTTTTGCAGAATGAAAGTTGCAGCGTGGCAGGAAATGTGAGAACTAGAGCATAAAATCACATCTGTGGCTGTGCTGAGGAGTTTGAATTTTATCTCATTTTTAGCCAAAAAACAAAAGGGAGCCCTAGTGAACTTTATAACAGTAAGGAACTTCGGAGTTATATATTTTGGAAATACCAGCAGAGCAGCGATTTTGAAGAAGGGTTAGGGGAGATGGAGAAGAAGCTGTCAAGGCAGAGATAGGAAAACCAGTTAGGAAGCTATACTAGGAGCTCCAAGAAATAAATGATGACAAAGTCACCTAAGGAAGTGGTTTTGTGGGTAGAACATAGCCTTGAAAACATCAAGCTCTGGACAGTGGAGACCAGGTTACTTCCTTGAGGTTATCTGGCCTGGGTGAAAAAGGAAACCTACGTGATGGCTATTGATTGGAGTGTCATGACCATGGGAGTGGGCTGAGAGAGAAGAGAAGCTAATTTTAAAATAAATAGTTGTGAGAACAGAAAGATTTAGTTCAGTTTAGGTGTTAGACTGTCTCTCCCTCATTCCCTAGGAAGTACCAGAAGCCTTTATGGAGCCTAGTTCAGAACACAAATAGAACTAGCTGGTTGTAATGGTTATGACCACTTGCTCTATCTTCCATATACTGTCCAGCATCAGTTGCATGTGACTATTAAATTAAATCAGATTATCGATTTATTTCTTTAGTCACGTTTATCATATTTCAGCTGTTCAATAGCCAAATATGGTGAACAGTTACCTCTCGGACAATATGTATGTTGCCAAAATCATATTGAACAATGCAGTTCTAGACTTTAAGAGCACTGATAAAGAATATGAATTTTCAATCACAAAAGTAAATACATAGCTAAATATATTTAACATGTTTACCTTTTAGAAGTAGAGAGATTTAATTATATTCTTATTCCATAACCAATTATATTGGTGAATAACATGTGGATTTTAATAGAATGAGAAAAATTTACATCTTCTGATTTATAATTTGAGAATTTTTTTCTTCTCATCAGTGAAGGGCATAATCAAAAGGTGCCTGAGTTTTACAGAACTGACAAAAAAGCCCCTAGTAACAAATGAAAGGGATGCTGTAAAACAAGGCAATGTTCTCAACGTCTTCTTTATGCTTTTTCAGAATTTCAATTTACATCTTTAAATTCATTAATACAATTAATTTGTGTTAGTTCTCATTGAAAGATGGTGACATTTGGAATAATAGAATGTTATTAGAGAACAGCTTCCAGGGCTCAATATGTGAAATGTATTTTACTACTCTTGACTCCTTAAAATGTATGAGACAGAAACATCTAAAATATCAGCTGTTAATAACAGTGTTGCCAAATGAGGCAATATCTTATTTCTGAAGGAGATGCACTTTGATCTTACAGGGAAACAAATCTGTACTTCACTCTCTTAACTGAAGAAAAGTTTATCAGTGATTTTGTCTAATACAACTTTAACATTTTGAAATGAATTTTAATTCCTCTCTTTCAAAAATAGAGCTTCATGTTTGGTCTCCTTGACTACACATTTTTCTTCTTCCTGTGGAGCTTAATCCAAGTATTGTTTTTATCATATCACTTTAAAAATAATGTTTTAAATTTTAAAAATGTTTATTTATTTATTTGCTCACAGTCCTTGAGGGAATAAATTGACCCTGAAGAATACAGTTTTGTCCTTGGCATTCAGAGCTCTTCCAACCTGTGTAGGTCTGCTAGAGCGCACACCCAGTCCCTTAAATTAAGTCACTGTTGCTGCCCTATCAGCTGTCCTCGACTGGGCCAGGGAATTTTTCCTCCACCTGCCTACCTCATCCTTCTGTTTTCTCTTAGAACCCCTCACCTTCCTGGCACCTTTACCCAGATAGCTTTTGTCTCCAGTGGCTTAAATTCCACCCAATGTTCCTCACTTTTCACGAAGTTTATTAGTTTGCTCTATCTACATGGTCCCTTGGGACAACTCCTGAGATGAAATGAAATTATTAATAAAGACTTAAGTCTCTTAGTTTTCTCCTCTTGGCTTGCTTGAGGGCAACTGTCTTGTAAGAGACTCTCTAAGTATTCATTGACCAAGAATTCAAAAAACAGTGCCTTAAACTGAATCCTTCCTTGGTCAGCTCACTGATCCACGCCAACTTTAGATACACTATGGATAGAATTAGCAAAATATTGCTGTTCTTTTTCTGTTCAAGAATGATGAGACAATGGATTTTCTTCCTTGAATCTCTAAAGTGTGCTAAGTTTCATAAAATTTGAGACTCTGTATGTTTAAAGATCAGTCAATTCCTTAAATAATATTAATATCTTCATGCAGTTACCTTTGAAAATAATATGAGTTTTGGTTTGCCAGCCTATAAATATTAAATTACCTGAAGTAACTAATAAGGTTTTGAGAATCTCAGTTACTTTCTAAAAAAGCATTTAATTCAGTGAAAATGAGAAACAAGGTGTTTTATTTGTAGTTACTTTTAAATTGGTTTTTCAATTAAAGTTGACTGGAGAGACTTCACAGCTCATATCCGTATCTTGGGGAGGTCAGCTTTTGCATTTAGAAAGAACTTGAGTAATGTGATACTTACTTAGAGGCCTTTATAAACAAAAATATATCCTTTAGCTACATGTTTTGTAGAAGAAATACAGGTGCTTGCAATTCCTAGTGACTACTTCAGTGTTTTCTGAAAGTATACCTTGCTGATGAAATCAACTATCCAGCTATCGCATACAAATAACTTGTTTTATGTGATTTTATCTCCCATGGTCACTTCATGTATTAAGTGATCTTCATGGACAGGAGCCAAGGATAGCCAGGGTGTGACAGAGGAGTGAAAGAAATCTTTGAAGCGATAAGAGACTTGAACAGCCAGGGAATAAAACAACTGTTAGCTATTGAAAAGACTGAGGGTTTTCCAAAACAGAGAGAGAGTGGCAGAGATAAACTGTGATTAGATTCAGTTACCTGAAATATGACCCATGATGCAAATTTAGAAAATTAAACGACTCTAATGTGTATATGCAAAGTTGCGTTGTCTATATTTGCCTACCCTATTTAAAGCTTGTTAATCACTTGTGTTCCTACCTCAAAATGACAACTTCTGGTGTGGAAATTAACTTGATTCAATGTTTGTGAGAACTATAAAAATTTGATTTTATCTTCATTAATTCACAGTATAATCTTAAAGTGAAACCACTTTCTCCTCTACCCTCTTTCCCAGGTACTGGTTCTTTTTAAATGCTCATTTGAGAATTTGTTAATATATGTGCTTAAGTTTATTTGAATTAGAGAATTACATAGTTTTATTCACTGAGAAGGAGGAAATCTTCCTCTACCCTTCTAAATTCTTCTGGCTGGTTTAAGAATTAAATTGATATTAGACAGACTACCAGGAGGATATCACACAAAAGTTTAATAACTTGTATACATGGGAAAGACATAGGAAAGCTAAGGAACTCACCAAAATGGCTGAAACTCTCACGTTAAATACCATTTTCAATTAAAGACAAGAGAGAATTTTGTAGGTAGTGGTTCTGGGACCCTAAAGGGGAGGAAAGTAATTAATGTGAAAATGGAAAAGCAAATGCTGGTGATCAGATGTTTACTGGGCCATGTACAGACCGTGGGACACAGACAGGAATTTTAACAAACACACTTTGCTAAGTTCTTCCCTGTTCACACACCTAACGACTTCTGTAGTTATCTGTAATGATAGCTCCCTTCCTGAAAGAGGTCCTCTATCTATAATATTTAGGTATTTACAGAGAAGATCAGACATTCTTCCTGAGTCTTTGGGGCCTTGCTTGTTTTCAGATCAAAATAATCCACATGCCAAAGAGATATTTGGGGTTTCCAAATTGTGTTCCCCTACAGTGGATTGCACCTGTATAAGCCATGAACACAACAGAATTATAGGCAGGATAAGGCAGAGCCTGTCTTTCATTAGAGTGGGCTACCAAAGTGATAAGAAGCTGATAAAATGAGAAATCAGGGATAAACCTTGCTTGGAGCTTCGTCATTGGTCAAAACCAGGAAGTTCTAAGTAGGACAAGTAGAAGGAAAGATGGTCTCTGCTCCTTGGAATAGGAATGGAATGGGAGACAGTGTAGGCGGGCCATCTGCACTGGGTCTGGGGGAGGAGCCAGTCCTCTGGAAATTTTATGGCTTCCCTACCTTGGGACACTCAAGGGCTTCCCTGGTGGTGCAGAGGTTAAAAGCGTCTGCCTGCAATGTGGGAGACCTGGGTTTGATCCCTGGGTTGGGAAGATCCCCTGAAGAAGGAAATGACAACCCACACCAGTATTCTTGCCTGGAGAATGCCATGGATGGAGGAGCTTGGTGGGCTGTAGTCCATGGGTCGCAAAGAGTCGGACACGACTTCACTTTCACTTTCCTTAAGATGGTTGGCTTTGCCTTCAGGCTGTATCCTTGATAGTTTTCTCAATTTTCATGAGTGGTGTCAGCTAACTGTTGAGGCACATGGCTCTGATTTTAACTGACAGCATAAATCAGTCTTATTCTATATGCTTGTTAGGAAANTGGATGGAGGAGCTTGGTGGGCTGTAGTCCATGGGTCGCAAAGAGTCGGACACGACTTCACTTTCACTTTCACTTTCCTTAAGATGGTTGGCTTTGCCTTCAGGCTGTATCCTTGATGGTTTTCTCAATTTTCATGAGTGGTGTCAGCTAACTGTTGAGGCACATGGCTCTGATTTTAACTGACCGCATAAATCAGTCTTATTCTATATGCTTGTTAGGAACATTTCTCTTCTAATCACTATCACCTGTTTGAAGAGGAAAACCCAAACAGGACAACCCAACAAAATAAATCAACTCTATTCATAGGGACCCATTCCTTTGGGTTAAAAACAAGTGAAACAAAACAACAGCATCAATAAATTATTCTAGACAATCAGAAATCATCCTTTTGTGTATTCTTCTGCTCTCTACTCTCCAATACTCTTTGTGATTTATTCTTTGGTGTGGAAAAATTGTTCCATATGTATTTACAAGAAATTATTCAGTAAAGCTGGATTCAGTATTTATTATACAGATATTTAAGAATAGAGGATTGGAGTCAGACCTATCTGGTTTTAAAGCTGATTAGTATCTGCTAATTTCTAATAATGCAAACTTGGAAAAAATGAATAAATACTTTGATCCACATATCACTTTCATATCAATAATAATCACTTATTTTAGTGGTTATAAGGGTGGAAATGAAGGTGTGTGTTTCAGGCACTTGAGAACCGGTCAGTATGCAGCAGGTAATCAACAAAGCATGCATAGTATGGGTGTTTCTGCAGTTATCAGGGGCATCATTCACCAGAGAGAAACCAGCATGAGGAGGTCCTCTTGAGTCTCATTCCCAGGAAGGGTGTTGAACTCCTGACCAGCTAGATCTGCTTGTAGTTTCATTGATAGGTCTTCTTCGGCAACTTTATATGATTCTTTTTTTCTTGGCATCTGTGATGCACTGAGTCAAACATGTAACTCTCTTAAAGCAACAGAATACAATTTTGGGGGTACTAAACTAATACCTGTTCTTATTTCTCCTATATGATTTTTCTTTATATTATATCTAATTATCTATTTGATTATTTAGATTTTATATATAATATGATAGATTTTAAATTAATTATTTTGAAAAATGTTTTACATTCTTTATAAATTCGGAGTTGTAGATACGTAATCATCTTCTCATTTCATGGCTGCAGTTTCTGTCCACAGTGAATTTGGAGCCCAAGAAAAGAAAATCTGCCACTGCTTCTGATTTTTCCCCTGCTGTTTGCCATAAAGTGATGGGATCAGATGCCATGGTCTTAGACTTTTGAATGTTGAGTTTTAAGTCAGCTTTTTCCTCTGCTCTTTCACCGTTATCAAGAGGTTCTTTAGTTCCTTAGCATTTTCTGCTATTAGAGTGGTATCATTTGCTTATCTGAAGTTTTTGATATTTCTCCCTAGATACTAGATATATGATATGCTATACAGTAGAGAGTATATTGTTTTTTGACCCGAAATGCCGGCAAAACTTAGCATGATATAATACAAATATAAAATTACTTAAAGTGGAACAAATAACAGGAGGAAGCGCAGTTACATCCTAATTTTTTAAATAATCTTTTAAGCTGTATTTTATTTTGCTGATACACCTCAGTTCTCTTTTGAATTGATGAAAGAAACTTATTTTTTTGAATTGATGAAAGAAACATCTCACTGTGTGACTAGTCTCTGAGACTCAATTTCTCTACACTTAAAAATAATACTTGTCTTTGGTACTTTCAAGGTCTATTACACTAAATTTAAACCTTATTAGTCTTGGGCCATACAAAATGTGTCAATGCTTTAATATATCTGCTGCTAAGTCACTTCAATCGTGTCAGACTCTGTGTGACCCCATAGACGGCAGCCAACCAGGCTCCCCCGTCCCTGGGATTCTCCAGGCAAGAACACTGGAGTGGGTTGCCATTTCCTCCAATGTTATGTACATATTTTAAGGACAATGGGAATGTTCTTCAAAAATGTATGTTTCTGGAAGGTTTTGAAAAATTTAAGTATATAATTAGTTTACACTTAACTACCTTTCCATGAACAAAGTTTGCAGGCATACTGAATCAAAATGTAGAAGATATTGTAAAGAATCTTTACTATTCTCTCATTAGCTTGTGTAATGTAATTTTTTAAAATTGTATTTGAAATAACATTTATACACAAATTTGCTAGCTATGTTTTTTTAATTTGTTAACATAGACATATAAGGTTACAACTNCCCATGACGGTTATCAGTGACAGGCGGGCTGGATGGAGCAGGCCACTATAGTCCTCTTGAACCATCATGAGGGTAGGCTTGGCGCTTGACCTTGTGGCTCTTGGGTCCCGAGGGCAGAGTGCCACCCAATGTCCCAGTTGATGGCATTTGTGGCAAGCCCTTCTAGGAGACTTA
Source organism: Neotragus pygmaeus (assembly GCA_006410875.1). Classification (NCBI taxonomy): domain Eukaryota; kingdom Metazoa; phylum Chordata; class Mammalia; order Artiodactyla; family Bovidae; genus Neotragus; species Neotragus pygmaeus. The sequence continues at coordinate 218,859 of SJYV01053452.1, read as the reverse complement.
TCACGGTTTGGACACTCTTCAGCCCAATGCCCTGCCTGTCTATAGATCAGGGATTTGTCTCGTGCCTTGTCCTTCAAGGACTCGGGGTTTGCCATAGGGCTTCTCTGGAGGGCAGCTAGCATCTGGGCATGCCTTGTCTCTTTCTCTCTCTCCTTCTGCTGGGCCTTGGCCTCCTTCTCCTGTTCTCTGTTATGAAAGATATTGGCAGCTGTCTAGACCATCTCATCGAAAAAGGCAGCAGGATCCTGCTGTTGTAGCTGTTGTAACTTAATTCCGATATCTGATGCACATTGGGACAGGAATTTTTCCTTTAAAATCACCTGTTCCTCATAAGAGTCTAAGTCCAGATTGGTAAACTTTTGGAGTGCCTCTTTTAGCCTTTACAAAAAGACAATGGGGTTCTCATTGGGCTCCTAAGTTATTGCTGAGACTGGGCACAGTCCCACAAGTAATAGGCTTCCTTCTGTTTCCATGGGTGGACTTCCTTAGGGGTGAGTCTTTCTGAAGCTTATCCTACCCAGAACTGTTGCAACCTGAGAGTCCCCAGGTCAGGGTGCAGATCCCCAGGCTGGCTGAGGTGTGACAGCCTCCTAGAGATCGAATCCCTGGGTAGGCCAAGGCATGACGGCCTCTCAAGAATTGGGTCCTTGGCAGGTCGAGGCATGATGACCTCCTGGGACCTCTGGGACTGGCGGATCCCCAAGCAGGTTGAGACTTGACAACATTTTGAGGACCAGATCCCTAGGCAGGTCAAAGCGTGATGACCTCCTGGGACCCCCGGACTGGAGTTTGGGCATCCACAAGGTCTCCAGCATGACCAGTGCTGGGTAGAATTAAGGGGTTTGTAACTCATTGCTAGTTTGCCCACCGTGGATGGGAATAGATATGATGTAAGCTCATTCTACCTAGTACTGTTACAACCTGAGAGCCAGGCATCCCCGGGTCAGGGTGCAGATCCCCAGGCAGGCTGAGGCATGACAGCCTCCTAGAGATCAAATCCCTGGACAGGTCGAGGTGTGAGGACCTCCTGGGACCCCTGGGACTAGCAGATCCCAGAGCAGGTTGAGGCGTGACAACCTTTTGAGGACCAGACCCCCGGACTGGAGTTGGGCGTCCCCAAGATCTCCACTGTGACCAGTACTGAGTCGAATTAGGGGGTTGGATATTATAGAGAATCTCCCTCCCAAGGCCAGCTATTTTCTGGATGTCTCTCCAGAAGATTGTAGAGGCAACCTTGTGGGTCTGGATGAGGCTCAAGCAAAGAGCATGTAACAGGAGGGAAGGGCGCAGAGCACAACCTTTGAAAGAATGACATAGCACAAGGGTATAATGTAAACCAATTAAAATCAATTGGGTCCAAGATGGCAAGTCAAATTCAAGTAAACCTTAATCCTCAGTCTATAAGCAAACAGACACACCCAGTGGTGGCAGGACAGTTCCAAGGCAAAAGAGGGAGCAGTGGGTGGTTCCCCAATGGTAGGGATGATCCTCCCACTCATTAGCATATGAATTCCACCTCCTCACAAAACCTAGCCAGGCCTAATTCCATGGCCCCAGCCCTTGCCTTTGGCAATGGTTCACACCCTGAAGAGTGGCTTCTTTCTGGATCTTAACAAATCCACCTCTTATCTTGTCCCTCAATGAATTTTTGCAATGAGACATCCCATCAAGGCCTGAGTTTCATTAGTTTTGGCCGAGCTTGAGTCCCGGGAGAGAGCTGAAGGACAGGAGGAAAAAGCAGTGGGAAAACCTTGCCAAGGAATCCCCTTCATAACCCGCTGGAAAATTTGCTAAATATCTGACCGGTGCTCACAATTTCATTGGTCTGATCCTTGGCACAGAGAAGAAAAAGGACAGAAGAACCCCAACCGGCTTGTATAACAGCTACTGGGGCTCAGCAGATAGTGCCTCTGGGACATGCTGAGGGAGTAGCCTCTCCAGAGTCCCTCAATTGTGCCCTCTGCCACCTGCCCATTCACAGGAGCTTTGAGGGAACAAGAAATGAGAGATTGTAAAGGAATTAAGATTTCATTAGGCATGTCTCTCCAACCATAGGAGCGAGGACCTCTTACCGTAACTGGAGGTCTTCTGGAATCTGAGACTGGGCTGTGTGACCTTTCTGCTGAGTTTGTTTTTCACTGTCCCAGTTTCCAGCATGATGGGCCTTCCCTGCGCTGGGTTTCTTCTCCTTCAGCTTCTAGCGCGGGAGCTTCGCTGAGCTGGACTCCTGCTGTGCTTGGCCTCTTCTGCGAGGAGGTTGTTTCAGCCAGGTTAAATCCGAGTCACGGCACCATAAATGTCACGCTAGTGTATGCTCCTTGGTTCTTTGTCTCATCACAACAAAGATTTGGAGCAATGGACATTAAAGCCCTTGGCGCGTCACAGCTCTCGGGTCTTGGATAAACCGTGTTATAGCTCTTAGGCAAATCAGTGTTACAGCTCTATTTTATTTAGAAGATAGCTGGAGAATCCATCCTCAAAGCGTGAGGGCATGCCCACCCAAAGACTTGAGGAGAAGAGAGTGGAGGAGCGCGTGGGGGAGGAAAAGCGCACACACACGGGAGAGAAAGAGAGAGAGAGAGGAGACGCTTTGGCTCCTCTTTTATATGTTTTTTCCTCCACCTGGGCCTGCCCTATGCAAATTGGGCTTAGCCAGGAGTGCTGTTTGTTCTACCTGAAGTCTTCACTCTGGTCCTCAGACCTTCCTTTGACCTTCCTTGTTTTTTAGCCACCGCCATTTTGGACTCCTTTTCCCTATTCTACCTACCTAACAATGCATATACATATGTATAGATGTGTGTATATATATATGTATATGTAACTCCCAAGTATTTTTATTGCTAAAATCAACACTTAAGAGTAAAAGAGAGAATACAAAGAGGAGAAAAAAAAAAAAAAAAACATAGTTATTCCAGGTAACTTTTCTATGGTAATAAGAATGATTTTATACAAAGAAAATTTAAAGGAACTAATAATGCTGAAAAGGTGATGGGGGAGAGTTACTGGAGGAAGTCTCAGAGAAAAGGGGCAAGATTGAAGGTACATGTGTGGAGAGTTGACTACAGATAAGGGAAGACACCTCAGTTCTTTATATATGTTAATTACCAGGAGTTCAAGAATGGAGGGAGTTATGGTGATCCTAGAAGATAAAATATTCAAGGAACAAAGGAGAGGGACCCAAATATTGATGGACAATCCCAACCAAGAGAGTAGAGGTGGAGTTGTGTGGTGACATAAGATTCTAAGCTGACGTTTTTCAGGAAGAAAGAAGGAAGAATGGTTTGCAAATTTTCATTGAACAAAAGACACTCAGCTCCCTTAGAAGCTAGTGATATAAGGTATGTAAGGACCAAGGAGTACTGTACTCACACTGCAACCTCAGAGGACTGCCAGGCAAGTGGTGTCTACAGGGAAGAGCAGGAGAGGGGAGAGAATGATCAGAGAAGATGAGGACAGAGCAGAGTATTTTAACAATTGACCATGCGTTCCAGAGGGCTCACTGGAAGAGTTTGTGGAGTTGAAGAGTAGTGGTGGACGAGACTGACTAGAGAGGATGAACGTGAACCAGGTGACCAGGGCTTGCTTTGACCAAGTGAGGACTAGAAGGCAGGATGAAGTCTGTGCTCTTGTGCGAGGGTCATTTGTAGTGGCAAAGCTGTGAGTAATGTGACCGAAAGGAGAGCTGGGGGTCTAACACGGAGACAAGGTTCTGGGTCCCCACATTTCTTGCTTGGAAAATCTATACAAGGGTCATCGTGCTCTGAACTTGTAGGACTGATAACAACGCTATTATCTACCACTAACCTGGGAGTGGAGGCCAACAAAAGATTCATGTGCCTCAAATTTCAGAGGTCCTACTCAGTCCCTATTTATTTTTTAAAAAAAGAGGGTGCAGGAGGGCATTTAAATATGAAGTCATTGAGATACATCCTCATCAATCCTACGTTAGGGCCGTGAAACTGCTAAAGGCAGTCACGACACTGTTGATTCATAGAATACATTTTAAGAAGTTATATATTTATCCAACTCATCAGGGCTGTAGCTAAACCAGTCCAGGCCTTGTATTTCATGTGTACTGCCTATAAATTACCTTCTTTATGGCTAAGACTGCTTAAGAATTAACTTGCACAGTGCATAGGGATACAGCTAAACGTGCAACTTTTCCCAGTAAAAAGAAGAGGCACATTTAAGACATTCTTTTGAAACACAGCACTTCTATTGAAAAAATTGTTTTAAAAATCTCTCCTATTTTATCTTTACTATTCCACTTAGAGGGATTCTGTAGTTATCAGAAGATCAGGCCATTAAGTTTTCTCTGGCAGTTCACACTCACATGCACACACTGGCAGCAGATAACATAAGAAATCATAACCCTCAAGCACTTGATAGTACTCTAACTTTGTACTTATGCTCCCGTTTACCAACTTAAGCAGATGAATGTGAAATGTTTTCCATAGTCTATGTGTGGGAAGATGAAAGTGTCCAGGGACAGTTGTATACGGGGTTAAAATAGGGTTACCAGGCTCCTCATATAGTGTAAAAATGGTTCATCCAGCTATAAACGTCAAAGTGAGAGACTGTTTTTAAAGATCTTAGCAGATTGTATTCCAAAAAGTGATTTAGGATGAGGAAGTTTACCATTTCATGAGGCATGTGACACACTAGTGCAGTGTCACTGAGTCAGAGCAGTGTGTCTCCGTGGTCCTTTTTCCTTATTACATCATCTGCAGCACAGAGGGTAGTCTGGACCAGGAAGCAAGATTATCAGTAATGCTTTTCAGACTAAATTATCCTGAAAACATAATTAACATTAACCAAGCATTGCATTCTTTAATGTATATATATATATATATATATATTTTTTTAATGGGGGCTTATAAAGTAGCAAGATCTCTCTCTCTCTCTCTCTCTCTCNGTAGTCTGGACCAGGAAGCAAGATTATCAGTAATGCTTTTCAGACTAAATTATCCTGAAAACATAATTAACATTAACCAAGCATTGCATTCTTTAATATATATATATATATATATTTAATGGGGGCTTATAAAGTAGCAAGATATCTCTCTCTCTCTCTCTCTCTTTTTTTTTTGAATTTTCATTGGAGTATAGTTGATTTACAACGTTGTGATAATTTCAAGTATATAGCAAAGTGATTTGATTATACATATGCATATATCCACTCTTTTTTAGATTATTTTCCCATATAGCCCATTACAGAACATTGAGTAGAGTTACTGGTGCTATGCAGCAGGCTCTTATTAGTCATCTGTTTCATATATAGTAGTGTGTATATGTCAGTCCCAATCTCCCAATTTAACACCCCCCCCAGGCTATATCTTTATATATACTTTCAATCTTAGGTTATTACAAGACATTGAAAATAGTTTCTTGTGCTATACAGTAAATTCTTGTTGCTCATCTATTTTATCTATAGTAGTTTGTATCTATTAATTTTCTGGAGCTAGAGCTATACTGTTTGAATTGACAAGAATTTGGTATGAGTCATGTAGACAATGAAATGAAGAATTGAAAAGCAAATTAGCAAAATTATATTATGAACTGTAAATTCACAATTTTGAGAAATGAATAGAAAAGGAACCACAGAGTAAAAGAATTAGAAGTCTTGCCCAAAATCAACAGTTGAAAAGCCAAATAATAATGAACGCCAGCAAATGGTGACTAAAGTACCTTTGCTAAATCAACAAAATGTTGATGATCTAGAAACTCAGAAAATAGTCCCAATAAGGGAGAACTGTGATTTTATCATATGTAGACATCCCCTTCCCACAAGCATAAATAGGAAAATAAGAAAAAGGAAGAGACAGACTCCTGATATTGCTCTGTATAAAATAATGATCACTAAGATAACTAATTTTAAAAATGCATTCTCAAATTATAGAAACCTATAGTGATATCAGATCTCAAAACTATAATGTGCTACATGGATAGTACATTAAATATGCAAACAATATTTCAGAATATGCATACAGCTATGAATACATAGTAATATTTTCTCTTTCAATATAAAATGCAGTATTACATTTAAACATTGCCATTATATTTTCCTATAATTGTCTCAAATATGTGTTAAGGAGACAGAGCGTAAATAAATAATCAAACATATAGTTAATTAGTATATGTGTAATCTTGCAATTGAGGGATTTATGTAATAGTATGCCAGTAATGCACTTACTTGCAGTAATGTACCTATTTAATCCCAAATGGAAAGAAAATATTTTATCATGACATAGGTTTGTTGATTTATGTCCTTTATTCCTTACATTGTTTTTTGTGGGACTATAAAGATGAAAGTAAAAACAAAGTTTATTTTTTGTAACTATATTATAAGCTTTCCAAATTTTTAAAATTTTAGTTAAATACATAGTACTTGTAATTTTGTATCACGATGTTGATAAAAGATTTGAGAGATACTATCTATTGAGGATTGATTCTTAAGAGCTAGAAAGAGAAAATGGAGTCTTTCCTAAGTGTATAATTTGAAAAGTGTTGGCATGAGGTTACATTGAATATAGAAAGTGGAATTGAAAGACCCAAAAAAGAAGTCTGTGGATCTGAGGCAGAGATCCATGGAGGGGTGGATAGATACAGAGAAAAGGATCTGTTATGAGGATGTAAGAGAAGTCTTCATGCATATATAAGGTCAAAGCTAGGTCAAGTCCTAATCTAGGTCTAGCTCATGTGTGTTCTGTGCGTTCCATTGGAGATGATTCCCAGTGTCCAAGAGGGAATATGTACTCAAGTGGGTCAAGCAGAGGAATGAATCCAATGTAAGATTGTTAATCAGAATGGGGAATCAGTTTCCACACCTGACGATTTAGATAACCCATAAGAGAAAGAGGATATAAAGAAAATGAATGTTCAAGCAGCGCTGTCCACCTGTAGGCACCTCTTCAGACCTTGGAGGGAAAATTTGCTTCTTGTTTCTGTGAAGTTATGAACTACCTTGAACTTCTTTTACTTAGGACTCTATGCATACTTTCATGATTTCTCAACATCCATTTCTAATGCTAGAGCAGTGTGGCAGAAATTAAGACAGAGAATAGTTTGCCACTGTGATGCTAATGACTCTCTTCCAAGTATTATCAAGTAGACAAGTAATTTACTGTAAAGAAAAAAATCAATTCTATAGTTACTTAAGTTCCAGTATCTGGACACACTGCCTCCTGTCTTTCTCTGCTTGGGGTGATATTTACTTGTTTGGAAACAGTACATCTGCTTGTTGGATAGGTCTGAAGTGGAGGCTACACCTTGTCAGTGAAATTTTAATAACCACAAAATAAAAATTCACCAAAACATCTGATTTATGTTATCAAATCACCATAAGACATTTTTACTTTTATTACAGTTGAAAAGTTTTAAAAGATGTTAAGAAAAAAAAAAGAGCTACAACTTAGGATATTCAAATATATCATATCAAAACTATGACTTAAATTCATCTCCAGGAAAAATTATTTTTAATTTGTAGCATAAGCAAGGAATAGATAGATTACTTGTCAATATTCCTTAATAGACAAAGGAAAGCCTAAATGAGAACAAAAATGGAATTGGCAATTCAATAAAAGTGAAANTCAAATATATCATATCAAAACTATGACTTAAATTCATCTCCAGGAAAAATTATTTTTAATTTGTAGCATAAGCAAGGAATAGATAGATTACTTGTCAATATTCCTTAATAGACAAAGGAAAGCCTAAATGAGAACAAAAATGGAATTGGCAATTCAATAAAAGTGAAAAGTAAGAAAGCTCTATTTTGAATTGCTGTAATTTTTATTCATTAAAATCTTTCAGCTTGATAAGCAAGTCTTTTTAAATACCAAGAACAAATTGTTAAAGAATTGTCATTGTGCTCTTGCCTAGTTAGATAATGGATCCATTTTTGCGAGACTAGAAATAGGCTCCTTGATTTGTGTATCTGGTTTTGTGGCTTTTTCAAGTAGTAATGATGGAGGAACCTCTAATGACAGAGGAGCCTGGCAGGCTACAGTCCATGAGGTCTGAGTCAGACATGACTTAGCAACTGAACAACAATGATGATGCAGGATTCTAGGGGTTAATTCTTGAATAGTCTGGCATATTCACAGACTTTTGCAAACCAATCTTGATGAAGTATGTTTCATGGAAAGCTGGGTGAAAGTATGGATTAGCCCTAGGGGGTGAATTGTTCAAACTTCTGTTTTGACTGACAGAGGATCAAACTAGACATCTGTATATAAAGCAGACCCAGCATTTGGCGATTGGATTTTCTGATTCAATGTAACTTCAGATAAAGCAAGCATAACCTTCATCACAGGGCTATTATGCCTCTTTTATCAGTAGTTATATATACCGGTTCAATGTGAAGCATCCCTATGACCGCAAAGATGGAATTGGGTAGCAAGGGCATTTCTTTAGCTGTGTGTGTTCAGTGATGAGGGCTTCCAACTGACCTTTGTTTTCAGTTTATACTTTTACATCTAATATGAGTGTGTGTGTATGAAAGTTCCTCAGTCATGTCCAATTCTTTGAGACCCCATGGACTATGTAGTGCATAGAATTCTCCAGGCCAGAATTCTGGAGTGGGTAGCCTTTCCCTTCTCCAGGAGATCTTCCCAACTCAGGGATTGAACCCAGGTCTTCCACATTGCAGGCTGATCCTTTACCAGCTGAGCCACATGAGGAGGCATTATTATTTGTAGACAGGCAGGTCTAGCTGAGACTTCTTATCTAAATCAAAAAAGAACCTTTGCATCACTATATGTCTTCTCACTTAGCATCACGTTATTTTTTCCTGTAATACTCTCCTATTGTCCCCTAAATATAGCCTTCAAAATTTGTGGTTTAGTTGAACAAAATGCCCAACATATGCACAAGACAGTGAAGCCTAAATGAGTAAAATGAGGTGTTTTGAGCACATTCATTCAATCATTCACCCACGCATCATAAAGGAAATCTGTTAGATACCACACCATTTGCTGGTGGTGAGAATTGGACCATAAAGAAGGCTGAGCACTGAAGAAATGGTGCTTTTGAATTATGGTCCTGGAGAAGACTCTTGCCTGGAGAAGAAAATGGCAACCTACCCCAGTATTCTTGCCTGGAGAATCCATGAACAGAGGAGCCTGGTGGGCTATAGTCCATGGGGTTGCAAAGAGTCAGACACGACTGAGCAACTGAACAATGACAACAGAAGAATCTTGAGAATCCCTTAGACAGTAAGGAGATCAGACCAGTCAATCCTAAATGAAATCAACCCTGAATATTCACTGTAAGGACTGATATTGAAGTTGAAGCTCCAGTAGCTTGGCCACCTGATGCAAAAAGCTGACTCATGGGAAAAGACCCTGATACTGGGAAAGATTAAGAGCAGGAGGAGAAGGGGGCAACAGAGGATGAGATAGTTGGATGATGCCACCAACTCAGTTCAATTCAGTCGCTCAGTCATGTCTGACTCTTTGCGACTCCATGAATCACAGCACGACAGGCCTCCCTGTTCATCACTATCTCTCGGAGTTCACTCAGACTCACGTACATCGAGTCCGTGATGCCATCCAGCCATCTCATCCTCGCTCGTCCCCTTCTCCTCCTGCCCCCATTCCCTCCCAGCATCAGAGTCTTTTCCAATGAGTCAACTCTCCACATGAGGTGGCCAAAGTACTGGAATTTCAGTTTTAGCATCATTCCTTNCCAATGCATGAAAGTGAAAAGGGAAAGTGAAGTCGCTCAGTCATGCCTGACTCTTAGCGACCCCATGGACTGCAAGCCTACCAGGCTCCTCCGTCCATGGGATTTTCCAGGCAAGAGTACTGGAGTGGGGTGCCATTGCCTTCTCTGATTACTATTATTTAGGGCTTTCTCAGTGGCTAAATGGTAAAGAATCTACGTGCAACACAGGATATGCAGGAGATGGCAGTTTGATCCCTGGATTGGGAAGATCCCCTGAAGTAAGAAATGGAAAACCACTCTAATATTCTTGCCTGAAAAATTTCATGGACAGAGGAGCCTGATGGGCTATAGTACAAAGGATCACAAAGAGTCAGACATGACTGAGCAACTGAGCATGCATGCATCATTAGTTAACATTCTTTTTTAGGTTTTAGCTAATGCAATAAAGCAAGAAAATGAAGAAAATTGAATTACTCACTGCAAAAGAAGAGATAAATCTATCCTTTAGCAAAAGATATGATTGTATCCTTGGTAAACCTGAGAGAAGCCACTAAAACTTAGCTATTAAAATCTAGAATTAATAAGGTGATATGAATAATTAAAATTAATAAAGTAATATGGATTAATATTAACAAATTCTCAATTATAATAATCATTAGATGACTGTGGGAAGTTAAAAATAATAAAACAGAAAGTAAAATTTCAAGAAAATCTTTAACAAGAAATCATAGTACTTATGTGAAGAAAATTTCAAAATCTTCCCAGGGNTAAAATTAATAAAGTAATATGGATTAATATTAACAAATTCTCAATTATAATAATCATTAGATGACTGTGGGAAGTTAAAAATAATAAAACAGAAAGTAAAATTTCAAGAAAATCTTTAACAAGAAATCATAGTACTTATGTGAAGAAAATTTCAAAATCTTATTGAAGGTCAAAAACAAATGGGCGAGAATAGTGAGGAATTTTTTTATTATGCAATATCATAGAATTTCAAACACTGTCAAGTCAGCATCTAAATCTGATATAATTATAATTAGAGCTCTAATCGTTTTTTTTTGCTGATGAGTCAGGAATGTGACAGAAGGAATTTGAAGTTCACATGGAAAAATAAATATTGAAACTTGCCCAGAAAATATTCCAAAAGAAAAAGGAAGTATAAAAATAAACTAATTAGACATTCAATGAGGAGTTGAATAACTTTAGCATGGGAAAAGACCTTCTCAAGAGACTTAAGAAATCAAGAAGCTCTAAAGAAAACAGAGATAGCCTGGGAAGATACATTTGTAATACATATGACAAAGAATTAGTTTACAAATCCTAAAATCTTATGAGAGACAAAAATATAAAGATGAGAAATGGATATGAGCACAAAGCTCAAGGAAGAGGAAATCCTGACAGGCAATAAGCATAGTAAAAGGTGCTGAACTTATTTCACTATTGAAGAAGCTACAAATTAAACTAAAACAATATTTTTATACTTTTTACTGGCAAAATGGAAACAGCAATAAAAATAACATTAAAAAGTAGCAAAATATAAAGATGGGAATACCAGGCCACCTAACCTGCCTCTTGAGAAATCTGTATGCAGGTCAGGAAGCAACAGTNGCAGCCTACCAGGCTCCTCCGTCCATGGGAGTTTCCAGGAAAGAGTACTGGAGTGGGGTGCCATTGCCTTGTCCGTATCCTTCCTGACCCCTCCCCATTTATTTTCTCCTCAAAATTAAAAGTTAGAATAGAAAAATTATACTCTAAAAGCAATCAGGAGCAGTGGCTGCCTGATTATAACTGGATTTGATCCATTGTTACTTCTGTCTCTATTATTGCATCAATATTGCCTCAAACAGATAGCATATGGCAGAGAGAAGAATAACTCATGATTTATATGCAGTCCAGCTGTGTGTATGTGACTCATTCTCATGTGGGGTTAAAAATAAATTCAGGATGAGATTCAAACTTTATAGAGACATATGTTTACCTGTATCTCAGATGTGTTTAATTTCTATTTTTTATCCAAATATACACATTTTACTTTTGGTAGTTAGNTGTGTGTATGTGACTCATTCTCATGTGGGGTTAAAAATAAATTCAGGATGAGATTCAAACTTTATAGAGACATATGTTTACCTGTATCTCAGATGTGTTTAATTTCTATTTTTTATCCAAATATACACATTTTACTTTTGGTAGTTAGAAGATTTGAAGCCTATAATAAGTAGGTAGGAGAAATGACTTTAATTTAGATTGAGAATAAAAAATTGATCATTAAATCCCTGTCATGAATAGGAATATAAAAAATATAATTTATAACTAAGTTCATATGAAAACAAAATATTTATCATTCTTTATAATAATTTCTCAGTCATGCCCGATTCTTTGTGACCCCATGGACCATAGCTCACCAAGGTATATAGTTCACGGGGTTGCAAAGAGTTGGCCTGACTGACTGACTAAGCACAGCTTAGTCCATAGGAAAGGCATGGCAACCCTCTCCAGTATTCTGCCAGGCTCCTCTGTCCATGGAATTCTCTAGGCCAGCATACTGGAGTAGGTAGCCATTCTCTTCTCCAGGGTATCTTCCCAACCCTGAGTTTTAATCCAGGTCTCCCTCATTGCAGTTTAATTCTTTACTGTCTGAGCCACCAGGGAAACCCATAATAACTTAAGTGATATAGAATAAAAAGACCAAAGTCAAATAGGTGAATATCTGTCTATTATGGCATGCTATTTCTGAAATATTAAAAGTAGGTGTCATTTAATTTTAACAGGAAAGATTATTGTTTCTAAGTGACCTCCATAAGGGAATCTGTAGACGTTCATGAATATATTTTTATAGTTTTACAAAGTGAACCTTAGGTTTAAAATGTATTTTTGTTTGAATAATTTTAATGTGTAATGGAATACAAGATTATTTTCTTGGTTTGGGACAAAACTACTTTTTTCTGGTTTAATATGTTATGTTTATTATTGAAACTATGCTTTAAAATGTTGCAAATCTAAAAGGATACTGCATTAGGAGTAAATATTCAATAGGAATATAATTAGATTGAATTTTCACCTTCATTAAGCATGCAGACAAATCAGATGTGGATTTTCATTTCAAAAGTTTCTTATAGGGGAAGCACATAAATGTAATTATAAGCTCTCCCATTAATACATCTTTGATTTCTTGCCATTCTGCATACACGTCCAAGTTCACATCTGTACAGGCCATTATCTTGAATTGAGTTCCTGCTTTAGGGCATATGGATCAATATTATATTTGGAAGGCTTTCTGTCATATGCAGGCAAACATCCATAAGAATTACATCAATGTTTAGTTACCAAAATCTTTGAAAGTTAAGGCAGTTAAATGATTGAGGAACTAGGTAGGTATCCTTTCGAATTTTCTGATTAAGACTTGTAATTTATTATCAGTCACTTTAAAAATAGATACTGTGGGCGGCCTTACCACAAGTCCTAGTTTACAACAGATTCAATAGATAACAACAAGGACATTGCTTTTTTTATACGCAAGGTGCTGTGCTTAATCAGTCAGTCAGGCCGACTCTGCAACTCCATGGACTATATAGCCTGCCAGGCTCCTCTGTCCATGGGGGTTCTCTAGGCAAAAATACTGGAGAGGGTTGCCATGCCTTTCCTCCAGGGGATCTTCCCAACCCACGGATCAAACCCAGGTCTCCTGCATTGCAGGCAGATTCTTGACCATCTTCACCAGGGAAGCCCAAGAATACTGGAGTAGATAGCCTATTCCTTCTCTAGGAGATCTTCCTGACCTAGGAATGGAACAGGGGTCTCCTCCATTGCAGGCTGATTCTTTACCAGCTGAACTACCAGGGAAGCCTTAAATGAAGGTAACACTGAACATATCCAGATGTATGAATTTTTTCATTGAATATTTTAAAATCAACATGAGGTGAAACGTGGATACACATTTGGAGTATATATACATTTGGAGTATATATACATTTGGAGTATATACATGTATATAGTGACTGCATTCTTTAATGATGTACTAACTCTTTATTAACTTTCTGTAGGTGGGAAAACAAGAGTGATTAGTGACAATATAATTAAATAATTTAACATTACACAGTCAACTATTGCTTCTGGTAGATATTTTCTTAATTGATTTTTTTTTTAAAATTATATAGTTTTTAAATGTTACTTCTCATTTAGTTACTACTAAATATTGGCTATATTCTCATGTTACACAATATAAGCTTGAGTCTGTCTTACACAAGGCCATGACTTTTTACATAAAGTCTGCCAAATATGTTGATTTCTAAGAAGAATTTCTAAACGTTCTTGGAAAGTGCTGTTTACTTGAGAACAGAAAATGTGTCTTAAGTTTGACCCCATATAACTTAATAAAATGCCAGAGCACAGGATGGGTGATTAATGAAAGCTTCTTGAAGGAAAATGCCATAGATTAAAAAAATTTTTTTTTCTCAAATGTTGCTTTGAAGCTTCTCTGAGTGTGAGTTCAAATGATCCATGTTTTGTTCTTATTCTGAAGACTGTTTCCTTCTCTGCAGTGCTTTTAGTACCAATATTTTCTATACATAATAATTGATTAGCAAAATAAATATATAGTCACTGCTTACAAAAATTTTATACTTTGGTCACATTTATTAAACAGGTACTTAATTAAGTATATTTACAAAATTTTATACGTTCTCTGAAGCAAAATGACAAGAGAGAATAATGCACATATGTCTTGGTACCACCTACATTAAACTTTCAAAAGCAAACCACAAAAATACTATTTTTATTCATTGATCCTACATATATAAGAATTTTTAAAAAATGAACAAACAGACAACAGAACAAACTTGTCTGGTAATGTTGCATGTTAAAGAAAACCAGAGCTTGATAATGAGGGAGCAAGAACAGATTTTTATGCAAGAACCAATGCTGTAGGGGAAAATAGACCTCCTAGAATTGTGCTCAATTCCAGGTACAACAAACAAAGGTGAGGATTTATAGCCAAAGAGAAACATCAAGGGGAATCTGATTAAGTCGATGTGATAGGATTCTTGCTGAAGGCCAGAGTGACCAGACATCACCTGAGAGGCAATGATGGGTGAGAAATATGATCAGATGTCCAGAGTAGGGGATTCTGCTTAAACGAATTTAGCACAAGTTTTACCAAAATTAAGGCCCGCAAATACATACAGGGAAGTCCGAAACTTGAGGCTTAGTTAAGAGGGTGCAGAAGACCTCTTACTAAAGTTTGGTCAAGGAGAGAGTTTTGTCTTACCTACCAGCATTTGGTAAGTGTACTTCTTGAGAAGAAGGGCAGGGGAAGGATAATAGAGTTTGTTATCATGGTTTGAAAACTTGTGTTAAAAGGAAAACTGAAGCAGACATCAGAAAATGTTAACTTTTGTTAAATTTAGGTACTAGGTATCTGTTCTATTATTTAGTGAATCTTGGAGGTAGTTTATATCACACAAATTCATTTTTGAAACAAGAAATATTATTTGAGCTGAAATGTAAAATGTAGAAATGACTTGGGTGAAGGAGAGCTGATAGTGGGGTTGGGTTTGAGAGAGCAGGCAGGGTAGCAATACTCAGTGCTGTGAAATAAAATTAAGTTATTACAAATAAGACATAGGTGAGTTTAAAAGTGTATATCCATGTATATGTGGGTACACAAATATATGTGTCATTTCTAAAGTATGCAGTTGTTACTTCTTTCCTAAAACATTTTAATGAATTTCTTTGTTTAAATTATAAAAAAGCAAATGTTTCCTGAAAATATTTTTAGCACAACAAAACTATATCATTAATGACATGCTATCTAAATTATGGATTGAATATTTTAAGAGCCTTAAGAAGAACAAGTGTTATATTAATTAGAGAAATACCAACTCTAGTTTTACAGACTGAAGCATGAAAATCAAAGCATTACTAGAGTTGTTCCTTATAGTTTAGAATATCTTCACATTGATGAGATTTTATTCCATAACTTTCCATTCATGTGTGGAATTAAGTTATTGCCTCTAATTATGAAAGTAATAGAATCATGATTAGAAGATAGTTTCTGAATCAGTAGTTCTCATTCAGCCTTTTATTCTTCACATGAAATTTCTTTCATCTAGAATATAGGATTTGTTATTGTATAAAATCCAAGTTTCCACAGTTAAAACTTATTTTTTAAAAATTTTGATAAATTAGTCTGTAATTGAGAAAAGACCATATTTACTACAGGAGTAGGAGAGTAAGCTTTAAATCATATTTAAGACTGAATTATCACATATCCTTTCATTTTATTTTGAACACATTGTTTTTGACCAAATGGCCAGTAACCTGTAGATGTCACTCAAAGATGATTTGTCTTGTAGGAGAGGTGGGGAACTTTATTAAAATTGTTACAGGTTTTAATGCATAAATTTTAAAAGATCATTAGTTGACATATTATCAACATACTGTTAATGATTTATAAAGAAAAGTACAGTCCTTTCTTGCCCTATTAACTCCTAATTAGTTAGTTAAATGTTCTTACAAATCTGAGCTCAACTCATGTAACTAGTCACCTGAGATTCCAAATAAAACTAAGTTACATACTTTCAAACATAATAAATGACTCCCAACTTATGAGAAAACTAAACAGATGCATAGCGATGTAAGATGGTTTCCTATCTGTGGCCTCCTATGGGATTAAGTGAAGACATGGGACTCAACAGTCATATACTGCCTCTTGTCTTTACTGTGTGGTTTGTTGGCATCTCTTGAGCAGAAGTTGGGCAGCAGCGGCTCTGCTAGTTAAGAGAAAGTGATGGCACCCCACTCCAGTACTCTCACCTGGAAAACCCCATGGACGAAGGAGCCTGGTAGGCTGCAGTCCATGGGATCACTGAGGGTTGGACACGATTGAGTGACTTCACTTTCACTTTTCACTTTCCTGCACTGGAGAAGGAAATGGCAACCCACTCCAATGTTCTTGCCTGGAGAATCCCAGGGACGGGGGAGCCTGGTGGGCTGCCGCCTATGGGGTCGCACAGAGTCGGACACGACTGAAGCGACTGAGCAGCAGCAGCAGCTCTGCTAGTTACCACATGACCTGGGGCTCCCCTCTGACCTGGCCAAACCGCATTTCCTCCCCTGACTCACCGCTCTCTGGGATGAGTCCCCTAGAGGCCATGTGTAAATCAACTAGTTCACCCCAGGGTCTGACAGACAGTAGCTGCTCAATGAATGATCTCTCACTTCTCCTTTCCTCTTCCATCTTTGAAGCAATGCTTACTATAGATTTTCCTCCAAATGCTGTAACTGTAGCTTTTAAGATTTTTTTTTTTAAGTTGTGTTTGCTTATTTCTGGCAGTGCTGGGTGTTTCACTGCTGCGAGTGGTTCCTTCTCTAGTTGCAGTGAGCCGGGACTCCCCTTTAGCTGTGGTGCGTGGGCTGCTCACTGTGGTGGCCCCTCTTGTTGGGGAACAAGGGCTCTAGGGCGTCCAGTTTACAGTAGTTGTGGATGTGGGCTCAGTAGTTGCGGCTCCCGGGCTCCGTAGCGCTGCCTCAGTAATTTTGACTCAGGGACTTAGTTGTTCCATAGTATGCAGGATTAAGGATCAAACCCATGTTTCCTGCATGGGTGGGCAGATTCTTGACCACTAATCCACCAGGGAAGCCTCTCCTGTAGTTTCTGATCTTACAGAGTTGACAGGAAGAAATAGTTTGAGAAGAACATATACTGTCATCCATGTAACATATATTAAAAATATAAAGTGATGTTGCAATATTTTAAATATCTTGGAAAACAAAACAAACTCCCATTGCATCTTCAAAACATACTGCATATCAGCTGAATGAAATCTCTTTTTCTTCATCAACCAGTTTCCAGTGCATCTGTATTAATGGCAAGGGAGCCAATAAATCATAGGAATTAGTGTCTTTGGGACTAGTTATTTTTATTATAAGGAATTGAAGAATATCCTAAACATCAAGCATATTCTCAATATTATTAGTACTGAGAAGGACAGCAGAAGTTTCCTGAATAAGAGTGGTTGGGAATTATTCATAAGTTACTCAAAGAAGGAAGGGGAATTCAAACAAAAACAACTTAAATAGAATCAGTACAATCCAGCAGTCTCCCTTTGAGGTGTTTACCCAAAGGAATTAAAGAATGGACCGTAATAGCTACCGGTGTTCATAGCAGTTTCATTATTGATAGTCTAAAGGTAAAAACAACCCAAATGTTCATTGACAGATGAATGCAGAAGTGAATGTGGGCTACACACACAATGGGATACTGTTCAGCCTTACAGGAATGGGATTCTCTTACATGATACAACACTGATGAACCCTGGAAACATCAGGCTAAGTAAAATAAGACTGAAAAAGATATAGAAAATTCATAGAGACAGAAGTAAAATAAAGGTTAGAAGGGCTGGAGGCAGAGGAGAATAGGGAATTAATAAATGGGCACAGAGTTTCTGTTTGGAATGTTGAAAACAATCTGGAAAGGGATAGTGGTGATGGTTGCACAACATTGTAAGTGTACTTGGTGTCACTGAATTACACAGTTAAAATGGTTAAATGGCTCATAAACAAACAAAACTAGTTAAGCTGATCATTTAAATTTACCTGATGATGATCTTCAAGACTGTTGTGACTTAAATATGACATAGCGGTGGCAGTAGCAGTGTTAGTCACTCAGTTTTTCCGACTCTTTGCGACCCCAAGATCTGTAGCCCATCAGGCCGCTCTGTCCATGGGATTCTCCAGGCAAGAATACTGGAGTGGATTGCCATTCCTTTCTCCAGAGGATCTTCCTGTTCCAGGGATTGAACTCAGATCTCCTGCATGGTAGGCAAATTCTTTACCATCTGAGCTACAGGGAAGATCAGGATAAGTATCACATAGTTCAGTTCAGTTCAGTCACTCAGTCGTGTCTGAATCTCTGCGACCCCATGAATCACAGCCTGCCAGGCCTCCCTGTCCATCACCAACTCCTGGAGTTCACTCAGATTCATGTCCATCAAGTCAGTGATGNCGTCAACTCATGTGCTCTTCGACCTGGAATGAATTATTTAAGAGTTCTAACTCCAGTTTCCTTATCTGCATAATAAAAATAGGACTTACATCAAGGTCGCTGTAAGGATTGAAAGGGGAGAATGCTTGTGAAGCAGTTACCGTTACACTTGACACCCAGATACTCCTCAGAGAAAGCTTGCAGTTAGCGTTGCTTTGCAAAGATCTGTGTTCCACATACCTTTAGCAGTGATGACTAAACCTTCCATCGAAACTGGAGTTAAATAACTTGTGAGTGTGTGCATTCAAACTTTTTTTTTTTTTTCACAAAGGACCTTCAAAGGTTCAAAACCATGGCTGTAGACGCTTGTTTTATGCCCTGAGACACAGCAGAGAGTGGTAACGTCTAAGCTCAGAAATGTTTATAAGGGGAGTTTCTCACGTGTTGAAGGGTGAAGTTCATGGTGACTGACTGAGTTGTGCCTTTCTTCTTAATCTCTCTCCTGGCTTTAGTAAATGGGCACAGGATTTTGTGCCTTCAAGAGTTCATACTTGAGAAGGTCATAGTACAAGTTACTAGAGTTACAAGATGTGAATTCCTTATCCAATACTTTAGCTAAGTAGTGAATACATTTGAATTTACAAAACTTTTTAGTGCCAAAAAGATAAATAAGGACCTTGAATTTAACTGAATAGGAATGGGGAAAGTTCTTGCATTGCCTAGATAATATGAATTTGAGAATATTATTTGACCTCTTTAGACCTCACCTGTATAAAGAATGAGAACAAAGCAGTGATTTAAAAATGTGTATAAGAGTTGTGAAACTCTTTAATCAAGGAGAAGCTTACAGGGAAGGCCGATACATAAAACAGAACTGTATCTTTCTGCTTGTGACCTACTTTCTTCATTTTTACACTCTACTTCCCACTCCAACCCTACGGGGAATTTTTCATGTTTTGGAAAACCCTGAAACTCAAGAAATTTAGAGTAACCATTATACTCTCCACAATTTTACAAAATATCATTGTTAACTGGCCAAAGTTGCAAATGTTATAAAATATCATTTGAACAGGTATTAGAAATAAACTCAATATCCGTATTATTTTGTGACACAGATGTAGACTATGTGAAAACACTCTCTTTTAAATTTGGGGTCCATCCTATCCTCAAACTGCTGCATCTTAGGTCATTGTGAGCAAGTTCCAAGATCCTGTGAGGCCTTAGACCAATCTTTTCTTTAAGTAAGTCTTACGGGGGCAAACAATATTAGAGGAGAGGAAAGAGTCATATAGTTACACTGAAATGTCTTAGGTGCCTCAGCAAAGAAGCAAGGCCTTCCTATGCCTGAGTTGGCAAAGAGGAGAGGCTCCGAGCTGGGCCAGAACATGTTTACTAAGGTGATTAATGAAACTGCTCGCTGTTACAGTTTTTCTCACTTAAGCACCTGATGCAATTATCTTGAATACAGGCAGGGTTTTGTTTGTTTGTGTCTGTGCTGGCTGTCCGTTGCTGTTTGGGCTTTTTCTCTAGTTGCGATGCAGAGGTTTCACATGTGGTGGCTTCTCTTCTTGTAAAGCACAGGCTGCAGGGCATGCGAACTTCAGGAGCTGTGGCTCCCGGACTCTGGAGCACAGGCTCAGCAGTGACAGCTAGTGCTCCACTGCACGTGGCATTTGCTGGACCAGGAATTGAACCCTTTGTCTCTTGCGATGGCAGGTGGATTCCTTACCAATGAGCCACCAAAGAAGCCTAAAGTATTTGTTTTTATATTTATCAGGATGTGTGAAGCCATGAAAAGTTTATAGTACCGCACACCTCACCCTTCATTAAACCCTCAGATAAATTTGTTGCTTACAAATACTTAAATCTGTTTCTCTTAAAATATATAGTTAAATAAGAAACTTCTTCCCTTTGAGTCCAGAGATACGGTATAGTTTTCTTCTCCTTAATATAAAAAGAGCTTGTCAGATGTGAAAATATCAGGAATGTCATCATGACCACACACTCATTTCACTGATGAAGTGAAGCTTGAATGAGTGAGTGAAGTCGCTCAGTCATGTCCAACTCTTTGTGACCCCATGGACTGTAGCCTACCAGGCTCCTCCCTCCATGGGATTCTCCAGGCAAGAGTACTGGAGTGGGTTGCCATTTTCTTCTCCAGGGGATCTTCCTGACCCAGGGATCAAACCCTGGTCTCCTGCATTCCAGGCAAACGCTTTAACCTCTGAGCCACCAGGGAAGCTCAGACATCCACAAAAACAAAATATTGGAAGCAAGGGGACAGAAGCCACTCCATTTCAAACTCTTAACTTATACAGTAATTTGTGTATACAGTCATGCCAAATAGAGTTGTCAGCCTAATATCTGTGCAGGAATGTCTCAAAAACAACCTGATATAATCAAAGCTATTGTTATTTTAAATATATATATGAGTCAAACATTACTGCACCATCATTTATGAACTTCACGTAGATTTCTTTCTGAGAAGTATTCACATTAACAAATGTTCAGCTTTGGCTTCATTTAGTCTATTTTGCTAACAGTATGCATACTTATGACAATCTCTTTATTAAATTCCCCGTGTCCCTGCAGTTTACCATCTTTTTTAAAAAAATACAGATGTTTTCTGAATGTAGTCTTCTTTTACCTGGTGTATTTAAGCAATGTTTTATTTTGAACAAGTTTTAAAAGAATTGAACAATTAAATAAATACTATATTTCATTAAAATCCATGGTAATGAAATTATAATCTATACACTCTTAGAGATTCTAGACCTTGGGCAAGCTGGCAAACCAATGGGTGGATCCTTTCTGTAAAAATCTACAAATGCATAGAAATCTCACACTTTTGCATATAATTTAAGGATATCCATAGATCCTAGATAAAAACCAATATACAGTACATTTCATTGTTGTATTGTGCATATTTTTATTTTTCCAATATTGCTCATTTCCATTGTTTAACACTAAGAAGAATGTTGCAGCTTGCATAGCTCCTATGAAACTATATTTTAAATAACTTTCGTGTTTATGAAATGAATCTGCAGCCATAGACTAATTATTATCATGTCTGCATAATGTGCCTTTTGACCTATGTCTGTCCCTTGTCTTAAACTGTTTCAGAAGATTAAACAGAATGTCTATAAATGCAAGTATGTATCTAACTTTATATGCTATAAATTAGTCATAAAGAATTTTACTTGTGTAGTTTATGCATATTAATGACACAGAGGTGTAAAATAACTATTTTTCTGTTGCTGAATCAGACCACTTGGAGAGGTCTGTCCTGGGGAGCATGTTGCCTCTATAGGTCATTTGGGGTTCACTGTTATCTGTTGCAGGGCTAAAAGAAAGAGATGCAGAGCTAATTATTTACAAATGAAATTAACTATATTGAAGTCTGCCATAGTTATTCTCATTCTGACCTCAGGTTCTAAACAATTTAAGCAACTATGAATAAGCAAGAGCAGATGGTACCTTCACTTTTTAAAGTTGTAAACATAAAGCAAAGTATTCTTGAGGACTGTTGTCTCCCAGAAAGCCATCACATGCATTGTCAGCATTGAGAAGAAGCCCAGTTCCTGATACATGTGAAGAGTATAAGATCTCTATGAAATGAACCACACCAGCACCTTTAATCTATTTGTAATAAATAACTATAATGCATTTGTCATTAAGAACCTGAAGGGAAGTGCAAAGAGAGAGAATTAGACCATCTCTATCTGTTTCCTGCAGAACTAAATTTTATTAAGAATAATCTACCTACATGGATTTAGATATAAAAAGGGAGATACTATTACAGTGCTGGGCATTTTAATGCACTTTGGAAAATACTAAGANAAGGGAAGTGCAAAGAGAGAGAATTAGACCATCTCTATCTGTTTCCTGCAGAACTAAATTTTATTAAGAATAATCTACCTACATGGATTTAGATATAAAAAGGGAGATACTATTACAGTGCTGGGCATTTTAATGCACTTTGGAAAATACTAAGACTATATAAATTAATCAAGCAGTCTTTTTAATTTTTCAGACTGTGATCCCAGATCAGCCTTGTTTTCAGCAGGAATGAATGATAGCCCTTGTGTTTTATTGCCCTTTCAACCTCAAACGTCAAGCCCCATGGCAAAATCTAATGCAAAAATATGGTGACTGTTACTCTTCCTTGCCTTGCAATATGCTATTAATTGTATATTGAAATAAATGTCTAAGTATTTCAACAAAGCAAAATTAACCAAATGTATATATTCCCATTATAGGCAAGGCATCATTTGCATAATTTTGGAAAATTCAAGTATTTTCAGGTCCCTGGAACTGAAAAGAATCAGAACAAGACAGGCCTTAACCTCCTTTCATCAATCTAGATTCATATTAATGCCAGATAAACCTACTGGCTTGCTGGTTTAGGGACAGATTTTTATTTATTTTTATTTTTTGTCTTTTCCCATTTATTACCCCTTCTTTTTTTTTTAACATTTCATTTCTTTACATTGCTTACTAGCTTTGCTATTTCCATCATTCTTTAAGCCACAAAATATTTGTTTGAATAAAATTGCCATAAGTTAGTTGTTACAAGAAAAAAAAAATTACACTGCTTAAAAGAGTAATCAACTCAGAATNTTTCTTTACATTGCTTACTAGCTTTGCTATTTCCATCATTCTTTAAGCCACAAAATATTTGTTTGAATAAAATTGCCATAAGTTAGTTGTTACAAGAAAAAAAAAATTACACTGCTTAAAAGAGTAATCAACTCAGAATAACACACCCTTCATGTCTGTTCACAGCTTCCCTCTTGTCCTTGCTTCTTTTAACCATGTGAGTTATTGAATGCTGTACATGTCTACTCATGATTCTATTTAAAATTAATTCTGGGCTTACAGTGCCATCAGGAAGGATGGAAATTGCAGTCAGTCTTTAATATTCCATGATCTCTAGTAGACCTGATTCCTCTCACCACCGTAGCTTGCTCTTCTGGTCTTGGATTGTTTTGAACTATAAACTGTTCTACCCTATTGGGCTATGTTCTGGCATCTGGTTGACCTAGAGAAGAGCTAGGAATGATGATGCAGGAATACTACCTGCCTCATAGTCTGTCAGCGGGTCTCCTGGACCCGGAACTCCCTGTGCTATGAAACTGTTCTTAGCACAAATTGGAAAACCATGTGCATTAACTCAGAAATCTACTCTATCAAAGGGGAGACTCATCTAATTGCTGAAGTATCTTATTAAACGTATATCTGTGTACCTGTGCCTTGGTAGTGCTTGTATAGAACATAGGCCAGAAAAGCATGCTAACTTCGTAAGCATGTTAAGAGAGCAGACACTGGCTACAAATATAAAAATCCATGTAAGAAGCCTTCCAAGAGTCTATTTCCTTTGTAAACATTGCCATGCGATATGTTTATGTCTTTGAAAGTTTAAATCCCATTTCTATGGACAAGAATATTATGGAAACAAGCATGTTAAGTTGCTATTCATTCTTCACAACTAATTCAAGGAGCACAGTACTAGGGTTATGAATATAGTTTCTTAAATCATACAGTAGCAAGTGGAAAAATTCTTCAAATTGGATTGGCTATATCATAAGCTATGACATTCATGTAAACACTTAAAGCTTTTTACATGTGCTGTTTGTGAACCTTGCTGATTACCCTCTTTTGTACCCATAATTTGTTTTTGACATGTATGTGCTCAGGATTACTGAAATTTAAATTTGTTCTGTGCACATTTCCAAACGTGTGTTTCTGGGAATTTATTACCAGCCAGAGCTGGGCTAGTTTGAGCAGAATAGGGAAAACACTGCATGGGGATTTGCTTCAGATTTACAAGTATAGCATTATGACCAGGTTGTCAAGTTTCACATATACATTCATGAAAGAAAATATGCTAAAATTCAATTTTTTTTCAGATTGCTAATGAACAAAATTTATTTCTAATGAATGGCTTTTGGGAGAAGAATGCCTACCTTTTAACACAAAGCTGAAGAATTCCATTGAACTTCTGAATAGCCAAAATATGTAAAGGGAAGAGACCTTACATAAATCTGACTGTAAAGCCATCATATCCTGCAGATCTGGTCAGATAATAAATACATTAAAACTTTAAACATACCCATAGGTATTCAGTTTTCCTGTAGTAAAATCAGTGTCATTAAAAAATCCAGTAATGATGTCTTTCTCATCAAAAGTCATCAAATATGAGGTGACTGGTCCTACTTCTGAGATGGATGGGTGAGAAAGTTTATCTGACTTGTCACCTTGTCATAACATGGAATCAGGATTGTCATTTCACAAAGACAAGTTTCTTTACTCATGTGTAATAATCTGTTGGGAAGAAGATTCCTGAATTCTGCAGAAACTCACCAAAGTCACATTTTAAATCTAATTAGAAAAATAACACCAATTGCTGAAAACTTGGAAAATACTACAAACTAAAATACATGAAGTTAAATGTGAAGCATTTACCAATCTATAAGCAGAGAGAAATATTGCTAAAATATTTAACCTAATGCTTTATATTTCTTTGTTTTTTATACTTAACAGTACACTGTGAACATTTCCATGAGTTAAAACATCATTCTGTTATCCTCCTGTGTTGGTAGGGAAGGAGGTGAGGGGCAGTTCTCTTTATTGTCTGAGCTCTAAACATCTGTCGTATAAGACAAAGGTGTTGGTAGAATGGAGCCAAAATTCATCTTTAGTATGATGAAGACTAGGTTAGTAGATGCAGATGATAAATGCCATCAAAGGGCCATCAGTACTGATACTGAAGCCCATGTTAAACAGCCTATCCTTCCAGGAAAAAATGGTCTTGGTCTGATGTAGATCTTCCTCCCTAACACTCCTGTCTGCAAAACTTTAAATACTAGAGGAGTCAAGGAGAGTGAATGCCACCTGCACAGAAGTCATTCCCAAGAGGGAAGGGCAGGGTTCTTATTGCCAAGTCACTGATCACAGTCAGTGATTTTCTTTATGATCACAGTCAGCGATTTTCTTTATGACAAGGAACTGTGACAAGATGAAGAGGAGCCAGGAGTGTCAACTAACTAGCTCATGGAGGGAAATACTGGGTTGAGAATGAAGACTTTCCCACTCATCTCCACCAAAATATAGTATTGCTTTTAACAGACATGCTATATCTTGTTACTGCAAATATACCATCACTGTATAAAAGAATCCTTTCTTGTGGGATGCTTTGTTTCCAACATCTCACTCCTAAAAACAGTATTTTGATATGTGTTTGTGTCAATGTTTTGCATTTCCTTATAGCTATTTCTTTAAGATTAATTACTGAGTACATATTTGGTCACTTTCCCTCCAGAAAAGTATTTAACAATGCAAATACCAATAAGCAATGTTTGAAATTATCACACTCCTAAGAAATTTCTGGATTCCCAGCAGCCTCAGTATTACAGTGAGCAATTTTTCTTGATCTTTAAGTTTACTAAAAAGAAAAAAAGATGTGATAAAATTTCGTCACCCATTTCTTTACTTGCTGCTGATATTTAACTGGCTGCATATATTTAATGGCCATTTTCGTGTCTTCTTTTTTAAATTATCTTCTTAGACAACCCGTGTGTGTGTGTGTGTGTGTGTGTGTGTGTGTGTGTGAGAGAGAGAAGTCACTCAGTCGTGTCTGGCTCTTTACAACTTCACAGACTGTAGCCCGCCAGGCTCCTCTGTCCATGGGATTTCCCAGACATGAACAGTGGAGTGGGTTGCCATTTCCTCTTCCAGGGATCTTCCCAACCTAGGGATCAGACCCATGTCTCTTGTGTCATCTTCATTGGCAAATGGATTCTTTAACACTGCTCTACCTGGGAAGTCCCTACTTTGTTTAAATAGTTTATATGCTATATTTACCTCCTAGGATTTTCATCTTATAATACAATATGTATAGTAAAGATTTTATAAGATGTGAAATATTTTATCAAGTTTCCAGTACAATTTCTAGCTTATATTAATGGTTATATTTTTAAGATGCAGTATATTCAGTTTTTATCTTGAGTGCTTGTACCTCTAAAAGTCTAATCAAATTGTTTTTCCCCCCAAATAGATTCCAAACCCATAAAAACACTGAAGTTGTTAACAAAATAGTCCATGTTAACTAGCTGCTTGATTAAAATATATGAAAGTATGTTCCACATAAGTGTTTTGCCTCTCTATAGCATTGTAAGAAATACCTCTAGTACCAATGTTAGGGTCATTTTATCTGATAATGTCTCCCAAGAACTAAAGCCAATTTCAGTGAATAAAACCTGGGCATTGTATCCCACTGCCATCACAAAATATTGCCATCTCTTCACCCCGGTCCTTGAACTTTGAGGTGATACAGTTTGTGAGGAGAGTATTTTTGCTTTCTAACCCTTTGTGGGAAAATCTTATTTATGGCTTCCATCAAGCAGAATGTTCTGGTTCTATTTCCTTTCCACATCAAAAATAAATATTTCTCAAAGCAGCTCCTATCACTGAATCCCCTTTGGCTACCGTGGAAAATGACGTTGCCATATCTATTATTCGTGATCTGGCATGACCTTCTTGAATTAATGTATAGCCTCATTATAGACACTAAACATTGTGTTTCCTCTTTAATTCTCAGTGAGGCACAAATATATTAACCCCTGACATTTTTCCTAATAGAGCGGAGAGGATGAAAGGGATACACTCAACCTTCTATCAGCATTCATGAGCTATTTTGTTTCAGAAAGGCAAGCAGCTATTCTGTAGGAGTTTGTTGTGTGAAAGTTATCCCTGAAAAATAAACTATGCAAATAAATACTAAGGCTGGTACAATGTTTATCTGTGTGGACAGACCAGGAGTCTGAGGGGTAGATTGGGTCTCCACTGTGGCTTTCCTCCTGGAAGTGTAGGTAATACAGTTATATTGATGGGAGAGCACCCAAAAGCCTGCTTCTAGAAAACCCACTTCAGATGAGTGAGTTTGGGATAAGACAGAAAATACATAGAATGCTGTAAAAAACGTCTGGGTGCCAAACGATTCAGGAATATACAAGTGGAGTGTCTACTATCTCATTTAGAAGTCTTGGCTGTGAAATATTGTCCAGTTCCTTTTTCCCTCTCAGTCACTAGCTAAGCTACCAAGAGGAAAGTAATACTTATCTCTCTGGGGCCTTTGGGGCTTATTCGTTCTTTTAAAAGTGGGAGTTTGGGAGGAAAACCATTAGTCATCTCCCGGGTACTAAAGAGAGGAAACCTCATCCACTAAACAACGGCCATTTGGCTGTTTGCAATGAACCATTCACTTGGGGATTTTTTGTTGTTGTTTCTTTTAACTGAATGAGGTTATTCATCACTTGATCTCCCCCCAGGGCTAGTTATTTTGGAGCTTACCAAACAAAAAGAAAGAAAGACAGAAAGAAAGCCAAGGGTGGTGGAGAGAGCAATGTTTTCAGTAGCTTCCTAATTATAATGATTTGTGAGTTACTCAACCTGAGTAATATCAAATGTGTGTGCCGTATGAATCACTGTATTAGTTTTGAGATATATTGGGCTCTGTGTAGATGAACTTTGGTCTGGTAAATGGTGGCTATGCTCTAATGGTTTCCCATTCATCTTAATATAAGATTACTCTTACTCACAATGGCTCTAGAGTGGCATATGGGGCCCCTCTCCTCTATCTCCTCTGTCTCCGCATTCCAATCACACCACTTTTTCTGTTCCTGAAACACACCAAACTTAAGCCCACCAAGGGCCTCTTCCAGAAGAACATATCTCCATATAAATCTGCATGTATGGCTTCATGTGTGTGTAAGGCGTGGGGAAGGGAAGTCACTCAGTTGTGTCTGGCTCTTTGCAACCCTGTGGACTGTTGCCCACCAAGCTCCTCTATCCATGCGATTTCCCAGGCAAGAATACTGGAGTGGGTTGCCATTTCCTCCTCCAGGGGACCTTCCCAACTCAGGGATCCAACCCATGTCTCGTGTGTCNGTGTCTGGCTCTTTGCAACCCTGTGGACTGTTGCCCACCAAGCTCCTCTATCCATGCGATTTCCCAGGCAAGAATACTGGAGTGGGTTGCCATTTCCTCCTCCAGGGGACCTTCCCAACTCAGGGATCCAACCCATGTCTCGTGTGTCTTCTGCACTGGCAGATGGATTCTTTAACACTGCTCCACCTGGGAAGTCACTACTTTATGTAGTTTATATGCTATATTTATTCACTAGAATTTTTATCTTATAATACAATATACATATATACATAAACATTCAGTTCAGTTCAGTCGCTCAGTCATGTCTGACTCTTTGCGACCCCATGAATTGCAGCACGCCAGGCCTCCCTGTTCATCANGACACGACTGAGTGACTGCACTGAACTGACGAGATGGACCTTTGTTGGCAAAATTATTTTGGTACATGGAATGAAATTGAAAAGAGATGGTGAAGGATAAGAGACAGAAAAGAAAGTGACTATCATCTTTAACAAACATCACTACTGATATTAAATTGGAAGACCTTTATGGTGACATTGCAATGACTAATCTCAACCTCAAGACTGAAAATTCTTATTTTTTTCCCTGTATTCTTTTCAGTGGTCACCAAGATTGAGCACAGTGCCAAGAACATAGTTACTATTAGATCAATAAATATGGAGGTGATCAAGACATCTGTATTTTTAAAGCTTCTGGGTAGTTCCAGCGAGACCCGTTATTTTAGGCAATTTAGATGCACAAAGATTTTAGTTTGGTTTTCATCTAGACTTTGTAATCTCCCTTTTCATCTCCTGTTTCTTATCTTCTTAGCTTTTAGCACCGTCTTATAAAATGTATATTTCTATTAAACTCTTCCAGAGCTTGAAGCTTCCCTGGATGATTTCTGTTCTTCGGCTTGCTTTGAATTCCAGAATAGGAATTGGGCTGAAGCTTTGTCTCTTGGGTTCTCCTTCTGTCTTCTCTCTTATTTCTTCCTTCAGTGCTTCCAGCCTCAGCACTTCCTCTTTGGTCTGTACTCTGCTAGAATGTTTCTGTCATGCCTTTTCTTGCTTATGCTCAATAAGGGCAACTTTATCCAGACCTTCTATGTGATGTTAATATATAATAAGTGCATTTTTCACTGGAGACTCATTTTTAAAGAATGACATGTCCCTAACTCTAGTTCCTGTTTGAGATTTGAAGACTNATGCCTTTTCTTGCTTATGCTCAATAAGGGCAACTTTATCCAGACCTTCTATGTGATGTTAATATATAATAAGTGCATTTTTCACTGGAGACTCATTTTTAAAGAATGACATGTCCCTAACTCTAGTTCCTGTTTGAGATTTGAAGACTGCTTTTCTCTCCATTCTTTTGACCCAGGGGACTGTGCCTTTGGTGAAAGTGTTCTGCACTGGGGTTGAGGAGAGACTGAGACTCGACTTTGTCTTCTCAATGATATCAGTCCCTCATGCAGTCACCTCTGTTCACTCAAGAGTGAAGTCACCGAGTCCTTCTTTGCTTGGTTTTGGCTTTTTCTCTTCCCCTTCACACATATAGCCTGATGTCACAGAGTGTGCTGGGAAACTTTGCTCAATCTCCCCATCTGTGCTGAGGTCCTAGGGAGGTACCTAAATACTCCCATGCTCAAAAAATGTCCTGACTTTTCTAAGGCTACATACTCATTCCTTAGTCCACATCTCTCCAGATTAGAAAGTTTTAATGAACATTCTTAGGGTTTTATGAATTCATCTATGTTGTTCCTGCATACTATATTCTGGACTGGGCTGGGGACAGAGGTAGGAGAATCAGTTGGGAGTCATAGTCTAGCATATAAAATCAGATTTTTTTGTGTGTATTTACTCATCTTTGCTTTGTGCTATTTACTCCAACTTCTTTGCCTAAAATATGAAGTGTTTAAATTTTGAAACATCCTTTCCAGCATAATTTTGTGAATCCTTCAGAAGAGAGATGCTCTTACAAACCCTCAGTTGCAAAGTTGAGTGATCATATAACGACGTAGTCAGGGGAAATAGGTAAGTTGGAGTGAAGTCCTCTTGAGGACAAAGGAAATGAATAGGAGTGGTTTCAAAAATACTGTGGAGTGAAAGCAAAAGCGTCAGTATGAAAATAGCTTGTTAATACTTGATTACAGAGAATTGAAGATGGCATTGGATCCATTGGCATGGATTTGAGACTTGCTATAATTTGAAGCTCAGAAATAAGATCAAATTACAAAATGAACTTAGAGAGTTACCCTTTTCCATTTAGCTCTGCATCAGTAAGTCAGGAGTTTTTCTTCTCAACCTCCTACCCTGACTTGTGGTAACTTCAGACACTATGAGATTTAGAGATATGAAACATGAAGTAATTGATTTGCACACAAGCATGTGCACACACTCACACACACACCCTTATACTCAAGCACAAATATTTATTTCTAAAGATACACCTGATTTATTGACAAGCAAGCTCTGATATCCAGTGGCAACAAGCGAATTCAGGGTCTTGTCTTCCTCACTTACTGGCTTTATCTCTGCGTCCTTTTCTATGTCTGGAAAAAACATCTGTGTCTGTGACACCCAGGAGTGAGGAAGCTAAAATGGTTTAGAGAGTGTTTTTCCAGCTGCAAAGATATAAATGTAATATGGTTGCAGTGAGTTGTATAGCTTAACAACAGACATCACTCAATCCAGTTTTCACTCCAGGTATTGCTTTGTCTCTTCCTCCTGTACAAATAAAAATAGTTGATTTAAGCTTTTCTTCCTATAGTTCCTTTGTCTTTTGTTTCACCAATTCAACATGGGGCAAAGATCTATGAACATACACAGACATCTAGATTTATAAATCAGAAACGCAGACCTCCACTAAATGAGTAAATGCATAAAGTATATTAGGTTTGTGGGGAAAAATCATTATAAAGGTTACCTGCAATCTTTTATGAGTAGATACAGTAAAACCATGTGTACTTTATGACATCATTTCAAGAGTTGCATATATACTTCTTATTGGATAAAACTTCAAACTGATGAAATATTTTTATTTATGGAGAATTTTGCATAGCATTTTCAATTATGGGTTTATTTCCTTTCCACTAGCTACTATCTCTGATGTAGGAGTTATCTTAACTGACACTGAGTGACATCTACTGTGCTCAAGTCCTGAGAAAGAGACTCTGGAAAAACAAAGAAAATAAGCAGTATTTCTATCTTTAGAGAAATTGTATTCTGTTAACTTCTTTTATTGGTATATTATATTATTTGCATCTACTTAGAACCTACTTAGATATGTCTTGTTATAAGACTTTATATGCTAATATGAATTTTCAAATACTTAAGAATTTTTATAAAAATAAGCATTTCCATTACATTATATTTTAATTTTTTGCAATAAAATTGATCAGATATGTTTAGTAAATTATTTAATGTTTAGGCATTATATTTCTTTCATTTTGCTTTTCTCAGAGATATTGTAGCTGCTTGTGGAAGTTTAGTGTCTTCTAATTTAGGTCACATTAGATTTTGCAAAAGCTAATAAATACCTCTAAAAAAGCAAAGGACATTATTTCCTACCTTTATTGAGTTTAAATTAAGAAAACAACTACAATTTCTGAAGACTTAAATCCAATACAGTATAAATTTATTTAACATTCTGTAAATGAACCCTAGGATGGTAAAGAGTATAAACATATATTTCAATAGATTCATGGATCTTTGAGGAGAGTAGAGGGAATAGATATTTTATCTGAGTTCTTATGTTGGCTTTCATGCTTATCTAAATTATTAAACATACAATTTAACATAAACCAGAGAAGCACTTAAAATTATAGAGGCATGCTAATCATGGGGAAAAATACCTTTCAAGGCCAAGACAATAAACACAATATTTGAGAACTGCTTTTTAAAATTTTATGTCACATTTCTTATAACAAGTGTTATAATAAAGATTTTATTGCTAAAACTTAAGAGAGAATTAGGTCATTCATAAATCTGTTGCAATTAATGTTTCAGGATAAGATAAAAGATCTGTTATTCCTTAATATATACCCAAAGTATAAAATACTTCCTGTGTAAGTCTGTTCCTAATGACACAATCTTTTATAAATCTGTAAACAGCTGTCTCAATAATATTCCAGATTTTTTCCTAAAAGTTGCATATATTCAAGTTTCATACATTTTTTCTATAATATCTCTTAGATAACTAAGATAGATTTTGTTTTTTGTATTTGCTTAGCATTTAAGTGTGGTATGAGTTTCAATTAAAAACTCACTAGATAGTAAAACAGTAACATAGACCATCTCTCCTTTTCCCATAAACAGAATTTCAGAGACTTTAGACAGGACCAAGCTGATGTTTTTGGATGAATGAATAAATCAATGAGCAAATGAATGAATGATAAAAAGACATGGATTTATACAAATGAGAATAATTTACTCTAATGTTGTGGTAGAACATGCATTTATTGTTTCAATTGGAATGCCAGTCTTCAACTAGCATATTCTTAAACTTTAAAAGATCATACACCAAACCATTACTCAAACTAGTTTGATAAACTGACTACAAGGTACACTTGTCCAATATAATTTTTCTTGAATCAGAATAAACAACACCTAAAGTGTATCAATGGCACCCCACTCCAGTACTATTGCCTGGAAAATTCCATGGACGGAGGAGCCTGGTGGGCTGCAGTCCATGGCGTTGTGAAGAGTTGGACACAACTGAACGACTTCACTTTCACTTTTCACTTTCATGAATTGGAGAAGGAAATGGCAACCCACTCCAGTGTTCTTGCCTGGAGAATCTCAGGGACAGGGGAGCCTGGTGGGCTGCCGTCTATGCGGTTGCACAGAGTCGGACACAACTGAAGCAACTTAGCAGCAGCAGCAAAGTGTATCATGATACTATTTTAAAAACTTTTTCTGACCCAGATTTTTGATATCCATAAAAAAAGTAATGTCAATATCTAGATGAACAGGGTGAATAACTTTCTCTTTATGAGTAACATTTCGCAATAGTAGTTTATTTTGGGCATCATGTTTTCATCTTGCTAGATTTCTGATTGGAACTATAACATTGCCAAATTTTCAAGTCCGTGGTACCTGTAACTGGAAGGACACAAGAGGAAAATATTCTATGGTGTCATGTATACATAAGACAAAAGCTGACTTTGTCTCTAGCTTAGTAAGAAACTGGCCACAAACGGTTTTATGAACTATAAAGATTCATAAGACAAAGAAGAGGTTTTCTCAGTCAACATGTTAAATAGAAATAACCAGCACATTTTTATCTAAAATGTATCATAAGCAGATGATGATAAGGAGATCATAAGGAGCAGATCATAAGGAGATGATGAGTGACTCTAAGGCATGAACAGCCTAGGAGTGAGAAAGTAAAGACGGAAAAGATAAAATGTCAAAGGCTGTTATCAAACCAGCTGTGACTGTGGACACGTGAAATCTGTCTGGATGAGGAATTCTGGGAGGCAGGACCCAGCTTGGAGATTTCCTTTAATTGAGCCGAAACAGCTGGAAAATTTTCCACCCACTCTGCGTGCGTCATTGGCTGAGAGTTCTTCCAGGGCCAGTGATGTTCTGGCAGAGCTGACTTTGCAGAGGCCACCAGAAAAGAACGGCTGGGGGCCGCCTGGGAAGTGCTGTCAATCAGCTGTCTTTGTCTGTAAGAGGGATTTCTGACAGTTTATGGGCAGGGTTCTAACAGTGCTGGCTACGCGTATCTTTTAAATCTCTGACTGGCTGTACTGCCAACCTCACGGCGTTGTTCCTCCTGCTGCTACAAACACAAGGTCTAGGAAAAAAATGTCATCATGAACTTTCCCCTTCAAGTTCGTTCCCATCACGTTCTCTATTTTTGATTTCCTCCTTTTGGGGGCCTGCATTTTATCTTTTAGCAGGATCAGTTAAGGTACATCCCGGTATGAAATGTAAAGGCTTTATATTTTTTGAAGACATAATTTAGATTTCTTACTTACTCTGAAGGCATAGAAGGATGTACCAGGTCACCATAATTATTTTATGTAAGTTAGCTCAAGCAAATCTGTTATGCTTAAAACTTACCAGATTGGAGTTTCTTTTCCATTGAAACATAAGAGCTGCCTCTTTTATTCAGAAAACGTTTGATTGAGTGTTGGATAGCCCAGAAAGGGGGATGACACATGATTTAATTCCCCCTCAAGTCTAAAATTCAGTTGAAGTGGGAAAAGTCATATTATTCTACTAAAATGCCATACTGTGTGGTAGGCCCACATGGGTTAGGAAAAATGTGTTGTGAAAATCTTGAAATAATAGTTTCTTACTACAGAATCAAAACAAGCTTAATTGAGAAGATAATATTTGGTCTTAATCTCAAAGAAGAGGAAGAAATGAAATATGTACTGGAGGAGAAACTTTCTAAGTGGAGAGGATGCTGCTGCTGCTGCTGCTAAGTCGCTTCAGTCGTGTCTGACTCTGTGCAACCCCACAGACAGGAGCCCACCAGGCTCCCCCATCCCTGGGATTCTCCAGGCAAGAACACTGGAGTGGGTTGCCATTTCCTTCTCCAATGCATGAAAGTGAAGAGTGAAAGTAAAGTCGCTCAGTTGTGTCCGATTCTTAGTGACCCCATGGACTGCAGCCTACCAGGCTCCCCCATCCCTGGGATTTTCCAGGCAAGAGTACTNGTGCGACTCCATAGACGGCAGCCCACCAGGCTCCCCTGTCCCTGGGATTCTCCAGGCAAGAACACTGGAGTGGGTTGCCATTTCCTTCTCCAATGCATGAAAGTGAAGAGTGAAAGTAAAGTCGCTCAGTTGTGTCCGATTCTTAGTGACCCCATGGACTGCAGCCTACCAGGCTCCCCCATCCCTGGGATTTTCCAGGCAAGAGTACTGGAGTGGGGTGCCATTGCCTTCTCCGAAGTGGAGAGGATAGAATAAGCAAAATCATAGAGATATACTTAAGTTGCTATTAACAGTTAAACCTGATGAATAACATCGTTCTTGTGAATTCCTCCTTTCAAATTTGTCGTAATATAGTTTTATTGCAGTTTGCTACTGTTAGATTTGTTTGAGAGTTTTGTTTTTTTTTTTTTTTTCTTCTCAAGGGTTTCCTCATGAAATTGATTTAGGTTGAATAAAAATTAAAGAAATAATGAATAACACATCTCCAGCAATCAGATTAAAATTACATAGATAGATATCTTGGTATACCCAAAGAATGCTATATTTAACAATAGACCTAAATTATAGTCCTAACTGTGTCACAAATTAACTTAATTTAACCCTCTGGATCTCAGGTTCCTCATGTGGAAAATTAGAGTGTCTGGCTGTATGTCATGGAAGTTTACTTAATCTCAGAATCTCTGACAGATTAGATAATATTGCATGTGTATAAAGAAAATAATGTGAGAATGATCTTATTTACTACAAATCAAAATGTTTGAAATATTTGTCTCAGTGGCATAGACTAAGAAATATAATACATTATAGAATATATAAAGACATTAACAAGTGTTTAGGCAAATGAGCAATAAATATGTGAGACTGGGGAGAAATTGTGAATGATATAGTAATCTTTCTTCCCAGTTCACATGTTATTCTTTTCCTACTAAAAACTGCTTTCTTTAAATTTGTATTCAATTCAACACTGTT
This sequence comes from Neotragus pygmaeus, assembly GCA_006410875.1. Classification (NCBI taxonomy): domain Eukaryota; kingdom Metazoa; phylum Chordata; class Mammalia; order Artiodactyla; family Bovidae; genus Neotragus; species Neotragus pygmaeus. Next base: position 182,638 of record SJYV01053452.1, on the reverse strand, counting down.
ATTTTCTGCTTGGAGAGAAAAAAAATCCTTGTACACATACAAAATTTCTAATGTTGTAATTTTAGTAGTGATATAAGGAAATTTCTTACGAAATTAAACCTATTATCAAATATGCCTACACTCACTCAAACAAATACTATTCTCTAGACATTTAATAATATTGTATCATAGCACTATAGGATATATGTTTCATACAAATGAAATAAAGATTAAAAATATAGAATCAACACTTTACTGAGAAGACCAGAGCTTTAAAAAACTGTATTTTGTTACACATGAAGAAAACAGACCATGAGGATGTGAAAACTATTACTTGAACAGTTTGACAAGAATTCCATATTTGGTCCTTTGTACCTTAAAGATATATAATATTGTTGCATTGTATTAGAGTTGAGAACATGCCAGAGAACCCTAGACTAAAATTTAGTAGAGAGACATGTAAGAAGCATGGCCGTTGACCTTGAAAGTTGTGTTTAAGGGAAGGAAGGGTGCGGTGAAGAGAGAAACCCTGGGCTTCAGAGGAAAGAGTGTCAGTTCCAGCTTACATACTGTCATTACCCACGGGGTGACCTTGCAAACAGAGCCTAACTCCGCTAATTCTCATTAGCCTCAACTGTGAAAGAAGAAATTTGGATGACATCTAAGAATCCATCAGCTTGCACAAGTTATGAGACAGTTTGATATGTCTGAAACAGCTTTGAAGTTACCAGGTTACCATCTCTGTACCATATGCCAAGCTCAAAGTTGTTTTCTGTGTGAAGACTTTATTCTTTGATAATGATGACAGTTGAAATCCTGCTTTGCATTGTGCAGAAATGTACACCCAACCAGTTGTTCGTAGCAGCTGCTAAGATTTATACCAGGCTTAGTACCATTCTTCCACTGAGAATTCTACTGTTGGTTGTTTATAAGGCACAATTCCACAAAAAATCTCATAGTTTTGTAGTTTAATTAAGGAAAAAGTCAGCTGTCTTCCTGGCATAGCTGTTTCATATATTGCTTCTGGTTATATCAAGATTATAATATACCTACTATGTCTTTGGCCCAGCATTTATTGAGCTTTCCTTTTGAACCAGAACTCTGCTCAGCTTTATGCAGGCATCATCACATTTCTTCGCCTTCAGCAATATTGCAAGTACTATATCATTAGTCCTGTTTTATACACCAGAAATGGAGGATGAGAAATGTGAAATAAATTGCCTTTAGTCCCAGGATCTGGTTTTGTCTGTCTCCCAATGCTCATGATCTGTTGAGGAAAGGACTAAAAGAAGACTGATTTTAAGACTGAGTAATCACAAAGATGATCATGTAATTAAAAATTAGAGGGAGCGCCAGGTTTCACATAGACCATATTGGTTTCTGTTAATCATGTTGAAATAAGAGCTGCTGATGGAATGTTTAGAAGAACACTTATGGTAATCAGGAGTAAGATTATGACTAGAGAAGCATTCAGTTATAGTTTTCAGACCATCTTTATCTCCAGGATTAAATATATCTAGATACAATTGGTTGTTTGCTCAGTTGCTAAGTCATATCTGACTCTTTGACCCCAAGACTGCAGCATATCAGGCTTCTCTGTCCTTCACTGTCTTCTGGAGTTTGCTCAAACACATGCCTATTGAGTCAGTGATGCCATCCAAACATCTCATCCTCTGCTGCCCCCTTCTCCTCCTGCTCTCAATCTTTTCCAGCATCAGGGTCTTTTCCAGCGAGTCAGCTCTTCACATCACATGGCCAAAATATTGGAACTTCAGCTTCAGTATCAGTCCTTTGAATGAATATTCAGGACTGATTTCCTTTAGGACTGACTAATTTGATCTCTTTGCTGTCCAGGGGACTCTCAAGAAGTCTTCTCGAAATCACACTTCGAAAGCATCTATACTTCAGTAGCATTCTTTATGTTCCAACTCTCACATCCATACATGACTACTGGAAAAGTATGGCTGTGACTATTGATTCCTTTGTCAGGAATGTCTCTACTTTTTAAAATGCTATCTAGGTTTCTCATAATTTTCTTTCAAGGAGCAAGAGTCTTTTAATTTCATGCCTGCAGTCACCATCCACAGTAATTTTGTAGCCCAAGAAAATAATATATTACTGTTTCCATTGTTTCCCCATCTATTTGCCATGACGTGATTGGACTGGAAGCCATGATCTTAGTTTTTTGAATATTGATTATGAGCCAGCTTTTTCATTCTCCTCTTTCACTTTCATCAAGAGGCTCTTTAGTTCCTCTTTGCTTTCTGCCATAAGGGTGGTGCCATCTGCATATCTGAGGTTATTGATATTTCCCCTGGCAATCTTGATGCCAGCTTGTGATTCATCCAGTCTGGCATTTCCTATGATGTACTCTGCTTATAAGTTAAATATACAGAGTGACAATATACAAACGTGACACATTCCTTTCCCAATTTTGAACCATTGTGCATCGTTCCATCTCCAGTTCTAACTGTTGTTTCTCAGCCTGCATACAGGTTTCCCAGAAGACAGGCTTCTCAAGTGATCTGGTATTCCCATCTCCTTAAGAATTTTCCACAGTTTGTTGTGATACACACAGTCAAGGGCTTCAGTTCAATTCAGTTCAGTTCAGTCACTCAGTCGTGTCCGACTCTTTGCGACCCCATGAACCACAGCATGCCAGGCACCCCTGTCTATCACCAACTCCCGGAGTACACCCAAACCCATGTCCATTGAGTTGGTGATGCCATCCAACCATCTCATCCTCTGTTGTCCCCTTCTCCTCCTGTCCTCAATCTTTACCAGCATCATGGTCTTTTCCAAAGAATCAGCTCTTCACATCAGGTGGACAAAGTATTGAAGTTTGAGCTTCAACATCAGTCCTTCCAATAAACACCCAGGGCTGATCTCCTTTAGGATGGACTGGTTGGATTTCCTTGCAGTCCAAAGGACTCTCAAGAGTCTTCTCCAACACCACAGTTCAAAAGCATCAATTCTTTGGTGCTCAGCTTTCTTCACAATCCAACTCTCACATCCATACATGACCACAGGAAAAACCATAGGCTTGACTACATGGACCTGTGTTGGCAAAGGAATGTCTCTGCTTTTGAATATGCTATCTAGGTTGGTCATAACCTTCCTCCCAAGGAGTAAACATCTTTTAATTTCATGACTGCAATCACCATCTGCAGTGATTTTGGATCCCCCCAAAATAAAGTCAGCCACTATTTCCACTGTTTCTCCATCTATTTGCCATGAAGTGATGGGACCGGATGCCATGATCTTTGTTTTCTGAATGTTGAGCTCTGCATATAAATTAAATAAGTAGAGTGACAGTATACAGCCTTGACATACTGCTTTTCCTATTTGGAACCAGTCTGTTGTTCCATGTCCAATTCTAACTGTTGCTTCCTGACCTTAGCCTAGTTAATGAAGCAGTAGATGTTCTCTCTGTAATTTCCCTGCTTTTTCAATGATGCAACGAATGTCGGCCATTTGATCTCTCATTCCTCTGCCTTTTCTAAATCCAGCTTGTACATCTGGATGTTCTCGATTCCTGTACTATTGAAGCCTAGCTTGAAGGATTTTGCGCATTATGTTTGTAACATGTAAAATGAGCACAATTATATTGTAGTTTGAGCATTCTTTGGCATTACCTTTCTTTGGGATCAGAATGAAAACTGACCTTTTCCAGTCCTGTGGCCACTGCTGAGCTTTCCAAATTTGCTGACAGATATAACCGATACGTTTTTGTTAATGACCCTATTCATAAGCACATGCATATATTCTTGCATATATAGATATACACACATAAAATTAAGAGTGAGTTACAGCTCTCATCTTACTTTTTATTGGTTGCAAAACTGAATAAAAGTCTTTTCTACCAAGAGATTTGTTACTCATTTTTAGAAGCTGAAGATTTTGATTATATCCACAGAGTGAGATAAGTCCTATCACTCAAATATGAACTTTCATTATCTAAAGCTTATATGAGATTGATAAATAAGCTAGCATAATAAATTATTTATATTGACCACTGTCATACATACCAGAATGCTCCTATCTGTATTAAAATACAAATTTTCAATTTGGGCCAGACAACATGAAAAAACTTAAAAAAAAAATCAGATATTTGCTTTCTCAGCATGGTTATGAAGCAAAGAAATGATCCAAATGTTTAGCAAGTTCAATTTCACGTCTACAGTGCTGTAGAATTTTCACCATGTACTAAGTCCTTAAGTTCATTTTGTAGAACAGACCAGAGGTTTGGAAAGAAAATTGTGAAAGTATTATATTTCTCACACACCCTTGCATTCAGATCCTGTTTGTTTGCAGACTCCAAAAACAGGGCTATGTTTCCTCATATTCCACTATCTGCAGAGCCCCCTTTGCCTAAGAAGTTTCTGCCCTTTAACCAATCATCTAATTTGTTGGGGGAACAATCTAAACCAGTCTAATTGGGCCACTATGGTCTTAATCATAATGCAGGTGATAGTATAGCCCAAGACTTTCACAGACATCCACATTGATTCTTGCTTTTTTTTCTTTTTTTCTGTATGATGGAGCCTAGTGTATCTAACACATTCCTGTTACTTTCACAATAAATAGTAGCAATAGACATTTTCTTGTTTTCAATTCTTATTCTTTCCTTTTATTCATTCTATCTCTAACTGTATTTTGAAAATTATGATCTAGGCAGTGTGTGTGTGTGTGTGTGTGTGTGTGTGTGTGTGTGTACACACACAGACGCACACATCCACACGTGTGTGTGAAGTTTGTTCTGAGAAGATAACTTAGTTTTCTTTATTTCCATGTCTGGAGGAATACTATAGTCATACCCTTTTCTTAAGCAGAGACTGTTGAAATACTGAGAAAAACAAAATATTGATACTAAGTCCAATTTATTGGTATATACCAATACCAATTTATTTTTATATAAATTGCTTACTTTTTGGAGTGTTCATTTATTCTTATTAAATGAGAAGCATGCTTACCTAAAACTTAGGAGAAAACTGATTTGTTCATACCTTTTTTTTTCATATCTTGTTTGTGGGAAAATATTTTAAAACATGTTATACTATCATATCTGCAACATTGGAGAAATCATGGGATGAAAGAAAGAGAAATGAATAAATATATCACAATTGTTAGTTCAAGGAGTCCTTGTAAGTAAAGGACAGATGTGAACACAGCAAAAGAAAATACAATATGGACTATAATTACTCCTGTAAATAATTCCAGAATAAAAGCAGTTTTAATGCATCAAAAGGGAGAGAGAGCACCCAGTCCAGAATTCTCACATCAGACCTAATTGATAATAGTATTCATCTTGCTGTTTGAATTCTGTTAAACAAGGTTTTAAAAATTGTAAGAAATAGTGTTTTAACACTTTTCTCTATGTTTAATTGGGAGTGTGTGTGTGTGTGTGTGTGTGTGTGTGTGTGTATTTGATGATTTGATAATAAGAGCCTGATGTTTACTTGCATTTAACTCTGTATAAAGAAGCAATGTTAAAATAGTTTATGTTATAAAATAAGAAATGCATTTCATCATGTTGTTTAGCACAATTTAATTAAATTTGTACATTATTCTTAAATAATTATAAGCATTGCAAAATGAATTTTAAAGGGATAGAATGAAATTTAAGTATAAAATATTAATTTTGATATGTGAAATAAGACTGTGACTACCTACATAGATTGCTATGATTTTCTCTGTAGCTAAAAAAGAGTATTCTTTCCAATCTATTATTCATTTATTGTCTTCCATCCCTTCAACTTATGAATTATAGGAAGTATCATGAAGAAAATGTATAGCCAGTTTTAGCGGGCTCTAAGGATTTTAGTAATAAACACTTTCTATATAAAATTATCATGCAGGTGGGAAAAAATGATTTCATTTATATTCATTATTGCATCATTTTTTTTAAATGTTACTATGCAGGTTGTAGAAATAAGCTATAAAACTTTACAGGTTTGCAATTGTTAAAATGTTTTATTAGGACATATATTTGGCATGCTGTTTCCATTTCACTTTAGTGACTGATACTCTTGCTTAAAAGAACATTCTATTTCTCTGTGAGTAGTTTCTAGGCATTTCCTAAATGGTTATGGAGGGACATTGCCCCCAGCAGGGAAAAAGGAGAATAGAAATAGAGCTCCATTTGAGCAATTCATCTAAAAGGTAATGAATATGTGTATGAGAAACCATACACATTGATGAGAAGTAATTTTATAAATGTGTAATATCACCAGCTATTGAGTTAGTGCTACTTTAATAACCATCTTCATTTTAGGAAAAAAGTCTTATTAAAGTAAAATTATTTTACATAGTATTAAAAAATTAAAGTTGATTTAAAATAACTCATTCTTCACATTAATGCCCACAACATCATCAAATTTATAGTAATTAAAAATAACATAACCTTTTTCTAGTTTTGTTACATATCAGAACCAGATATAAACTCATAATCCTGAGATGAAATTAATTTTTGTCCTCTAAATTTATGAAATCAGAAGTAAATGTGCTTATGTGAACATCTTATGAACCATCTCACTTCTAAAATATTGATAGATTGCTTTAATTTAAATGTGTGGTAGTATTTTTCCTTAAATACAAATAAATTGTATTGCAAACATAAGAAGAAGTGGCATTTGATGTTTCCTTCTCGATGACATTGTTCTGAAACATTGTACCAGAGCTACAGTGGGCAATTCAAAATTTATGATGCATTGCATAATTTATTGCCACATTTCAGGTTGGCTTTTTTTTTTTTTTTAACTTCAGAAGGGATGAACATTTTAAGGCATTTTCAGATACAGAATTTTAAAGTTATTCTCTCTCTCTGGCCTGATTCCTCACCACTGCCCTCACTACCCTCCTGTCTAAAATTGAGAACTTTGGAACATCTTGGTGTCTGTGACGAGATTGAATTTATGTATGGTTGACATTTAAAATAAAATGTTATTGGAGAAAATGTCAGAAAGTGTAGAAGTTAAGTCATCTGTTAGAGGACTTAATATACTTTACAACCTTGTAATTTCTATCAGATTTAAAAGATTTATTCTGTCACAAATAAATGATGTTATCCATAAACTTGAACTTTCTCTTGGAGTAAATAATAGTCATTGAGGAAGAGAAATTGAAAGGTAAAGAATTTAAATAGTCTGTTTAAATACTCTAGGGTAGATAATAGCATAACACTTTTGTTTGAGAATTTTTGAAAGCTCCAATATAGGGACATATTGATTTGTATTTAGAATAATCAAATTATCCACAAATCTTCTAAACATATGAAATCTTTGATGCATGGAAAAATGTGTACTTTTACTGGAAATCCATTTACATTTTTACATGGTTGAGTTTCTGCATTGAAAAGGGTCACTTTTAAATTACTGTCCTAATATCCATCATGGAGGAGTTATCTACTCCCCTCACCCTGTCTGCCCTTGACTCCATGGGGGAGATCAACGAAGAAAGCACATTCTTATTCTCAAGCTACTTACTTAAAAATGCAATTTTAAACACACTCATGAAACAAATTTTTCAAGATTCACAGCAAATCAAAAGTAAATTACTGTAGCACCAATGCCTAAGTGAGAAAGTGATTTGGTACACAAGTAGGATTTAAGTACATATGCATTGCCAGCAATATCTCTATTTTGTCTTATTTGGTGCTATAAATGTCATTAAAGAGGTCTTTCTATATTTCCTTTGCATACTGCCTCTCTTGAATGTTTTCCCTCAGATTCTTCTACACAGCAAAGTGGGATTTCGGGTCCTTTGGTCCTGAGGATCTGGGCGCTTTGAAATTTGGAGTACATCATTTTTCTCAGTGTCTTCATTTCCTCAGATGTTGCACTAAAGTTGCTAAAGTTTATTCTAAACGATGGGAAATGTTATGATTCTCTAAATGGACAGAAAGAGTGTTGACATCCTCCCAGCTGAGAAGAAAAGAATTGATTTTAAATCTTGGCAGGCCAACAAACAAAAGTCGTTAATATGGTTTTGAAAGCATAGAAAAGGCATCCTCAGGCCCAGCCCTGTTGGTCGGTCAGGACCCTGCAGGGACTTCATTCCCAGCCCCCAGGTTAGTCTTTTATTACTCTTCGGTTCACAGTGTGGGGACTTCTACTTGTGAGTAAAACCTGGTGTCCTGTGGATGCAACAGTCAGGGAGGGGTGTAATTTCTCTAGAATACTGAGGAGAAAGGAACAAGGACAGACTATTTAAAAGAAAGTGATTTGGCATGAAATAATCTAAGGTATAGAAAGAAAGCAAGAAGAAAACAAAGCTCTGGGAAGAAAGCATCACTGCGGTTAACGGCATGTCTCAGGGTTTCTCTCTCCCTCCTCCCTGCTCCGGTCATTAACCAAAGAGGAGGCTGTCCTTGTCTCCTCCTCTTAATTTCTCTCTCCCTCTCTTTTTTTAAACACTGTCTTCATTACTCCCAACAAACTCAAAGTATTCTGTGGTTCTTTTCAGGATAAAAAAGCACATTATATATATATTTTAAAATAATAATTATAAACTTATTTGGCCTCCAGTGAACACTTTATTCTTAGCCAAAACTGTTACCATCTCATAGGGCACCAACTTTGGCCAAAGGTTAAGAAAAAAGAAAGAAGAGTGAAAGTAAGTTTTGTGGGGTCATCATTCAATGAAGGAGTACGCTTAATTAAAGGAGAAATTTCCCTTGGCAGTGATACATTTGTGGGGAAGAGAACTTTGCCCCCTCATGAATGAAAAATGTTTGAATTAGAGCACCTCAGCAACCGCCTCTGAAATTTTCAAGTGTCCAAATAAATTTCTAATTATAGAAAGAGTCTCATTAAATAGTGAACATGTATAATTACAGAAAGGTTTTCACTTAATTAGAATCTCATCAGAGCTTCCATCTACATTGAGATTTTGATAATAGAGGTCAAGCCCTTTTGGGCTTGTTGGGGAAAAGTAGATCAAAGTATGAGGGAGTTAGAGATCCATCAAGAAGTTTTTGGCATAAATAGTTTTTATTGAGTTCTGGAAAAAATGAGATGGAGAATAAATGGTCATAAAATATAAAGGGTAGGTGTCAGCATGATTTACATGAAGGATACCTGCTAAGTAGTTATGCTCTTAGCGCTGCAAATTAAATAGGACCGAGCAGGCACAGTATTGAATTGTGTATATTTCTGGCTGAGAGAAACTGCAGCAATGAAAGAAGACAAAAGTGGTTAAACTCTGTAGCAGCAAATTTGCTACTTAATGCAAGATTCCATGTATGGAATCACAGTTATCCTGCTGACAGACTTTAAATAGAAATTCCCCAGGAAATCCTAAAACAATTTAATTTGAGAAGAAAGCTTAAATTGAACACTGTACATTTATATTGCATGTTATTTACAGTACTGTGTGGATATCTACTTATATCATAAAAACAAGATGGATAGAAAATCTACTCTGATGCTCCCTTGTTTTTGCAGGTACTAGCAGATTTACAATTCTGAATGGCATCTTCTTTTCTTCAATAGTGTGATTAGATGAATGATTGTTTCTCGGGTGGTTTAATTTGAAGCACTGTGTCTACAAAGGCCAACACATAAAAGTGGATGCTTCCAGAGGAATAAACCCAGGTTGAGTACCAGGAGTATTCTAGGCAATAGAAATACAATGATGAATACATTACAATTTTTACCTTGAGAAACTCAAGGACATATATCCAAGTAATTTCAATGCAACACTATAAACCATGTAAAATATCCTGTAAAATATTGTACAGGATAGTATGGAAACACAGAGTATGAAGACATAGAGGCTTGTCTGTGCCAACTATTACAAAAATGGAGAATTTTGTCATTCATTTAAAAAACTTTTTGTTGAGAGCCAAACCCAAAGCCCCTCTGCTATCAGTTGGTGGCAAATAATCCTTCTGTTCATATCAACTTTAATGTTAAGTAACAGAGACCTCATTTGATCATCCAATATGATAAAGTCATTCAGTAGAACTAGCGAGAAAGGCTTAAAATTCTACATTGAATTTTGCATGTTGCAGGCTATTGACTCATGAGGATAAAATTCTGCTTTGTTGAATTTTAAAGAACTCTGCAAAGGCCTTTAATTATTTATTTCTCATTGTAAAAGGTGCTGGTAAAATTTTATTAATTCAAATCAATGTATACTTATTCAGTAAGCAGTTTATTCAAGGCATTGCACTGTCTCTGAAGGAAAACAGAACTTGAAAATGTAGTTTTTACCTTCATGGAATTTAAGATTGGATGGGGAAAATAAGCATATAAACAAGGAATCTTAACACAAAACAAGATGTAGTAAGTGCTAGATCAAGCTACAGTTAATTGACTCTAGTAGAGAAAAAAAAATGCTTCTTTTTTTCTTTTTCTCTCCCTCTCCCTGTCCCATAACTTGGTTTAAGTGCCTTCTCTCTAAGCTGTGTCCAGGCAGCACAATTCCAGCTGGTCTCTCTTGTTTCATTTTAATTATCTTCCAGTATAATCCACTCTTAAGAAGATTACATGACTAACTTGTCAAGACAGGACATTTTTTTTTACTTATTTATTTTAATTGGAGGCTAATTGCATCACAGTATTATAGTGGTTTTGCCATACTTTGACATGAATCAGCCATGGGTGTACATGTGTTCCCCATCTTGAACCCCCCTCTCTCCTCCCTCCCCATCCCATCCCTCAGGGTCATCCGACTGCACCAGCCCTGAACACCCTGTCTCATGCATTGAACCTGGACTGGCGATCTGTTTCACATATGGTAATATACATGTTTCAATGCTATTCTCTCAAATCATCCCACCCATACCTTCTCCCACAGAGTCCAAAAGTCTATTCTTTACATTTGTGTCTCTTTTGCTCTCTTGCATATAGGATCATTGTTACCATCTTTCTAAACTCCATATAAATGCATTAAAATACTGTATTAGTGTTTTTATTTCTGACTTACTTCACTCTATATAATAGGCTCCAGTTTCATCCACCTCATTAGAATGCATGATTCAAATGTATTCTTTTTAATGGCTGAATAATACTCCATTGTGTATATGTACCACTGCTTTCTTATNACCTGATGTGAAGAACTGGCTCTTTGAAAAAGACGCTGATGCTGGAAAAGATTGAAGGCAGGAGGAGGAGGAGATGACAGAGGATGAAATGGTTGGATGGCATCACCAACTCAATGGACATGAGTTTGAGTAAGCTCCGCGTGTTGGTGATGGACAGGGAGAACTGTTATGCTGCAGTCCATGGGGTCCCAAATAGTTGGACACAGCTAAGTAACTGAATTGAACTGGATGAGCAAAGCATTCATTACATTAATGAGTATTTGATTAATATTGTGGGCAGAGAAAACAATTGCATAAACAAATGTTTTATGATTTAAGAGAAAAAGCTGATATGCAAGGCATCATTGAGATGGTGGTATTTGAGCTGAACTTCAAGGAAGAAAGATCTTTATGGAAAAAAAAATGAGTAAAAGAACTTTTCAGAAAACAGAATGATTGAAAGCATGAGCTATAAGAATGATATATTATCTGACGGAGAAAGATTTTCAAATTGAAGACAGTTTTGAATACATTTGTAAGATGTATAGGTAGGAATGGTTTTTCAGGAAGAAGTTCTGAAATGTAGGGACCTGTGAATGCAATAGAAGCTGCATTTGGCTCCATTAGAATACTTATATAGGTACAGTTTGAAAAATGGTCTAGAGAGATCTATGATTTCATAACGACTTTTCTTTTGATTCTGAAGGCTAGCGATGCTATTATTTTGTAAGCCTGTGCACAATGCAGGGTAAATAGCTAAGAAGTCAGCTATTGGTTTCCCCAGCCTCTGAGACCTTTCCCTCCTCCCAGCAAGGAGCTCTAGAGGGAACTTCTCACTTCCCTCTGATCATCTCCTCCTTCTGCTGTATCACTCAGGAATTTCTTAAGTTGAAAGTTCAGAAAACCTGCCTGATGCTTGTTTAAACCAGAAGGAATGTATGCCTGTGTAACTGAAAAGAAATGCCTTAGGTAGTTGGCATTAGAGATTTTAAAAAGCAGCAGAACTCCTAATTTCTCTCCATTTCTTGGTTATCCTCTCTTCCACCCTCACCCTCAGAGTAGCCTTCTCTACGCTGCAGACTTTAGCATCTCTAGACCTGCATCCTTTTAGATGCAGGTCTAGCAGAGTAATGATTCTTAAGATCTTCAACTAAAGTCTTCAGCTTGACTCAGGTTGGCTTTAATTGGGTCACACACCTTTCCCAAGCAAGAGCTGTAGGCAGTTTCATGTAGCTCTCACATGTCAGGAAAAGGACGTGCTCCATTCAAAGGGCCCGTTCTGAGACTATAAAAGAGAAAATGTCCCTAGGCTACTGATGGCAGAAGGAACACTGAGCTTCACCATCTGCAAATATCCACAACAATTTGTCACTTTCATTCTCTTTTGCCCAAGTATAAATCAAAGTTTGGAGAAGGCAATGGCACCCCACTCCAGTACTCTTGCCTGGAAAATTCCATAGACGGAGGAGTCTGGTGGGCTGCAGTCCATGGGGTTGCTAAGAGTCGGACATGACTGAGTGACTTCACTTTCACTTTTCACTTTCATGCATTGGAGAAGGCAATGGCAACCCACTCCAGTGTTCTTGCCTGGAGAATCCCAGGGATGGGGGAGCCTTGTGTGCTGCCATCTATGGGGTCGCACAGAGTCAGACACGACTGATGCAACTTAGCAGCAGCAGCAGCAGCAAACCAAAGTTCTCCTGATTAGATATTTTAGTATCTCACCAACTCTTGCCTTCCCAGAACAGTGAAACATCATGAAAGGCTGTTTTCATTTTTTTCTGTCCACTCTCTGACCAAATGGCAGCTTATCACTAGAGAAGAAATCATTTTTAATTCAGTTTCTAATTTGATCGCTAAGCACTGATAAAAACGTAAACCAAGAATGGTATAATAACCACATGTAAGGATGATGCTAACTGGAGCTTCATAAATGAGTTTCCCTTCCCCTGAGTTCCTCTTTGATGACTTTACCTGGACTTTCTAAGCTATTGTAAGGAAATGGTAACCCACTCCAGTAGTCTTGCCTGGAAAATCACATGGCCGAAGGAGCCTGGGTTGCAAAGAGTCGGACATGACTGAGCGACTTCTCTTTCTAAGCTGTATCACAAAGGTGTGCTGATTCCTCTAAAATCTCCTGATAGGTCAAAACCTTTGGAATTACCATTTTGTAGATCAAATGGTCAAATATCAGCAAATTCATAGAACTCAGCATGATATATTATCATACTCCTGACTCTCAATGGAACTTCTCTGATAATCCCATAAGTGTTTCATATTTCAAATGTTGAAAATTAGATACTATATTTGTTCTTAACCAATTCTGCCTACTTTAGTTGGTATGTAGGAGGATGATATTCAAGCCTTTTGGCCACTCAAGTAATTCCAATCGCAATTCCTCATCACGTTTTTTTTTTTTACCTTTACATATGTTACATTATTTGATGGTGCTGTGATGAAAAAAACAGAAAAAAAAAATGGCACTGTACAAAAACTGATGTTGATATCTGCTGTTGCCCTTCTGCAAAACAACTGGAGAAATAAATACTGATTTAATAGAAAGCAAAGCTTTGGGGTGGTTTACAAGACAAACTATGTTTAAACATTCTGTGTCAACAGATATTTTTAAAAGCAGAAATATTAAAAATCCACCCTGTGCATGATACAATCATAAATGTGTCCCAGCACAGACATAGATGCAAAAATAAACTTAGGTTTTTTATGGTATAGTATTCCTATATGACTTTATACAAATGTTTGGATCTGTGTTGATACTTAGTGACAAGTGGGATAAATCCTTCTAAGACTATCTTTGTGGCATCAATAATCACTTCAATGTATAAAAGTGTAGTCCACATTTGTTTATTATTATATGGTTATTAGTGACAATTAAGTGCATGAAGAGGAGTACAAAGGCAGCTCTATTTTCAAAATCACAGTGTTCCCTGGAGAAATGAGGTCTAAAATGTGGTTTCATGATTATAGAAGGAACAGATATGCAAAAAATAAACCATGTACTGTGTGTGGTACAAAGATTCTTTTCAAACAAAATTATTTTTTTCAAAGTCCAACAGCCTAGTTTTGATAACTTTTGGTTGCCATTTTAAATATCCTGAGCACATTTACTCAGAAAAATGATTCATTTTTACAATATCTTGGAAGTTAGCTCTATCACTACTTCAGAAACAAGCATACATGAGTAAAACCTGGAAAAGATCTCAGGAAATTAGCTGTTTTTTACATCCATAGCAGAAAGATCTACTCTAAAACAGGATAGACAATGACTGTTTTCATACTTGAAAATCACACAAGATTTTCAAAATTCTTTCTGGTACCTTGTCTGCTTTCTCGCCATACTGTGTTAGGAGGATGGTTCTGGAGCTGGACTGAGTTGAGTATGAATGTGCACTGCAGTACTCTAGCTGTGTGATCATGGGCAAGTTCCTCAGTTTGTAAAATATAAATGCAATTTCTCCTACATAAGATTGTAGTGAGCACTCAGTTACATAGCATCTGCCATATACTAGACACTCAGCAACAGAGCCAAATTTGGTTTTTGAGAAATATTTGCAGATTTTATCATGGTCAACCATAGCAACTTCTACCAAAAGTTAACTAGTTTCCTTATATTTTTCATCTAATAAAAATTTTCTATGAAAATATTTTCATTCCATTCTTCACCATTTTTGTCTCAGTGTTAAAAGCCATTCTACTCTCAATGCAGTTTAATTATTACTTGCTTTTTCTTATTGATCAAATTGATAGCTTAGTAGCAGTTAATTTTTCATTCATTCATTCAGATAGTCCACTTTAGACCCTCTGGTTGATTTACATAGATGCATGGTAAGTATTCTCATGTCTCTTTAGTTAACTTTCCCAGGTACACTTGTATTTAATTTCTATTCAGTTTATTATTTTTATTATTTTTATATATTCAGAATGCCAATTTACCAGATTACCTAAAACACTATGCAGTATATGTTTAAGTTTTCTAGTTTCTAGAAACTCAAGAATGTGGACTTTTCTGCAAATTATGTTTGTATTTAGTTGGGTTTCTCTGAAGAAATATGCCAACAGGGGGTAAATGGGGGTGTGTATGCCTGTGTATATCTGTGCAAAAAGAGAGAGAAACAAAGATGCAGATTTATTTTAAGGAGTTGGCTCACAGTTGTAGAGGCTTGGGAAATGCAAAATCCACAGGGTAGACTGGCAGGCTAGTGACCCAGAGAAGACATGCAACTCAAGTCCAAAGACTGTCTGCTGGCAGAATTCCTTCTTGCTCAAGAAGATTAGTCTTTGTTCTACTAGTGTTTTCAAGTGACTAGATTAGGCTGATCCACATTATGAAGGATAATCCACTAACTCAGAGTCCTCTGATTTAAAAGTTGATCTCATCTAAAAAAATATCTTCACATAAATATCCAGAATAACATTTGCCCAAATATCTGGACACAGTTGCACAGCCAAATTGACCCATAAAATTAACTACCACTGTATCCTTCAATAAAAATAATAAATAATTAACATACATTTATTACTGAACATGTCCTAACTTACTAATTATGGAAAAGTCCTTCTTGTGTTTATTTACAAAGATAGAGGGACTAGTTTTATAGTTTTTAACTTTACAGATATAAAACATTTATATTTAATACATTTGTTTCAGAAAAATAATGATTTATTAACTTCAAGTACTTCAGATNCATGTCCTAACTTACTAATTATGGAAAAGTCCTTCTTGTGTTTATTTACAAAGATAGAGGGACTAGTTTTATAGTTTTTAACTTTATAGATAAAAACATTTATATTTAATACATTTGTTTCAGAAAAATAATCATTTATTAACTTCAAGTACTTCAGATATAAACTGATGCTCATAGGCTTCAACTGAGTCAAATGATATTTTATTTTATTCT
This sequence comes from Neotragus pygmaeus, assembly GCA_006410875.1. Classification (NCBI taxonomy): domain Eukaryota; kingdom Metazoa; phylum Chordata; class Mammalia; order Artiodactyla; family Bovidae; genus Neotragus; species Neotragus pygmaeus. The sequence goes on along the minus strand of SJYV01053452.1, from coordinate 166,717 downwards.
TCAACATTTCCTCACTGTAACAGCAAGTTAACTATATCTCTTGCTGATTTACTTATTCTCNGCTGATACAATGCTGACAGGAAGGTAAAGTGGTACAGTAGCCTTGTAAACCAGTTTGGCAATTCCTCAAAAAGGTGAACATAGAGATAACCAAACAACCCAACAATTTCACTCCTAGGTAAACACTCAATAGAATATGACTACATAAAAATTTATACACAAATGTTCACAGCAGCTCTGTGTACAATAACCAAAAAGTGTTAACAATTCAAATATTAACTGATGAATGGATAAATAAAATGTGGTATATGCAATAGAGTATTATTCGGTAATAAGAAGAAATGAAGTAGTGATACATGAATGAATGAATCTTGAAAATTTTTTTTCCAAGTGAAAGAAGCCAGATGCCACCTCCATGAAATATCCAGAATAGAGGAATCCGTAGAGACAAAAAATACATTAGTGGTTGGCAGAGACTGAAAAAGGGTGATAAAAAGAAATAGAGAAGGGGTGTTAATAGGAAAGGGGTTCCTATGGAGGTGATGAAATTGTTCTAAAATTAAACAATGGTAATAGCTGTATGACTCTCACCACTGAATTGTGTATTTTAAACAGGTGAATTTTATGCTATGTGCATTATAAATCAATAAAGCTATTTTTAAAATATTTATCATTTGGCTGTGCTAGGTATGAGCAGTGGCATCTGGGATCTTTGATAGTCACTGCAGCATAGAGGATCTTTGGTTGTGGTATATGGGATCTAGCTCCCTGACCAGGGATTGAACCTGGTCCCCATGCACTGGGAGTGCAAAGTCTTAAGCCACTGGAACATGGGAAAAGTCTCTCAATAAAGCTATTTTTTAAACAAAACTAGAAATAACTATTATTTTTAACCTGCTTGATCGTAATATGCATGGTCTGTCATGTCCATCAATCTACCACATAAAAGCCACTGTGAATCTTCAATTATAAGATGGAAAAATTAACAACGAGTATTCTTTCAACAAAGTACTCTCATTATAAGAGCTACAAGACCGTCAAATTTTTGTTCAAAACTCCAAAACTCTTTGTTTTCATTTTTAGTTGAAGGATAATTGCTTTACAATATTGTGTTGGTTTCTGCCACATACCAACATGAATCAACCATGTGTATACATATGTCCCTTCCCTCTTGAATCTCTCTCCCACTTTCCAGCCCATTCCATCCCTAGAGATTGTCAGAGAGCCCCACATTTGCATGCACTACTTGCTCATTCAGCAAACTGGCTGTTTCACACATGCAAAGTATATGTTTCCGTGCCACTCTCTCCACTTGTCCCACCCTCTCTTCCCGCCTCCATGTCCACAAGTCTGTTCTCTATGTCTGCATCTCCATTCTTGTCCTGCAAATAGGTTCATCAGTACCATCTTTCTGGATTCCATACATATGCGTTAATATAATACAGTATTTGTTCTTCTCTTTCTGACTTACTTAATAGGCTCTAGGTTCACCCACCTCACTAGAACTGACTCAGATGTGTTTCTTTTTATGCTTAGTAATATTCCATTGTATATATGTACCAGTTTCTTTATCCATTCATGTGTCGATGGACATCTAGGTTGTCAGATTCATGATCTCCAAAGAAGATTTAGCTTTGGGACCAGGGACCAGGCACCAGGCACCAGGCTTCATCACTCAAAACCTTTTGCGTAGCAGAGTTTTATTAAATTATAAAAAGGGAGAGAGCAAGTTTCTGACATAAACATCAGAAGGGAGATGGAGAGTGCCCCACTCACTAGTCTTAGCAAGGGAGCTATATACTTTTTCAGTTGCTTATTACAGTAAATCAAAAGAATGTCTCAAGGTTATAAAAGTATTACCAAACCCACTCCCACATTGTAAGATAACAGGATTAGTCAAAAGGTTCTCAAGAAGAAACATGTCCTCAAGCATGATACATTGCTGTTATATAACCGTTAGTACAGAGTTGAAGCTGAGTTGTTTTGTTGTGTAATCATCAGCTCTGGGCTTAAAAAAAAAAATCATTTTATGTGACTAAGACTAACGAATGTAGAAAAAAAGTTTGTCCTTTTATCCTCCTTGAGAACTCCAGACCCCTTTCTCCTCCTGGGGACCCTCGACTTCTTACCAAGATACCTAAGAATTGACTTTCACTCCCATGCCCTAGCTATTGTAAATAATGCTGCAGTGAACACTGGGGTACATGTGTCTTTTTCCATTATGGTTTCCTAAGGGGATATGCCCAGCAGTGGGATTGTTGGGTTGTATGGTAATTTTATTTCTAGTTTTTTAAGGAATCTCCTTACTGTCTTCCACAGTGGCTGTATCAATTTATAATCCCACCAACAGTACAACAGGGTTCCCTTTTTTTTCACACCCTCTCCAGCATTTGTTGTTCAGTTGCTCAGTCGTGTCCAGCTCTTTGCAACCCCACTGACTGCAGCACACCAGGATTGCCTGACCTTCACTATCTCCTAGAGCCTGCTCACACTCATGTCCATTGAATTGATGGTGCCATCCAATCATCTCATCCTATTTCCCTCTTCTCCTACATCTTTCCCAGCATCAGGGTCTTTTCCAATGAGTCAGCTCTTCACATCAGGTAGCCAAAGTATTGGAGCNTTGCAACAGTTACTGAAGTAAAGCTGAAAAGTCAAAGTGATGTATAAAGATCATACAAACTATATACAGAAGCGTCTGTGCTTTCTTTCCTCTATGAGAGGAAAAAATGCATTGTTATTTAAGAATTGTGATGAGAATGGGGAACAGGGAATATATCATTGCAACATCCTGGCAACAGTATTTATAAATAGAATGGAAATTATATGGCAAATTACTGATTTTCAAAAACTGAGTTATCCATCAGTGAATGATCCAGCATTTAATAAGTTCCTCCTGTGTTTAACACCTGCCAATACCCTATTTTACAAATGAGCTGCAGACCACACCTGTGCAGAATAAAAGAAAGAAATACCGTATACCGTATTGAAATTAAGATCTTTGAAATTCCCAAGGTATAGTATTTGATGCATTAGAGGATTCCCAAATCCAAGAATATCCCAATAGCAATTTAGACATCCTGCCTTAAAATAAAGTATAACTGGACACTTTCTGGGATTCCCCCTTGGAATCTGAATGAGTCACTTGTTGGGAGTGACCGGAAGAGTGTACCTAAGCTCACTGGTAAGATTTCAGGCTGTGAGGTAGGCTTAGTCTTAAGAAAATAAAGGTCTCTACACACTGTCTGCATAACACTAATTAAATCTGTGTAAAATTACGAACTGTGTCATTTTTATTTTCAGGGTTAATCTCAACCAACTGTAGCGATTGTTAAAGCTGAGATTCACATTTTTTAATTGAGATATTAAATGCATGGTGAAAAGAAAATAAATTAATGAAATGTGGGAGCAACATCGCCTTGTGTTTGGGAAGCCAGCCACAGAAAACATGGGACTCACCCTCGTAATTAATGCAGGGGCCATCCAATTCTGATTTCGATCAATTTGGTCCATTGGGTGCATTGAGTTGTTCCAGGAATGAAGGCAANGTGGGAGCAACATCGCCTTGTGTTTGGGAAGCCAGCCACAGAAAACATGGGACTCACCCTCGTAATTAATGCAGGGGCCATCCAATTCTGATTTCGATCAATTTGGTCCATTGGGTGCATTGAGTTGTTCCAGGAATGAAGGCAAAGTTCTGCCTTCCTCCTTTGTCGAATGAAATTAAGAAAATGCACAGAATTCTCTTACTTTATTTTTTTTTCTATACTATTTCCTTAAGCCCTTGGCACTGACTCCCACTTGCCTGCTAGCAAAAGCTAGCAGATGATAAAATGAATGAACAAGTAGCAAATGAATATTAACAGAAAACTCAGAAACAGTCAAACAGCTTGTTTTGTGTGTGTGGACATGTGTGTTAGTGGTTGTGATTCTATATTGGATACATACGATAAAATCATACTTTCCTGCTCCTGAGCTTTATGACGGAGTTGAATGTATCAATATGTCCTGGTGTTTCACAAAAGGCATGGTGTTTACAACCACCAGCACGGTCGGTAGCTTCAGCCCCATCTGAGGGAGCTTAGGAGCAGGGACATCAGGAAGGGAACAAGACGCAGACGTCCAGCGTGAATGGGGGTATCGGCATGGACATCTGTGTGGTATGTATAAGATTATGGGCAGCAACGAGACAACAGTACAGGATTATCAAGGGCGAGAATAGCCATTCTGCTTCTGCTACTTGATACTGGGCTTTGTTGTTTAAAGAGGAAATGAAATTTCTATAGAATATCCATTTCAAACAATGCAGAGGAGATCTCCTATTTTCCAGTTTTTAATGTCTCCAAAGATATTCCTTGTCTTTCTGTTTAGTTGTGTGGGTTGGTTTTTTTTTTTTTTTTTTCCCAGAAATTTAATTTGCAACTATCCAGGTGCTGGAGTAAATGGGTGGAATTTTGTTTACTTTTGTTGGTATTGATGGTCAGCTGCTCTGTGTCGGGGGAAATCACGTTGCTTTTCAGAAGCCCATGGTATGAACTTACAGCTTCGCCTCTTTGCATTTTCCTTTTTGCCCCTTAGGGTAACCTTAAAGCCAGATGTTAGATACCGGATTTGATGAGGGAGTGAAGCAGGGTACTTTGTGAGGCAGAGAAGAAGAGGGAAGATTATCTTTGTTGTTAATTTTTTTCTCAAGCTGAGAGACTACTACATTTCTAGTAAATTACCTGTCTGTTATTTTCAAGGAATCTTTATCAGGGATACGTTCTTAAAATTATATTTTCCTTTCTGTTATCAAATGGCTCTTATGTCCATCCTGTTTCCCCTTCTCATTGTCATTCACTCAGTGTTTTTAGATTTTTCCATGTCAGTTTTCNACATTTCTAGTAAATTACCTGTCTGTTATTTTCAAGGAATCTTTATCAGGGATACGTTCTTAAAATTATATTTTCCTTTCTGTTATCAAATGGCTCTTATGTCCATCCTGTTTCCCCTTCTCATTGTCATTCACTCAGTGTTTTTAGATTTTTCCATGTCAGTTTTCCTCAACTGCATGCCAACTCATAAACCTCTTGAACTCGGATAACTATACTCTTTGGTTTGCTCTCATTTCTCCAGTATCAGACACACAGTAGGCAGAAAAGAGTGTTTCTTGAGCAGGTATAAGAATGAATGAATGAATCAGATGATTCAGAATGGTGTTATAAAGATATAACAGCTTGTTACTTATGAACTTTCTTCCTGAAGTCTTGTACATATTTCAATGGCACATCCAAGATTTGGGGGAGAAAAACTGTTTTTCTATTTCTAGTGCCTATTACATGCCTGACAACACATACTATGCTGTCGGAGAATGCTTGTAGAATTCTAGTTCAGGTGTATGCATATGAACTTTAATATAAAAAAATATTAACAGGAAAGGGATTTACTGAACTCAGAGTAAGGAGCTGTGGTATCCAAGTTCTAGTTTTGCCACTGAAATTCACTCAGTATTCTGGATAAATCACTTTCTCTCTTAGCCTTAGTTTTGTCATTGGAAAAAAATGGGGTAATGGAAGAATAGAAATAGAACCTGGTGGGCTACAATTTATGGGGTTTCAAAAGAGTTGGATATGACTGAATGACTTAAACAATAATAAAAAGAAGAAACAGGGTAGACTCTCTCTCAATGCCCTCACCAACTGACATGTTTTGTTCCTATTCCTCATTCTTGAGTGCAAAGGTCATACAAGTTTAGACATTTGATGAGAAAGTAGAAGAAAAAGGTGGGGACATATATCATGGCTAGGAAGCCACTGAGTTTCTCCTGACATATATCAGAGTCAACCTTGAAAAACATCAGGGTCTCCCTAAGTGCATTAAGTTGCCCACCTTGAGCACAGATGCAGTAGGCAGAATGGGAAGAGGATGGTGGCCTTTGTTTTCATCAGGCTTTTGTTTGCGTCCAAATCCCCAGATTGATTGTGTGGCCTTGACTCACAGTTTTTCTGTGCTTCTGTTTAGTCAGCTGTAAAATGGGGCTAAATACCTATCTTCAGGGTTGTTTAAAAAGTGCATGAATTACATGTATTCTAGGTATAGTTCCTTGATGAATAGCAAGTGCTCAATGAATCATAGTTATGACTATTATAGAACTAAAATTAGTGAGGCTGAGGCAATAAATCTGTCTCAATATATCAAGTATCACTAAAAATACAGAATGAGAAGGGGAGAAAAATTGATTAACCCTGTTAACCACCCAAGAAATAAGAGTTCTATTTCCAACCCTCTAATAAAAGGCCAATTTTCAAGCTTTTGATTCAAAAATTATTTTTATTCTGACGTGGCTCTCCTCTCAGTTATAAACCCAGCTCAAAAATAATGATGGTACAGTGAATATACCTAATGATCCTGCATGTGTATAAGCAGAATTTAGGCAAACATGGATTTACATTAAGTAAAAATGTATCAGTCTATCCAAGTGTGGACGAGTAGTGCAAATTTAACACAGCTCCTCATCCTATTACAATATACATGGAAATGTTGCAGACTCTTTCTAATAGGCATTTACTATGTAGCATAGTGTGAAACATCCTGAGCTGTAAACATCATGAGAGATATGTTCCAGAATAATATTGCTAATAACTTTCAGTTGCTAAAATGAGTCATCATCAAAAGAACTTAGCACCTTAAGATCTTTGCTGCATAATTGAAAAAGATGATCATGGCCAGCCCTATGTTGTACTGTTCCAACCATAAGTTATTCTCATAATATTTACTTAGAGTCTAAAACCATCATAAATTAGACCATATGCTCCTTTTCACCCCTCAGCATGGTCCCCCATTTGCAACATTGTAGAGAAATGTATGGGCAGTAAACCAAAATGGCTTATTTCTTCTGCAAAATCTACTTACTTCTTTTTTCATTCTGCAACAACTGAATATTTTCACAAGGAATAGTTTTTTGGTTTTTTTTTTTTTTTTTGACACTTGTAGGCAGGTATTATTTTTTCTCTTTGTTTATAATTTTGCTTTTAGGATTAAAATCATGACATAATTTCCAGAAAATTATAAATTTATGACTGGGTTTCACAAATTGTTTCCCAGAAGACTACTTCCTTTGAGTGGCTATCTGTGAAATTTTTTAAAACTAACAAAAGAAAAATTTTATTTCATATATTATTTTTTCCTAAAATAGATCTAATAAATAAAAACAATTTTTTTTTTGCTATTTTACTACCTATAAAATCAGTGACAATTTTTTTTTTTCCTATGAATGCTTCTCATGTTTAAAAACCAAGCTTCTGTTAGTGCTCCTTTACAAGATTTTAACTTCATCCCCTTGGACTTATTATAAAATAACTACTTATTGGTCACCCCATGCTTGGCATCCTGTTCCATTTCTTCCAGAAATACTGATGTGAGGGTTATGGTTTCTAAAGTAAATCTGGCCATGTTCCTTCCAGGTGAACACTTACAAAATCCATCTTCCTGTGTTGGTACCTGAGTGTTCCTCCCAAGGAACCTCAATTCTCCTTCCAAGCCACCTCTGGTCTCTCTGTTTCATGACTTAGGTCTAGTCACACCAGTCACTTTCCACTGAACACACATACCATATTCTTAAACAGCTTCCTGATCTTTAATCAATTATTTTCTCTTTCTAGAATCCTCCTACCCTAGCCCCTTCTCCATGTGGACTCTATTCATGACTAAACCTAAATGTCACCTCCTGCATGAAGCAAAGCACTCCCTCCTCTAGTAGATGGGGATTGTGACTCCTTTTGCTTTTCCCACATTTATTTTCAACTCTCATAGCACCTGCCACAGCATATTGTTTAAAAAGTCCTATTTCTTTGTCATCTCTTTAAATACCTTCCTACACTGTGATGGCCTCAGAAACAGTGTTCCTTATGCATCGTGGTCCCTCATGTGCCTGACCTGGGTTCTAACACTACAGGCCCTCCATATGGAATACATGAGCAAATAAAAGCTTGTTGGAATGGCTGATTAATTGACAAATGTTAACACCTACATAAAAAGGGGGAAAAAACATTCTGTGCATTTTTAATATGAATTTGCTTAATTTAGTAACTGCTGGTTAAAGCAATTTACATAAAGCTCATAATCTTTATAAATATTTGCTTTTATTACAATACTTACACAATTACTGCATGCGTGCTCAGCCTCTTCAGTCATATCTGACTCTTTGTGACCCTATGAACTATAGCCCGCCAGGTTCCTCTGTCCAGGGTATTCTCCAGGCAAGAATACTGGAGTGGGTTGCCATGCCCTCCTCCGAGGAATCTTCCCAACCCAGCAACCAAACTCACATCTCCTGAGTCTCCTGCATTGAGGGTGAGTTCTTTACCCACTGAGATACCTATTATTGAATTGTTAAACATAAAGAAGGATGATGCAGCAGGTAGCAAGCAGGACAGGAGAGGAAGCAAATTATTTCTGGACGTGTAAGTGCTGATGTGATGCCCACTCTAAGTCTCAACTGCCCTCGATTCTTTCTACGTGGTTTCCATTCCACTGAGCTCTCAGTTGCCAGAGCTGCAGAGCTGTTTCCCTATCATCCTGTGTCTACCTCAGTTTCCACTTACAGGATTGTTATTGTTTTCTTTGCATGTAATAATTAGTATTTCTGTTTACCATTCTAGAGGTGGGTGTGTGTACGTGTGTGTGCATGTGTGTGTGTTTGACACATATACTATACACATCTCTTAGTCTGTTTTTGCTGTCTTAATAAAATATCACAAAATGGATGGTTTAAACAACACAAATATATTTTTCAACAGTTTTGGAAACTGCAAGTCCAAGATCAGGGAGCTAGCAAGGTTGGTATATCATGAGAGCTCTCCTTTGGCCTGCAGGGAGCCACCCTCTTGGGGTATGCTCACATGACCTCTTTGTGAGTGTAGAGAGAACAAAGAGAGGGAAAGGACTTTCTGGTGTTTCTTCTTAGAAGGACACTTATGCTACTGGATTAGGGCCCCATCTTTATGACCTCAGTTAACCTTGAAATGATTTTGTTATTCTAAATACAGTCACACAGGAGGCTAGGGCTTCAACATGCGAACTGCTGTGGTGTGTGTGTGTGGAGGGGCTGGAGTGTCATTCATTCCACAGCATCACACTGTCTTAGAACTTGCTGAATAGAAGCTCTAATACCGTAAAACTTCAATTATCATGTGGAATAGAAAACTAGGATACACATATTTTAGCAAGTAGAATTTTCAAGGAAGTTGTGAGTGTAGAGTTTTACTGAGTTTTCTATGCATAACCCTCTTTCTTCATNTTGCTGAATAGAAGCTCTAATACCGTAAAACTTCAATTATCATGTGGAATAGAAAACTAGGATACACATATTTTAGCAAGTAGAATTTTCAAGGAAGTTGTGAGTGTAGAGTTTTACTGAGTTTTCTATGCATAACCCTCTTTCTTCATTAAGGTGAATGTATAATTTTTTCTTCTAAAATTAGAAGCAGCATCTCTTTGCACAATTCATCTTTGTCAGACTTCTGCTTCTGCTCAAATGCATTGTAGCCACTTTGATTAATTCTGGGGCTTGATGTTCAGAGTTTCACTTTGATAAAACATCGAATCATTTCATATAAAATGTGCAGGCATTTCTTGTATTTATTATAGCAATGAGCTTTAAAATTTTCTTTTCTTCTGCCATTCTAAATATCTATTCAAGAAATGGATTTATTTGTGGTATGTTGCCTCATTGTCATTTTATGTCATCCGATAATTAAATAAAATATGAACCTGCTTCCTTTGTATATTTTCATATGCTTAAATCTATCTCATTAGTCCTAATTTGTGGAATTTTCAAGCTCCATTTTGCAAAGTCCTAGGGTTACATTATTTCAGAAAGGCACTTTCTTTATGCTTATTTGAAAGTGGAGAAGCAATTGCATAGTATCTCTGAGAATTCTGATTAGTGGCTTAGTATCCTCATACTGACTCAGACTGCCTTGTGAAAAAATAAAGAAGTATACCTCAAACTTGCTACATTACTCATATTGTAATAAATAGGATATACATTGTAAAAATAGACTTGGATAATACTCTATACTTTCTTTTATTTCATTCAAGATAGAATTGTGACTTATTTTGTTGTTGTTCAGCTGCTTAGTCGTGTCCAACTCTTTATAACCCCATGAATTGCAGCACACCAAGCTTCCCTGTCCTTCACTATCTCCCAGAGCTTGCTCAAACTCATGTCCTTTGAGTTGGTGATGCCATCTAAGCATCTCATCCTCTGTTGCCCCCTTCTCCTGTTGTCTTCAATCTTTCCCAGCATTAGGGTCTTTTCCNTTCACCTCTTCATTTTAAAATAAAGTACCTCAGTCTCAAACTGCTATCTTATCAATCAAAACCATTTTGAGAGGACGTAAGGACTGACGAAAATGACATTTTATACTATCAAGCTTGTGGAAAACAAAGATTTTCATTTCTAAATTCTTAACTTTCATTTATTTCAATCAATCCTATGTTAAATTAACCCCAGCTATATATTTTTTAAGTAAAATTAAAGCTGGACTAAAATTACCCTAAAGTGAAAAATTCTATAATGTTAGACATTTTAAAATTTGTGATAATTACTAGTAAGATTACATATGTAAATATATCCATATTATATATACTTATATATAGATATAAATTATGTGCACATTAAAAATTATCTTTTCATTGTCTTCTCTTATTTTAAGTACAGTAGCTAAGAAAATATTCTTGAGACCCTGCTGGAGTTCTCTGAGATCAAAACTAAATCTCCTTGAAATGTCAGAAACTAGAAATGTTTGGAACTATATGCCAGAAATTTTCTAATATCGAATTGCTCTTTCATTTTGTAGATCAACTGTGTTGGTATTTTTTTTTTTCCCTTTTTATTAATCATCAATTTTGCTGCTGTTTCCATCCAAGGGATTTGGTCTAAGTATCATATCATCCTTCGAAACTGACTTAATATTTTCTTGCTGAAAATAAATTGCAATCTACTTGATTTTTTTATATGATGAAAAAAAGAGAGATCAGGTTTACAATTTTTGGTGTCAATTATTGAGGATAGCAACATCTCTCTCCATCCCACCCCCCCACCACCATATATCCTTCCCTCAATTCTTATTACAATCTATTTTCTGTCTTAAGATTTCCTTAGATGTGGTTCAAAGTCATATTTTATAGCTAAAGTTTTTCATAGCTAGGTAAAAACTTGATGACTAAGGAGAAAGAAACTGGGATAATTTAGCTGAAAGAAGAGAAGGAAAATAATTTTTTTCATGATAATAAAAGGATTGAGAATTTTGTTTTTTTAATGTTTATTTATTTGGCTGCTTAGGGTCTTAGTTATGGCATTTGGGATCTTTATTTGTGGCATGTGGGATCTAGTTTCCTGACCAGGGATCAAACCCCAGTTCCCCTGCATTGAGAACACAGAGTCTTAGCCACTGGACCACCAGGGAAGTCCTGAGAATTGGTTTTTAAGGGTAAAATTTAAGAATTATTTGTGAAATAATCAGGTTCACCTATTTTGCCTCAAAATAAAAGAATAACCTTACAGTACAAAGCATTTAGAGTAGATACAAATATATATAATTATATATATTTATATATATATATGTACATATATGTAAGTATTCTTTGAGGTTATCGAAAAGTAGGACTGTCTTAGGAGATCAGATACTGAGTGCACACATTCAGTGGCTATGCACATTAGGCAAAAAAAAAAAAAAGAAAGAAAGAAATATATGATCCCTTTCCTCAAGAACACAAGACAAATAAGAGAGATTATATTTAAAAACCTAACAATAATTAAGATAGACTCCTGAAAAAAAAAAAAAAAAAGGAGTCCAAGATAATAATAGAATCACTGTGTTAGAAGAAAGGGCTTTAATAGTTCCTAATGGCTAGAATAATCTATAAAAGCAAAAGTACTGTTAGATTTTAAAGAACAGAGAGGTTCTTACTCATTTAAAGAAGAGCTCTTTCTGCATTGAGCGAACAAACTTTAGTTAAATAGAGGAAAGAAAATAGAGAAAAATATCCAGAATGAGAAATTGTGTGAAATGTTTAGAATGGGTAGAATAAACAAATAAACTGTCTTACTGGAGCAGAGAATGTGGGGCTTGCCTTTTAGTTTTTAGTGGCCTCCCAGACTTGCTAAAGTTTTTACATTATTCCCTAGGTCAGAGTGTTTCCTTTCAAAGCAAATAGCAGAACCAAAATAAGAAAACAAATTATACAGGGAAAGTTTTTATGTTCAAGTTTTATTGGGAAAAGCTAAATGTGTGTGTGTGTGCTCAGTCACTCAGTACTACATGACTCCTCAGAATTCTCTCTAGGTGAACAGTAAATCCTTAAGAAAAGAGTCATTACACAAACTTAAAAAAAAAAAAATGTGACCATAGAACCCTTATTTTCTTTTTGTTTTCTTACAAAGCACCTATCACAACTAACCAAGATGAGGAATTTGTACTTTGAATTTGTTCTCTCCAAAATGGTAGCTGTAAGTTACATGTTGCTCTTAAAATTTAAATTGAATTTTCAGTTTTTCAGTCACAGTAGCTCCATTCCAAGTGTGGAATAACCACATGCATCGGGTAGGTAAGGTATTGAATGACACAGTTATGGAATATTCCCATCACTGTAGAAAGTTCTATTGGACAACAGGTCTTTATAAAGATTATTATTGCTATTTCTTATTTATCATTATTCTTTAATTAAGGTGTTGAATTAAGAAATCTCCATCTGTGGGCATTGTACAGAAGGAAGTTCCTTGTACAGGAAATACTTAAGACAGTGTTATAACTCAGATAAGGAGATTAAAAACACTCTAAAGTTCATAAATGTATATATAATATTCAATTAAAATGTGTAAATGATATAAAGATATGTTATAAACCCTATCTTCAAGGCATGTGTTTTAGGGGGAAAAAGACTGCTTTGTGTATAAGTAGTGACCCGGTGGCTCAGACAGTAAAGAATCAGCCTGCAATGCGGGAGACCTGGGTTTGATCCCTGGGTTGGAAAGATCCCCTGGAAGAGGGAGCAGCTGGTGGCTCAGCAGTAAAGAATCTGCCTACAGTGCAGGAGACATAAGAGACGTGGGTTCGATCCCTGGGTCAGGAAGATCTTTTGAGGAGGGTATGACAACCCATTACAGTATTCTTGGGCTTCCCTTGTGGCTCAGCTGGTAAAGAATCCTCCTGCAATGCAGGAGACCTGGGTTNAGTGCAGGAGACATAAGAGACGTGGGTTCGATCCCTGGGTCAGGAAGATCTTTTGAGGAGGGTATGACAACCCATTACAGTATTCTTGGGCTTCCCTTGTGGCTCAGCTGGTAAAGAATCCTCCTGCAATGCAGGAGACCTGGGTTCGATCCGTGGATTGGGAAGATCCCCTGGAAAAGGGAATGGCAACCCACTCCAGTATTCTGGCCTGGAGAATCCCATGGACTGTATAGTCCATAGGGTCGCAAAGAGTCAGACACGACTGAGCAACTTGCACTTCACTTCACTTCACCCGCTCCAGTATCCTTGCCTGGAGAATTCCGTGGACAGAGGAGCCTGGCAGGCTATAGTCCGAGGAGACACAAAGAGCTGGACACAGCTGAGCGACTGTCACATACAGTGAATATAAAATACACTTTTCAAAAAGTCAAAACCAATTGAGTATTAAAACAGGAACAATTCATTATAAGGGAATCAAGGACACAGAGCTCTACCCTGTGAGTGGGTGCTCAGATAATTGGTAAAATGACTGTAAAGTTGACAGGAGACTGGTAATAAATACTTTCAATATATTTTTAAGAACTTTAATGAGAGCTCAAAGCTCCTTTCAACTTTCTGCTTGTGTGATATTTTAACTTTCCTGTGTACATGTGGTTAATTTCATAACTCAGTCCATTTGATTATGAACTTTAAAGTCTTTACAAACTACTGTTTCTGAAGAATTTTCTTTTTCTCAAACTTCCACTAAGCTATTTGCTTTCAATTTGTGAGTGATAAATTGGAAATTTCGTCTGAACTGTTAAACTGATGCATGAGCAATTAAATGAAAAGAAGAAGCTTTAAATTTAATACTTAGAAAAATGTAATAGGCAGATCATTGAATAGATATCATGGTACTCATTTATCCAACTGCCACTGTGACACTTTATGAAGTCCCTAAAAAAGCTATTGAGAGTAATATTGAATAGATGAATCTGTAATTTTCTCAAGTAAACATTCATATTNGTAATAGGCAGATCATTGAATAGATATCATGGTACTCATTTATCCAACTGCCACTGTGACACTTTATGAAGTCCCTAAAAAAGCTATTGAGAGTAATATTGAATAGATGAATCTGTAATTTTCTCAAGTAAACATTCATATTAAAAAAATTTTTTTGTTGTTTAATAATGAAGGTTAATTTTCATTAAAATTTAAGGATATAGAAGAATACTTTATTATTCTAAAGCAATTGTTCACTGTAATTGATTGGATTATTATATTCCTTAGATTTTAGATAGTTTAAGAATAAATTTGATTTTTAAGAGATATGATGAGCTGGACATCTTTTTGAAACTCTTCAAAAACAAATTATGAAAACTGCCAGCTAGGTAATAATAAAAATTTCATCAGATGTTAAATATTCAACATTATTATTAAGGACATAATTGCAACAGAGATGTTTTCATCGGATCCTTTAAGAAAAAGACTAAAATACTCAAATTTTACCACTACATAATTGCAACAGAGATTTTTTTCATTGGATCCTTTAAGAAAAAGACTGAAATACTCAAATTTCACCACTAGGAGTTTTCATCTAAATCAGAGATGAGATTCACTGACATGTTTGTGTGTGGTGGTGGGGTATATAAAAATCAGAGTAGGTTAAAGACATGTAATCTGAAAAAAGAAACATACTTGGTATTGTAAAAATGTCTGTAATAAAAACTAGAAAACACAATTAATCAAAATTTCTTTGTCAGAGAAAAAGCAGAGTGAGGGATGGAAATGGAGGAGGTTATCCCCACTCCCAGAAGGTGTGTCCTCTTCAGAAGCAGGTTTACATTAGAAACGGTAGAGAATCATCAACATAAATCAACCAGTATCAGTGTAGACAGTTTATACTCAGCAGTAGGTGAAAAATAGCAAATATATTTACAACATGGAATCTGTGTTATAATGACCTAACAAATGTTAGTTGGAATAAATTTTTACCTAAATAAGAATTTGGAATTTGTATCTCAGCTCTTTTCCTAACTCAGGCAAATCTCTGAATTTAAAATTCCTACATTTCCTCACTTGAAAAAGAGGAAACTGGATTAAATCTCTAAGTCCCCTCTAGCTTTTAAGGGTCCACAATTACAAGTCAGTAAATAAAGCCTGTGTCTAAAATAATACCACTTTAAAATTATTAAAGGAAAGATTAGTATCCTTTCAAACATAAATCTAATCAGTTGGAGCAGTTGAAGGAGTTGGAATATCCATCTTGACTACTCTCTTAATTGTAACAGATTGCTACTTAAATGATACATTAAGAAATGTAGAAATTCTTCCACATAGTATTCATTATGTGTAACACAGTGTTTGTTTATTTCTCCCTCAGTGAGAGCTGAGTGAGGAAGAGGGTAAGGAAATAGGGTACTTTGAAGGTTCGGATAGTCCCTAGGGCTCAGGCATTTTATGTTGGCACTGGGCCCACAGAGCACTTAGCACAAAACAATTTTGAAGGCACTATCATGATATTATTTGACACTGGATCTGAGGAAGTTGAGGCAGTTGATCATAGCAGTTTCTACAACTGCTGCTAAGTCGCTTCAGTCGTGTCCAACTCTGTGTGACCCCATAAACGGCAGCCCACCAGGCTCCCCTGTCCTTGGGATTCTCCAGGCAAGAACACTGGAGTGGGTTGCCATTTCCTTCTCCAATGCATGAAAGTGGAAAATGAAAGTGAAGTTGCTCAGTCATGTCCGACTCTTAGTGACCCCTTGGGCTGCAGCCTACCAGGCCCCTCAAGCCATGGAATTTTCCAGGCAAGAGTACTGGAGTGGGTTGCCAGTTTCTATAACAGTATACATGAAATAGACAATCTTTAGCAATAAAAGTTTACTAGAATATTTGATGGTGTGAGAAATATAGGATGTTATAGTCAATAAAGCATAACTGAATACATGTAAAATATGGAGTAGGAGAAAGCTTTGCTGTCCACTTCTGGTAGTATAAAAGATAAAGCAAACATTATTGTCCTCAGATTTTAAGTTTCCATATTTGTGACCCAGTTGTGAAAACAGAAAAAATAAATAAATAAATAAACCTGAAAGTATAAAATATGATGCCAAAATCATTGTCCCCAGATCTTCTGTTTCCATATTTGTGAACCGGTTGTATGTTGTGACAAAGTAGTTAGAAATTAGGATAAAGAACCATTATTTTCACATCACAGAGAGAAATTTCTCTGTTCCTGTTATATGTATGCACATCTACCATCTACTAATCTTGATTATGCCCATACTATCTTTGTATCTTTCACAATTAATAGAAGGACCAATGTCCTTTCTGCTTTGAATCATATCCACTCTTGCTTTCTTATTCAATTCACCCAACAATTCTCATTCCCTCCCAAATATTTAATATTTCCCTTTCAAATGGATCATTCTAATCTGCATAAAAAAACATCTTGAAATTTTGCTATAATTTTAGAAGTTTTATTGTCTAATGTCATTTCCTTGAATTTGTCATTTATTGATCACCTCCTATGTTTCTGGGGCTTTTCTTGGCAACTGGAAGGCATCTATAAAGGAAACAAAGATGCTCGCCTTCACAAAACTAACATTCTGATGAATTTCTGTATTATAGGGAACTAAAAACCTAAAACAAACAAACAAACAAAAACAAAAAACAAAACTATCTTCTCAGAATTTCTCCCATTGAGGTGGCGTTTGTCAGGGTTCTGCCACTCACAAATGATGAAATGTGGAGTTGAGGGTTTTGTTTGATTTTTCTCCCTTCTGTCTTATGTTGCCTTTCTTCCTTCTTCCACTATATAACACAAACCCTTACCTAAAGTTACAGTAGCCACTCTTGAACATGGTGATAGGAGCCACACACGAAGGATGATGGAGTTGGTGAGAGCACCTTAATGACCTTCCCTTGGAGTTGTACGGACTTGCGCTGCCAGCTTCTGGTATTGCTATTTAGCTATTATTTGCTCTTCCTCTTATTCAAGCCAAATATATTCATGCCAGATTTAGTCCTCAAAGTATATTTGAAAATTAAAACAAAAAAAAACTTTTAGGAACAAAAAAATCTATAATATGTTGGGGGAGATATTATACTCATTTTATAAATTAAATTGTAGCCAATGGACTTTACTGTCTTAAATATTTTCATCCATAATCATGGCTTCTTCTCCCATTTACTGAGATCTCTCTTTGTGTCTCTCAATATAATCTTCTAACAATTATATAAACACTATACCATTTTTTAGATTTATTACCTATTACTTTAAAGGTTTGTGCTGTTTTGATTAGAATTAGTAAATTAACACTACTTAATTTGGTATTGCTGCTATAGAGGAATGTTGCTGTTTTTTTTTTTTGTTTTAATTTACCTGGCATCCAGAACACTTATTTGTCTTTGTTTATCTTATATATAGATTATCATTATTTATATATAAATAATCATCACTGAAAAATATTAACAGTATTTTAAAATTTCTTCTGTCAACCTTCCATACCCATATTTTTTTTTTCCAGTCTTCTTGCATTGACTGGTCCTTTCATTATAGTGTTGAGTAGGAAGTTATGATGTAACAGTAGAACTTCTAATAATTTACTATTTAAATGATGTTTTATAGAATTTTATTGGAAACCCATCAGAACTAATAAAATTAAGTACAATTCCTAGTTTGACTTTTGTATTTTATAAAAATATATGTGACCAGATGCTGAGTTTTCTTCTTTGTTATACTACACATTTTGAGATATTATGTTTTTCCTCCACTTAATATTCAGCCCTTTGGTAGATCATGGTGAAAGATTCTCTAGTGCTAACTCATCCTTGTAGTTCCAATGTGGATCATATTTGATCATGGGGTACTTTTTATGTTTTTAAAACCTATGTGACCTGGCCCCAGCCTACCACTCTGACTTTATTTTGGACCACTTTCTTTGCTATTACAGAGACACTGACTTTCTGTTTCAGGAACACAATTGGCTTGTTCCTATCAACAGTCATTTGCACTGATGTTTCCTTATGCCTGAAATGAACTTTTCCAATCTTTTCAGTTTTGAGAAATTAGGTCATGAGGGAATCACCTCCAATGTTATAAAGCAGAGCCAGCTATAATTTTGGGAGGCACAGTGAAAAATTGGTACTCTTTATTCAAAAGGCAATAAACAAATATGACTGAAGACACTCTTTTCTTCCACTCTTTTTATGTTTTATTTAATAATATTCTAAAATTAAATTTTAAATTATTAGCATAAGATTTTACATGTATCTTTTTATTGTGAAATGCCAACTTTAAATGCAAATATGAGAGAATTTAATCCTATTCAGAACCACCAAAAGTACATACATGTAGCTCCTGTTATGTGTGTTATTCTGACTGTAACAGTGGAAGTGTTGCAGAAAAGAAGCTCATTTAGGCACTCCTGCCCATGTTTATATCTTAAGATTTTAGTTGAATTTGTTATTGTTGAGGTAAAATATTGACACCAAATGAATCACAATCTCCTTCTTGAAAAACAGATTTCAAATGACGCCAGGTACAGGGACAAATTGGAGAACTGAGTCTTGATTTAGAATTTGTTTGGTCCTCTTTTCTCAACAGACATGGGGTGACTATAGCTTGGGCCAAACTGGTCACTTTTACTTTTGCACATTGTATCTAATATTGTGTTCTATCAAGGATATAGGAAGTCACTGAGTCTGTTACCTAAAGATATGCCCAAGTCAGCTGGAATGTGAGGTCAAAATCATAGCAGTCAATTCAAGGAACTAGACTGAAATTGGAGTTGAAATATGTTTGGACTGGTAACATTGGAAATCCAAGAGTAAAAGCAATGAGAAAGGGCAAAAAAGTGGTTAGGAGAATTCTGTAGTTCAGGAAGTCATGGCTTGTAGATGCAGTTTATATAGTCCCAGGGTGACCTTAAGTGATTTGGATGGCGCTACCTGCAGGTGTTAGAAAGGGGAAATGTGGTTAGCTGTGAATTTCCTGAGATCAAGGAGATGGTTATAGAAAATCTCAAAGACACTCCTCATCTACCTAGGAAAAAAACATCCCCTGGGAAGTCAATGAATCATTGTCTGAACCAGTTATGGTTCTTCCTCACTGGCTACTAGATACAAACAAAACATCCTATATTTATCTTCATAATTTATAACAATTGGACATTCTTTTTAGACTTCTCATACTTAGGAACTATCTCCCTGGGATTTTTTTTTTCTTTTAGGAATACTGCAGTTACATCATTAATATTAAAATGAAAGTGGAGTAGCTCAGTCGTGTCTGACTCTTTGCAATCCCATGGACTATAGCCTACCAGGCTCCTCTGTCCATGGGATTTTCCGGGCAATAGTACTGGAGTGGGCTGCCATTTCCTTCTCCAGGGAATATTAAAGTGAGCACTCACAAATAATTTCAATTCTCAAAAGTTTTCTAAGTGACTATGAATGTGTGTCAAATAACTTAATTTTCTCCCTTTGCAGTTTTCTGATGAAACTGCATATTCAAAAGGATATTGTTTATTATTTCAAGTTCTGTCAAGAGTGCTCTGCTGTGAACCTCAATAAATATGAATTCTTCATATTGATACTTTTATCTCATAGAAAATTTGAGAAGAATCTAATAAAGATATATGTATTCAGATTTACAAGTTTTTGCAATATAATACTTTAATATACTATGACTCACAATGGGTTTACTATGAACATAGTCACTGCTAGAGTATTTCTAGATCACTGATAAAGTGGTTGTTCAGGTGTGCAGTTAGCACAGCCAACCTAAGGATATAAACCCTGTCCCATGATTTCTTAACTCCTTCTCTGTAACTCCCACACTCAGGTTTTTACCAGCCTGTCTCTCCTTCACATTTTATTTCCATTGAAAGTGAAAGCTATATTGCTCAGTAGTGTCTGACTCTTTGCAACCCCATGGACTGTAGCCTACCAGGCTCCTCCATCTGTGGGATTTTCCAGGCAAGAGTACTGGAGTGGATTGCCATTGCCTACTCCAGGGGATCCTCCAGACCCAGGAATCAAACGCAGGCTTCCTGCATTGTAGGCAGACACTTTACCATCTGAACCACCAAGGAAGTCCATTTTTTCTACTCCAATAAACTTCAGTCAGCTTCTTAATTAAAAAAAAAAGAAAATCCTTCACTTTATTCTATCACTCTTTCCCCACATTCCCCACGCTGCTGTTCTCAGCAGACTAACCTGAGCCACACATTTGCGCTGCCCACTGCTTCCATAACTTATAGGCTTTCTTTGCCCTCGACCACTATGTCCACCCTCGTCCATGACAGCCACATCTCTAAGTGCTTCGGCCTTTGGCAGCCTTGATTTTTCTCATCCTTGCTCACATTTGACCCTTTGGATGAGCCTTCCTGCAGTACCTCTTTCCTTTGTTGAATTTAAGGAGGATGCTACTTTTTCTAGCTTTCTTCCTACTTATATTGACAGCTCTCTGTCTCCTTAATTATACATGTTTCTTCTTTCTACCCACCCAGTGTGGACAATTCCCAGAATTAAAATCTCAACTCCTTTCTTTGCCTTTTCTGTCCTCTCTTTGTAGTTCTCACCTGCTCTTAGGACTCCTTTATTTGAATCAGACTTCCAAATGTTTACATCTGGAGAATATCACTCTCTGGATGTCTGGTTCTGCATTTCCAAAATCTTATGTTCTCTACTTTCAAAATACCTTCACTACCTGTTACTTCACAACAGATGATCAGTCTCCTCAATTCATATTCTTCTGTTTAATTTTTTTATGCTGTCATTCATTTTGAGTTCCATAATTGGGTTACTGCTCTTAAAAATTATTTAAATTACGTCAATCTGTTCATCAGAACTGTTCAGTGGCTCCCCATACCTTGAAATATAAAATCCTTAATTTGATGTTGACATTTTATAGTCTCACCTACATGTACTCTTACCACCTTATCTTCAAGTACTTACCTTCACTGATAACTTTTTCCAAAGCACTTCTGGTACTATATAAACCTGGACATACTTTGTTGATATCTACACTGAGTTAAATTCAAATGTAATAACTTCATCAAGATGAATTATTTTTCTTCTATAAGTTGTTGCCTGCAAAGAATAACCCCATGAGTTGCACAGTAGAAATTAATTGTGCTTTTGTAACTTTCATAGCTATCCTCTACTGTCAGGTTGTTCAACCTCAAATTTAAGACCTTCCTGTTCCTCTCTCATTTTTATTGTCCTACACTTATTTAATGTTTACTAAAATAAGAAATAATATATTATACTTGTGTGTAATTCTTGGGCTATCATTTTATAAATTGACATTTACTCATAGAGTAAGAATTTTAGGGATTACTAAACTTTGCCCAAGAAATTCCATTTTTTCTGCTGGGATGTAGAAGAAATTACAAAGTCCTTTTGTGCCAAAAGCAAACAGAGCCAAAGCTATTCACAGCTATTAAAAGAGAGAACAAAAATTTCCCAGGAAGCTCAAGAATGGGTTCCTTTGTAGTCTGTCTACAGAAGCCAGCTGGTCAGAAAAAATATTTAGAAGTCTAGAGCCAATATCTCTATTATAAACAATTACTTCCCAATTAGTACATTGATGTGTGCCATGCTGAGCTTTTTAAAACGAATGTCTATGTTTTAAACCTTTCTACTCAAATTGCAATATGGTAATAAAAGTAGGTAGTAGAATACCAAGACTTTTTTTCATTTACAAAATTCAATTTGGAATGAAAAATCATCCATTCTCAGATAATGACTAGAAAACTTAATGTGTACAGGCTCAGAAAATAGTTCTACTCATCTGAAAGCAGCAGTAGTTGTTTGCAAGGAAATACAAAGAGCAAGTACCTTGCTTGCCAGTAAGACATTTATGAGACAGATGAAAGTATTGTTCTGAATTTTGCTCAATGCACCAATTAAATAAAGGAAGGAGAAAACTTGACAATTAAAAAAATATATACTAAGAATATCAGTATCATAATTCAATATGTTTTATAAATGTTAGAGACCTAATGAATTTGATTAAAGCAGTTTAATTAAGGTAGAGTCTGCTGCGTTGCAACCCCCTTCCAGACAAAATAGCTCAGTGAACAGGTAGTAAGTCCCCAGTGAACTGTGAATATCAAAGTCGGGGAATATTCTTCATTTTAATGAGCTGTATTTTCTGAGCCCAGACCTCTCCCCTGACAGGGTGGCTGCAGGAGGCACAAATGAAAGTGGTTGTTTCCCTTTGAGACTTCCGGCTACTAAATGCTGTGAATGCCAGAAATTAAAATAGTGGCTCTGCAATTCTTTACGTCTGCTCTATCTTGCACTTGCCCTTGGGCTGGAAACTATTGTTAAAAGAAAAGACCCAACAATTAAGAATATTATTTCCGTATTTTTAAAAAATGATTCCTCCTTCTCTGAATATTAAGGCATTTGCAATATCATAACCCATTTCTTTTATAAAAGTTATATTTTCTTTTAAAAACAGCTCCATATAAATACAGATATATAAATCAAATATAGTGTCCTTCCACTAACCAAAAATTAGATCCATAACATGAATACTCTTTACAACCTCAGAGCAAAACTGTACTTATTTCACTGTTTAGAAAATTCACATGACATGATGGATTGCCATTTTCTGAATAGATGCTATTAAATAAAGTTGAAATGGATACATTCAATATTATTTTATAATATTTTTTTCATTTTCTTTAAATAAGAGTGTGGCAATCAGAAAATAAGTGTAAACATTCTGGCAGTTATTTTAAAATTATTATCCATAGTGTTAAGAACATGGAAACCTGATATTCAGTCATGTGACAACTGTTAGTACTTGACTCTCTGAATAATCATCTAGAAGCAAGTAATACTGTATATAAAATACCACCAAGAAATTGTTGGTTGGCACAGAAAGGAAACCTTGAGTAATTACACTTGATTTCAATAAACATGTCATGAAAGTTGGAAGGAAAACTAAACACAATTTCAAAGAAGTACATTCCACAAGAAATAGCATAATTACCTCAGTTAGCTAAAAGCTCATCTAGGTCTTCTGGATTTGTTCCAAAATACATGTAACTGTCCCGACCCAGGACTGCAGCTCATTGCAACCATGTCAAACACATACACACACACTGATTTATAGCTTCTAACATTTATAAGTACTAAAGTTGATTGAAGTGTCTTCAGAACCCTTCACTTGAACCGATTTTCTATACAAAAGGTGGTCTTACTTGGAAATCTACATGATCTTCATTGTAGTCTACTTTAGCAGAAAAAAAAAAAATCCTAACATTCTCTATATATGCATAAATCTCTCAACTCACTACTGTGTGAAAAGTCAGTGTGTTGCTGTTGTGATTTTGGACTAACCATGTCAAAGTTTGCTTGAATTATCTAGTATCTTTTTTTTTTTCCCTCCCATGGTTTTATAGCCTAATTTTATACTTTTTTGTCTCTCTTGTTTTCTAAAATCCAAAGTCTGGGCAAGTAATCACAGATTCATATACTCTCTGCTCATACATCTGCCAGAGTTTCATGGTCACAGATAGAGTTTCATGTTTTCAGATGAGGGCTGACACCTTAAGGCATTATTGTCTCCTCTCCATTATTGACTGTGTCTCCATGTCACTCAGGAATCACGAGTATTTGTTGGATGTTAAAACAATACCCACAAAGGTAAAAGTAGGTCACAGTCTTACTGGAAAGGTCCAGTATAACTTCTATCTTGAAATTCTCATTCATTATAAAAATATTTGAATTTATTCAGCTACATATAGTTTGGTTGCACATGACCAGGGTTAATTTGCTGGTTATCTCTCTGTGTATCTCTCTGTGTATCTTCTCTATGTGAGAAGATCTTTGGCTTTTAGATATGTTTAGCCTAAAAGTATTTTTCTGAAAGATTTGTCTTAAATAAGAAATCCTGGTTTGATGGTAATAGCAGTGCTGAAATACCCACAGTTTTTTTTGTTGTTGTTGAAGACATCCTTATTTATAATCAAGACATGTAGATCTGTTCCTGATATGTATTACATATTATATTGTAAATTTAAAGAGATTTTTTTCTATTGCTCATTAGTACTTTCAAGGAGGAAGAGTCTAGCATTAACAGTTCCAAGGAATAATACAGGATTTAGTGAATTGCTACTATAAATACCATTAGGGCCCTCAGGCGTACTTTCCGTTTAGGGTATGGTGACTGAACAGTAGTTAGAGTGATCTGTATTCTAAGTGTATAAAACTCTTCCCTTTTTTTATTCTTTGTAATTTTAAAAGATGTATTTCACTAAAATGTACAGGAGTTGTAAACAATAATATAGGTTATTTTGTATGTTGCATCACACAAAATAGATGTTCAACATGCACCTTTAAATAAATGCATAATTGCTTTGAATAATAAACATGGCTTTGATAGATATTGCTCGGACATTAAAAACAATTAAACCTCTAAAGTGAAATATTTTATTCTTCTGTGCTCACATATCCCAAATTGTTTGCTAGATTTATTTTTTCAACAAGGAATCCAAAATAAAATATTTGTGATCTCTCTTATTGTGATTTCTTCTTAAGAAAGTCTTATTAAGTAAACTATCTTACTTAAATGTGATATTCAGCTACTTTTCAAGCATAGTTCTTTTAGATATTTGCTTATATCTATGTTTGCTTGCTTCTTTTTTCTGTCTTTATTTTTCTCTATGTCATTTTTTCAGAAAAAATACCAAATATTTATTACTTTTCCCCCACTTAAAAAGACTGAACTTGTGGTGGTTTCTTAAAGAATCAAAAAAGGTATGATTTGATGATCTTGCAAGCTATCTTTCTATTTTTTTTTTCAGTGACTTGTTTTCTTTTCTGAGATTACATATTGTTGTAGATTATAATTACACAAGTCTTATAGCCTGATTCAACCCAAGAAACGATAATTATAATAGAAGCTGAGATCTGATTTATAAAGAGCTTTTCCTGTAAGTGCATAGCTTTTGTACAGTCACACTATTGAAAGTCTGTATATCATCTCTAGAAAAATGTAATAATACAGAACAGAAACAAAACACCAAAAAATAAACACAAATCACTTTGGTATCTTATTATCAAATATATTTCTAGTATCTGATGAAGCTTCACAATAATACACTTTATATGTGGTAGCAATATAAAAGAATTTGTAAGGTAACATAGCTTTGATGGTTCAGAGTAACCAGTTCTGGATTTGAATTGCAGCTCTACCAATTTTTATTATATGACACTATTCAAGTTGATATTAATTATTATTCTCAGCTTTTTCATCTATGAAATGAGAACAAAAGTACCTAATTCATAAAGCTATTGTAGGAATTAAATAAAAAATATAAAATAAAATGCTCAGCATGTTGCCTCACATGTGGTTACCATTTAATTAATATAAGCTATATTATATTCATTGAATTACACACAACTGAGTTGTTTTCTATTTAAATTTTAATTTCTATTTCATGAAAAATAGTTGAAATAGTTCCCCAAATGAGGTGAATAATAGAAAAAGCAAGAGGATTCCAGAGGGGGGAAAAAATCTACCTCTGCTTCATTGACTATGCTAAAGCCTTTGACTATATGGATCACAACAAACTATAGAAAGTTCTTAAAGAGATGGGAATACCAGATCACCTCACCTGTCTCCTGAGAAATCTGTATGCAGGACAAGAAGCAATAGTTAGAACTGGGCATGAAATAATGGACTGGTTCCAAATTGGGGAAAGAATGCATCAAGACTGTATATTATCACACTGCTTATTTAACTTATATGCAGAGTACATCATGAGAAATGACAGGCTAGGTGAAGCGTAAGCTGGAATCAAGATTCCTGGGAGAAATATCAATAATCTCAGATGTGCAGATGACACCACCCTTATGGCAGAAAGTAAAGAGGAACTAAAAAGCCTCTTGATGAAAGTGAAAGAGGAGAGTGAAAAAGCTGGCTTAAAACTCAGCTTTCAAAAAATGAAGATCTTTGTATTGGGTCCCATCACTTCATGGCAAATAGATGGACGAGGAAACAATAGAAAGTGGCAGAATTTATTTTCTAGGGCTCCAAAATCACTGCAGGTGGTGACTACAGCCATGAAATTAAAAGACATTTGCTCCTTGGAAGAAAAGCTGTAACAAACCTAGATAGCATGTTAAAAAACAGAGACAACACTTTGTCGACAAAGGTCTATCTAGTCAAGCCATGGTTTTTCCAGTAATCATGTGTAGATGTGAGAGTTGGATCATGAAGAAATCTGAGTGTCGAAGAATTGTTCCTTTTGAACAGTGGTGTTAGAGAAGACTCTTAGAGTCCTTGGACTGCAAGGAGATCCAACCAGTCCATCCTAAAGGAGATCAGTCCTGAATATTCATTGAAATGACTGGAGCTGAAATTCCAATACTTTGGCCACCTGATGCGAAGAACTGACTCATTAGAAAAGACGCTGCTGCTGGGAAAGATTGAAAGCAGGAGAAGGGGACGACAGAGGATGAGATGGTTGGATGGCATCACCAACATGATGGACATGAGTTTGAGCAAGCTCCGGGAATTGGTGATGGACAGGGAAGCCTGGCGTGCTGCAGTCCATGGGACTCTGCAAAGAGTTAGACGTGACTGAGTGACTGAGCTGGACTGAGTTCCCCAAACTATAAAATATAAAAATACTAGTGTCTGATACTGAAAGTATTATGAATTTTAACCCATTGTTTATATGAAGGGGAACTATACAGCATTGTTATTTATTTTGATGGCAGATTTTTGATGTATCGTGTTGATAAATCGCCAATAGTAAGACCAAGTAGATTTACTCCACCATTCTTCTCTCAGAATACAGGCACACCCTCACACACACGGCAGAGCACTGCATCAATAGTAACCTGTAATAATCGTCGCATAGGACAGACTGTAGGCTTGTGAGCATCTTCCTGGTGTTAAGGATCTCAGCTTGTAGATATATCCCAAGGACTAGGATCTCATCCTGTGTTTCACTCATGTTACTGAGGAGCTCCATCAGGGTAATTGGGCTTCTCTGTTTTCAAATATTTAATTATGAAATAAGGAGNCTTCCTGGTGTTAAGGATCTCAGCTTGTAGATATATCCCAAGGACTAGGATCTCATCCTGTGTTTCACTCATGTTACTGAGGAGCTCCATCAGGGTAATTGGGCTTCTCTGTTTTCAAATATTTAATTATGAAATAAGGAGTAATAATATCTTCTTTACTAACCTTGAAGAATGGCTGAGTGTGTGAAAACAGACTGTCTTGACACTGAGTCTGTTCTAGATTAATCTGAACCTCAAGAATTAAAGAAAGCAAGCAAAAGTGAAAATCTAGCATACAGATGACCGAAATAGCCTCTCCAGGACTATTGTTCACTTTTTTTCACTGGAGAATGACTGGAATATGGTGTCAAGAAGCCAGTTAGATCCTATGGGCTGAGAGTTTTACCTGAGGTAGGAGACAGTGTAGCAAGTCAGGACGATGGACCAGGAGCTGTGGAAGCATGGAGTAGGGCAGTTTGCAAGGGCAAGGGGCTGTCAGAGGAGCAGTACAAAAAGAGAAATGCAGAATTAGGATATAACAGAACAGGACTTTCCCCCCATTTCTGTAATTCTGATTTGTCAATCAGAATTTTGAGGTAATTTATTTAAAAGATCACGAAAAAAATTGTTAGAGAGGAAAACAGAGAACAGGAAATGGAAGAGGGAAGAAAGTTGTTTTGTTTGCTTGGTGTTCTTTTTAAAGTTTCATAAAGACAAGGGAAATATTCTAAAATTATTTCAAAAGAAGACTTTTTCTTCACATATGAGATGGATTGAAGGAGTAAATTCAACTCGATAGCCTATAGAGAAGCGTACTGCCTTAGATTATTACTCTAAGAATATGTCAAGAGATATTTAAATTTTAAAAGTGCATCTGGGTGTGTGTGTGTGTTCATGAGAGAGAGAGAGTCTTCGTCCTTCAGAAAGGACAGAAGCTTTCCAACAAGCTAACCTTGGAAAGGATGCTAGTCATTAACTTAATTAGAATTGACCTATAAGAATATGTTGCCTTTAATTCAATCACCTTAAAATAAGTAACTTCAAAGCAATGGAAAAATAAGGTTGACTGTAGAGGCAACACCAAAAAGGAAAAAGAAACACACACACATGCAACTAAACTTATAAAGAAGGGTGTCATTCTATTTAGCAAGCCAAGGATAAGTATGCTTCTTTTCCTCAGCATCACAGTGAATGTGGAAAATTCAGTGATCTCGTTTGTATTTTTTCTTCATATTTTAACACTTCCAGATAAAATCAGAATGTAAGTTTGAGATTTTACATAGTGTCACATTCAATTAAAATAAAACCGGCAAAGTCAGAATGAGGAAAGCCAGTGAAAGTCAAAGAAGGGATCTGGCTGGCATCGAAGTCTGCTGTGCTATGCTATATGTGTGAGTCCACAATCCATTTAAATAAAAAGGACAGGTAGGAAGGAACATTGTTTTAGATGTGAAGAAAAGGGGTACAGCACTGCTTCCTGAGAAAAGAGAATCATGGGTCTCCTTTGTAAGGAAAAAGATTCATACCTGTGCAAACTGGTGAAACACGTGGCACAATAAAAGTGAGGAAAGCACTGCTGGAGAAGAGTCATGAATTTAAAATAAAAGGGAGAAGAGACGGGGAAAGGCAATAACACCTGCCATTATGAAGGCAGGGGTGTCTCCAGGGGATGAAGAATAGTGGATGCCTTGAATGAAGGCTTCAGATCGTGGATGGCGAGTCATGCTAACAGACCAGCAAGGAACCATGAGGCGAGTGGGGTTTAGGTAAGAAAACAGGGAGGAAAAAAAAAAATTACACACTTGAAAGAAAAGAAAATGAGGAAACAGTAACTCAGAAAACACAGGTTTATCTGAAATTTATAGAAGACAAGGGGAAGGTGGATGGGGAAAATTTGAGAAGTTATTGGAGGAGATGATAAAGAGAAAGAAAATAACCCAGGGTGGCCAGAAAAAAAGTCTGAGAAAAAAATAAGTAAATAAATAGGAAAGAGAGAGTGACACAGAACCTAAGATTAGGGGAAGAGTTGGAATGTATAGAATCAAGGTGGGGGAAAGGAGAGCCATTTAAAAAAAAACCCTCAGAAGGATACATACATTCAGGAAGACAGAACTGAAGACGGCAGAATGCCAATGGCAAGCAGAGGAGGGTTTGTGGGCTCAAAGCGAGGACTCCAGTTAAAGGAAGAAGAAGCACATGATTAAATAGCCAAAAACAGCCTTAAAAAAGTGTCCCATGTGAATGATTTTTCTCTTTTTTTTGGAAGAAAAGGACATCGACTGCTGATAGCCAAAAAGACTTCTGAGTTCTGCCTGAGGGTTGCTATTTAAAAGGAATTCATGGAGATGAATGTTGTCTTTCGGCACAATGCAAAAACAAAGGGGTTGATGATGATATTTTTTAAAAGTTAGAGAGTTCTCATGATAAGATTTGTGTTCAGGAATCTTCCATCAAAGGCTGGCAAGGTGCCATAAGGACAGATACCTCTAACTGACTGGGGTACTTCAGAGAAGTCACAAACTTGAAGCAGAAGGGAGCTGGCAAGGATGCTTTTCACAGATGGGACAAGAATCACGCTTTACGATGAGGCAGAAAAACCGTGTGCCTCGTATGAAATGTGGGGAGCTGGTATTTCCCCACTGCCTTCAGTCAGTACATAATAAAAAGGAGATGTGATACTGGAGGTGAGGTTTAAATTAGCTCACTTCACTCAGACCCTATAAGTTTTGTTGTTACATCAGTTCAAGCATATGAAAATCAGAGCAGGAAGAGAAAGTGCCCTGAAACACAGAAGTACAAATTTCATCAGAAGCCTTTCTATACGGCCAGGAACCCTCCCTCCTATGGTGACGAAATGAAAATGCTTAGGCTGTAGACAAGATGAAGCCCAGAGTGACTACTGTTCAGATGTCTGACCTTGGAAAAGTTATTCAATCTCTGAGTTTCTTAATGTGTAAAGAATATGTGAAAATACTTTTCAATGCCATTTCTCTTGCAAAGATTTAGAAATCATACACACAGTATAAACCTTCTGTTAAAAGTGTTTTTCTATCAATTTTGTTCTCAATATTCAGTTTTATTATGTAAGTTTTAAAATCGATCGAGTGATATCACATGTAAGGTGTCTCCCATGTGGCTGGGATTGTGGGTGTGTGGTGTGGTGTGTTGGTGTGTGTTTTGGGAAATTAGGTGAAAAAAAAGGACCATTTTCCTAATATGAAAAAAAAAAAAAAAACATTAACCATTGCTAAAACACGAAATTGAAAGCCCCACTGGATATAGTTCTGTCTGGAAACTTCTGGCTTTTTCCTCAGGAAAATCTAACCATTATATTGGTAATGAAAAAGCCAAAGTACCATTTCCTTTGGGAATTAAATTTGTTTAGCTTTCTAAAGCTGCTAATCCAGTGCCAATAGGTGTCTAAATGTGGACTGAGTTCTTTTCTGAGGACAAAAGAAAAGTTTGGCAGCTGGAACTGCAAACTCAAAGCTCACTTCTCATACATGGTGAAGAGTTTTAGTAACAAGGCCAGCCACTCCACTCACAGGCTTGGCTCCCAGAGACCCTGATGCAGTGTCAGAATGAACCCATCTTCACTGATTCTGAGGTCTTCCAACTGTCGTATGCTTTGGCTAGATAAAATTTAATTCTCTAAATGAAAGCCTGCTGGGTGTGTTTGTATTTTTTATAGCATCATAGCAACAGTAGATCAGAGTTCTATGAGAGCAAAACAGTCTCCTTTTGCTTACTGTTTTATTCCTAACACATAATAGCACACTGTTTCAATCTCTAACAAAGAGTGAATGATCAATAAATATTGATAAGTATTGACTGACTGAGTAAATAACACAGAGAAACATGACCTCTTCTGCCCTTTAATGAATAACTGGAAAAAGATATTGCTTATTTAGCACTGGTTGTGTTGAAAAACCCATGTACGATCTGGGATGTGCAGTATGCATGTATTTCTTTATACTCTAATAATTTAGCACAAATTAAATCCAAAGACCATCAGATCAGTTCAGTTCAGTTGCTCAGTTGTGTCTGACTCTTTGTGACCCCATGAACCACAGCACGCCAGGCCTCCCTGTCCATCACCAACTCCCAGAGTCCACCCAAACCCATCTGCATTGAGTCGATGATGCCATCCAGCCATCTCATCCTCTGTTGTTCCCTTCTCCTTCTGTCCTCAATCTTTCNAAAAAAAAAAAAAAAAACATGCATTTTCTCATCTATCTGCCTTTGGCTTTGTGGGGCTCCCTTTTATTGTCACCTATCAGAATTCTGTTCAGAACCCAGCTATTGGTGTCCTCTTCCGTGAACTCAATTTTCCCGACTAGATGTTTCCTCTCCCTCCATTGAACTTCCTGCATCGTTTGGGTCACACATACACGCTTGCATTTTAACGTTCACATATGTCTTACGGCAAAACAAGGTGACCAGCTCTTTTATGTTATAAGGCATATGTTATGTGTACTGGTGTTCTTTACTCTCTAATGCTTTGAGGGTTATATTAGTTTGCTAGGGCTGCCGTAACAAAATGCCCCAGACTGGGTACTTACAGAGAGTTATTCCCTTACCGTCCTGGGGGTTCAGGATCAGGGTATGGGCTAGTTGGTCTTTTCCTGAGGCCCTGCTGTGGCTTGCAGAGGCCATCTTTCCACTGTGTCCGAATATCGCCTTGCCTCTGTGCACAGAAATGCATCTCTTCCTCCCCTTATAAGGACATGTTATACTGGATTAGCTCCCCTGCCTTAAGACCTCATTTAACCTTAATTCCCACTTCCCTGGTGGTCCAATGGCTACGACTCTGTGCTCCCAATGTAGGGAGCCCAGGTTTGATCCCTGGTCAGGGGAACTAGATCCCACAGGCCACAACTGTTTGGTTTCCCTGGTGGCTCAGACAGTAAAGAATCTGCCCACAATGTGGGACACCCGGGTTTGATCCCTGGGTCGAGCAGATCCCTTGGGAAGGGAAATGGCAACCCACTCCAGAATTCCTGGCTGGGGAATCCCATGGACAGAGGAGCCTAGCAGTTTACAGTGCATGGAGTTGCAGAGTCTAACGTGACCGAGCGACCTAACACACACGCCACTTTATAGGCCTTGTTTTTAAAATATACTCACACTGGGAGTGAACGCTTTAGCATATGCACTGTACAGAGGGGACAGAACTCAATCCGTAACAGTCACAGAAAGTATTTGAGAATATCGGATCATTTTAATGCTGATTAGTTGTAGGGTATGGTGTGCTAGTACCTGTTTAGCAACCAGTTCTCAGAGTCGCTCTGACTTGTAGTCTTTTCTTTTTCCAAGTACAGCCACCACGCTGGAATGTAGACTGTCAATATGCTAGCTAGCTTGAAGTTTTTGCAGACAACCCAGTGATCAATTTTGAATGGGTACTAGTATCTTTCAGGTCTGGTGGTTAAAAAAAGGGGGCTGGAGGAGAAGTGGTATGAAGATTTTTCATTTTGTTTTGTTTTTTACTTTGTTCATCCACAACATGGAGCCTCAAACTCAGAAATCAAACTGTGTTGGGGGAAAAAAGTTCTATTACTTACAAACATAAGTCTGAAGACAGCAATTCAGACTTACTACAGGAGCTGTTTTTCAGATGATGCTTATCTTTGCTTGAATGCCCAGTAAGTTGATAACTGAATAAAGAAAAACTTCACAAAGTGACATTTGAATGGACAGCACATTAAATTAAGTCATTAAAAATTGAATCCCCAGTAGGAAGCTTAATCATTATAATTAAACCAAGTAGTTTAAATAAAGTCTAGCCCAATCAGTAATGCTGCTTTCAAATGCTTTATGTGTTTTGATAACTTGTTCATTAGGAAAATTTTCTATTTAGCATAAGTAAAAGGAATGTACCTCTCAAAGAATAACATTCTATTATTTTCTAAACACTTCCCTCTCTAGTATGCAATATATATTCAGACATTACTGAGAAAAATAATGTGGTACTGTACATAATGTTTTGTGTAGTTATTGATTCAGAAATGCACTCTATAATAGTTTGGTGTGGCTTGAATGCCTTGACCAATGTGAAAATGATAGAAAGGTTATCAATTACTGCAGACACCGCTGAAACCATGCATATGGACATGACGCTTTGTGCAGACATCACTGACCCAAAGAGTCCTGTTGTGATAATTTGGTGTCTCCTGAATGGTTTAATCAATATAATCCAGAGTGTAAAGGTTATCAATTACTGCAGGCATTATTGAGGAGACTTCTGTTTACAGTGCTTCTAATATAAACATTGTATGTATTGGTCAGCCACTCTCACCTGCAGTACCCACTCCGGTAGTGATATACCAGACTCCAGCCGCTTGTCTTCAGCCAGCTGGACTTCACAGCTCTCTAGATGCTTTTACTCACAAGAATATGATGGTTTCTGCCAAATACTGACCCTGCAGTAGGACTTCTTTAGTTACAAAGAATAGTTATTTTTAGCTCTTCAAATGTAAGTATAAAGGTTATGATCTGTTCATTGAAGTCCTTCATTCACAGCATTACAGCATTTTTTAATGTTTGAAAACACTTCATAAGAAAATGCTGGCATTATATTAAGTGATTGGGGATTGTAAATATATTTTTAATTATAAATGTTTTATAAACATACATTAAATGTGTATCTATATCATAATTCAGGGGTGAGTTTTGAAGCAGTGTTTACTTTCTAAAAAGGAGTTCAAAATCACTTCACATTAGTAAGCATATATAGCATGTCACTGTCAAGATGTTTTTGTTTCTCAAATTTTCAGTCTGATTCAATAACTTGACAATATGATACATAGAGTTAGAGTTATTCTAGATGGGATTTAGTCAATATTCTTTGATTTTGTGGATCATCTGGTCTCAGCCTTTCCCTGGAACCTGGCATGACTCAGAGAATTATTATTGTTCACTCACTAAGTCATGATCATGTCTGACTCTTGCAGCCCCATGGATTGTAGCACAGCAGGCTTCCCTCTCCTTCACTATCTCTTGGAGTTTGCTCAAATTCATGTCCACTGAGTCAGTGATGTCATCCAACCATCTCGTCCTTGCTGCCATCTATTCTCACTTTATTATTATTGTGTAAAGTCTCTATTGTCTAACTTTAATCATCACTTTGTGCATGTGAGCACATACACACACACACATACATACTCTGCCTCTGTGTTCTTCAAAGCTGGAAAGGAAAGTACAGTATATATCATGGGCAATGAAGGTAATCTGTTATATTTTCAAGTTTCTATTGATTTATTTGTGTATCAGTTCAGTTCAGTCGCTCAGTCGTGTCCAACTCTTTGCCACCCCATGAACCTCAGCATACCAGGCCTCCCTGTCCATCACAAACTCCCAGAGTTTATCCAGACACATGTCCATTGAGTCGGTGATGCCATCCAACCATCTCATCCTCTGTCATCCCCTTCTCTTCCTGCTCTCAATCTTTCCCAGCATCAGGGTCTTTTCAAATGAGTTAGCTCTTCGCATCAGGTGGCCAAAATATTGGAGTTTCAGCTTCAACATCAGTCCTTCCAATGAACACCCGGGACTGATTTCCTTTAGGATGAACTGGTACTCTCAAGAGTCTTCTGCAACACCACAGTTCAAAAGCATCAATTCTTCTGCGCTCAGCTTTCTTTGTAGTTCCAACTCTCACATCCATACATGATCACTAGATGGACCTTTTTTGGCAAAGTAATGTCTCTGCTTTTTAATATGCTAAGTTGGTCATAACTTTTCTTCCAAGGAGTAAGCATCTTTTAATTTCATATATAGATATACGAAAACTGTAAATCCTTCATGGAAACACTCTAGCTGTCTTCTAAAACTGTTGGGATCAAGGGACCATGTTTTCAGAGTTTATGGTTGAAAGAATGAGTATTTTATGGTGTACTTTTTTTTTTTAATAAAAAGAAGTCATTAGCCTAATTGCCATTTTAATTCGCTATTTTCTCCATCCCCCCTTTCCACCTTCCTGTCCTTTCTCTCTCTCCTGTTCTACCTTCCACCATTTTTAATTCAGCTTGCTAGGATCTATTGTCTCTAACTCTCTTACACTGTACTTCTGATATAACTTTTACTTTTTATTGTCCTCATGATATTCATGTTCCTCAACCAGGAAAACATTTGATGAATTAAGTCTTTGATACTTGACTCATTGCTCTTTGAAACTTGGGTGTCATTGAATGTGATATAAAAGATTCAGTAAGTTTTATAACAAGTAATAAATGTTTTGTTCAGTTCCTTCAGTATGATCCTCTTTAATATTAACAGAGTAAAAGAAGGCACAATCAATTGTAATAACTTACAAAGAATAAGACTTACGCCATAACTATATAAACTAAACAGTAATAGATATGCTGAACTATTCTGTGATGTAGGGGACTGTCTGGACTATAAAATCTGGCTTTACATCTTTATAGAAAGTGACCTCAGTAGCATAATTTCAGTTCTCTCATTGATAATATAAGTGGAATGGAAGCAGTAATAGGGTGGTGGATTTTCTAATAACCCTTCTACTACCTAAAATGATGAGTCTGAGCAAATTGTACCTTGTGGTAAATCAAAAGAGCTGACTCGTTAGGAAAGATCCTGTTGCTGGGAAAGATTGAAAGCAAAAGGAGAAGGGGATGGCAGGAGATGAGAAGGTTAGATAACATCACTGACTCAGTGGACATGAATTTGAGCAAACTGCAGGGGATAGCAGAGGACAGGGAAGCCTGGCATGCTGCACTCTATAGGGTTGCAAAGAGTCAGACACGACTTAGCAACTGAACAACAACAAAATCATAATAAATGTTGGCTTTTTTAATGATTATCATTGAGGTTTTATTATCTGAGAGCAAAAAAAAATGTGCATTTTTCATTTTCTTCTTTTACTTGAGGTAGCAAGCCTTTGTAACAGAACTATCTAGATATCAATTCAGAGATTTTATTTTTGTCTAACTTATAGTGGAAATAAAATCTGCTTTTCTAGCTCTTGTTGAATTTGTAAATGTAATTAGGTGAGATAAGTTTTATGAAGAGCTAACACATTCAACAAAATCAAACATTAATTGAATAAATAAATAAGATAATATAGGCAGTTAATTCCAGTTTGTAAATGTCTGACTTCTTAAAGATTGAATTCACATTTTAAAATACCACTCAAAATCCAAAATGTAGAAGCAAATACTGTCGAAGTGGCTGGGCACTGATTTCTAAGGTGATCTACAGTGTAAAGATGTTACTTCTGTTTAATATGAGTCTGGTCATATTTCCCGGTGAGATTACATATTTTCTCTGTAAGAGGAAAATTACATTGAGTTTCTGCTGCTATATGTACTCAAGATCTTTTGTTGTTGGAAAATGTTCTCCTTTATTCCTTGTAAGATCCAGTTTATTATATAAATGCTCAGCAGTAGTTCCCTCAGAAATATTCTTTATAAAAATATGAAAAATACATTTTTGGATTTATATTAATAAAGTGTCTTTGAATGTAATTTTAGAATTCCTAACATTAAGACATCTGTTTATCACTAAGAGGTAGAATTTATTCACTTCAAGAAGTCTTTGTTAGAAGACCCATATAGTCAGCATTCAGTACATACATGATCAACATTTATGTATTTTTCTTGTTTTCTTTTTCATTGGCTATGCTCAGCAAATCCATACAATGATGCCTTTGATCATATCTCTATATTCTCTGTTCCTATTAGAAGCCAGTTTTCACTGTTCTCTTTTATCTCTAAACATAGATCCTATTATTTTTCTTTCTTTACCAGTCTTTTCTTACAAAATCAGCACTTTTGTCACATATGCTTCCATTATATTGTAAAGAAGAAAAAAAAAATACCTGTAGCCAGGATAAGGTAAATTGGTAGCATTAACAAAACATTCCTCAGTGCGCTATGTGAGGGTCCACGTTATTGGTGCAGTGACGGGGGTTCTCATCTTGTTCTACACCCCACAGAGCTCCCACCGACATCTGAGGACATTGAGCTCTCACACGTGCTCTGTACTCTGCTTCATTCTTCCTTTAGATATAGGTCAACACCATCCCATAGCTCTCATGGCAACTGAGTGTTTTGATGTTATGTGATTTCTGCAGTATTTTTGTGTGGAATCTTTGTATATGCAGGCATGTACTGAGAAATATTTTCTCCTGCTTTTTCCACCATGACTATAAAGGGTTCAACTAAGGGAGAAAGCATCTGGCTTTGGCCCCATATAGATGTGATGAAAATTAGCATCTTTTCAGGATGATTTATTAGATAAGGTTGATTTTACATCCGAGCTCTGTTGATCTGTCCTAGGTGTTAAATGTGAATTACTGAATCTATAATATCCAGCATAAGACCAAAATATCATAAAGTGTCTTAATAAATGTTAATTAAGTTTGAACTATACCATAATGATGAGAGATGCATGAAAAGGAACAATCCTGGCAAACCATAGTCTTCACCCTTCTGTCTCAGTTTCAGATGATGTATTTAGTGGGAAGCCATTGTTTTGAGGAAAATGGGTAGAGAAGGAGGAATCCTTGTAATGAAATGCTTCTATTTAAACTAGAGTATCTGAAAATGCACATACAATGATGGATATTTTAATCTTATGATGATTCTTAGGATATTCTAAAATGATTCTTCCATTACACACTGGAGAAACTCATGCATAAGTCCTCGCAAAGAGATAGGAAACAAAGAATTGAGTTCTTCATTAAAGAAAAGATTACAATTATGGCAAAAATGAAATTTCAGATTAAATAAGTACTTAAAATTCTAAAAAAAAAAACAAACAAACCCAGTTTTGGTGTCGGAATTTCTAGGTTTACATCCTAACTCTTATATTTCCATGTTATTTCCTCACAAGCAAATCACTGAAATATGTCTCAGTTTCTTCATCAGTGAAATAAGAATCATGAAAACACCTGCTTGAGAAAGTTTTGCTAGAGCTAAATATATTTGCTTGGCCAAAACGTTCATCTGGGTTTATTCTGTACTTTGAATGAGCTTTTTTTGCCAATCTAGGATAAGATTTGAACTTAAGAAATAGTGACAAATGAACGGCCCAAAACATATCCACTTGGAATGTTGGGGTGGAGACGGCAAATTCCACAGTAAACACTTGCCCAGGTCTTTGGACTAAATCACAAGGGTGGTAAAGTTTTACAAGTTCTACATGGCAGTTTTTTGTGTGTCTCACAACTAGCAAAACACAAATCCAATACAAATTTATCTGGATTTCTTCAGCAGAGTTTTAGTCAATGCAAGTGCTTTTTCATTACTTGTCTGTGGCCCTATCTTGTTGGAGGTCTTGCCGTTTGAGTCAATCATATTTTCAGTCTTAAAATTACCTTAAAAAAATTTTTTCCATCCATTCTTAGTTGATCATAGGAAATCTGATCCTCCTGATTTTATGAACTTGCCTCTGTAGGAAGAAAGCAGATAATATTTTGTTATTTCCAGTTGCATTAAATGTGCTGTCGCAAAACGTCATTCTCTTGGTCAGGTAACTAGATAGGAGACGACATTTTTTAGCGCACTGGAATGCTATGATGTTTAACTAGCAAAGTCCATCAGGCTGACACAGGATTGGATAGACCTGGTTGTTTGAACAGCTGATAGATGACTGTGATAAACTTTGCTTCAGTGATTGTACCTCTATATCTAATGCACTGGAGAGAGATGCTGTCCATCAAGGCATTCTGGAGCACATGTCAGAGTGACCCCTGTGATTGCTTCTTTAACCCTTTTCAGACACAACGTTTTATGTGCATATTGTAGCATGTCACACATCCTTGTCAAAATAGCACTGATCTTTAATTTTTTATAGAGTGATAAATATTTTAAAAAGCTAGGGTTCTTTCTTCCTTCTCTCATTCTCCAGAGCATTTGTTTCTCATGTTTTCCAATATTTGTATATAAAGGAGTAAAAGACTATGTACAGTGGTTGGAATCTGCTTATACTTTTGCACAATAATAAAGATATTTGCATGGGCCTTTTTCTAATAACCATAGCTGTAGAAACTCACATTGAATAACTCTCCTGGAACAGGGTGAAGGGCAAAACTATGTGGGGGAGCCCCTAGAGTTCCTTCTATTGATCAGTTACTGTTCATGTGTTAAAAAGTGGAAAGGGGGGAAGGAGAAGATTGCATATACATATCTGAATTTTATATATAATTGTGAATTGTCTCTCTTCTTTGTCATTGTCTTTATTGCTTGGAACACAAAAGAAAAAGTATTCTAATGGTGCAAGCAAGAAATCCTCTTTCCTAGTAACATGGAAACTTACATTACCATATGTAAAATAGATAGCCAAGGGAAATTTGCTCTGTGGCTCAGGAAACTCAAACAGGGCTCTCAATCAACCTAGAGAGGTGAGTAGGGGAGGGAGATGGGAGTTTCAAAAGGGACAGGATAAAAAAAAAAAAGAAAGACATCCCCTTTCCTAAGTTTTCCCTCTTCCTCCCCAACATGGAAAGCAGAAGTCAGAAAGAAAAAAGTGTCGGACACAGACATATTGTATTACCTTTGTATTACTGGATGTGGTAGGAAGTATCTACTTCCCATTATCTAGTTCAAAATAGGTCCTCTTCTCAGAAAATTGTTATTGTGAATTTAATATGTATAAGACTCCAATGGTTGCAGAATCTGTAAGCTTTGTAGAAAATAGAAGGCATGGTTCTGTATTCCAATGGATTTATAATAATATAATGATAATTATTATTAAAACACATAAGTGTTCTCTTACTTTTATTAGAATAGTATTATTCTTAAAACACATGTGGAGAAGGCAATGGTAACCCACTCCAGTACTCTTGCCTGGAAAATCCCATGGATAGAGGAGCCTGGTAGGCTGCAGTCCATGGGGTCACTGGGAGTCGGACACGACTGAGCGACTTCCCTTTCACTTTTCACTTTCATGCATTGGAGAAGGAAATGGCAACCCACTCCAGTGTTCTTGCCTGGAGAATCCCAGGGACGGGGGAGCCTGATGGGTTGCTGTCTATGGGGTCTCACAGAGTCGGACACGACTGAAGCAACTTAGCAGTAGCAGTAGAACATGAGTCTGTGGATAGTTCAAACAGAGTTTCATGCTCATGTTAGAGTTGATAAGATAAAGAAGCAGTGTATGAGACAGCCAGTGATGATATCCTATAAACACAAAGCAGGGAAGTATATATAACAAATTATACATGCTAAAATTTATTTCTTTTAATGGGAATACTCTAGGTATATAAAACACAAAATGTATGCTAAACCAGTGTTTGAAGGATTTTTATCATTGACAATAAGGACCATATATTCTTTTTCACCCTAGTTATACCTGTACCCTTGTACGTACCAGTGAATTCCATGAGGAAGATGATAGTTCTGTTGCAGGAAGGGGGACCCCTTCCAGGGCCTAAACTGGGTTCTTATGTAACACTCGGAAATGAATTGTCCGAGGAGATACATGTGCTGACAAAGCAAGAGATTTTATTGGGAAAGGGCACCCGGGTGGAGAGCGGTAGGGGAAGGGAACCCAGGAGAACTGCTCTGCCGCGTGGCTCGAAGTCTCAGGTTTTATGGTGATGGGATTAGTTTCCGGGTGGTCTTTGGCCAGTCATTCTAATTCAGAGTCCTGGTGATGCACACATCACTCAGCCAAGACAGATGCTAGCGAGAGGGATTCTGTGAAGTGGACGGACATGTGGTGTCTCCTTTAGACCTTTCCCAAACTCTTCTGATTGGTGGTGGCTTATTAGTTCCATATTCCTTACCAGGATCTCCTGTTGTAAAACAACTTATGTGAATGGTTACTAAAGGGCCTGCCCAGGGTGGGTGGTTTCTGTCAGTGTGCTTCCTCTAACAGTTCCATTTAAAGTCTGAAAGGCTAATATGTCAAAAGCTGATGTGCTATCTGAAATGTGGATGTTCATATTTACTTTGAGTCCAGTAAATGCAAAATGATACTGCCAATCACTGGACTCTAGTGGGCTTCATGTCTGTTGGCAATTCATTGTCCCTATTTCTCTAAACTGAGCACAGCCATGTGCCCCCAAAATAAAAAGGACTGTAGGGATTGTGGGGGAAATATTTGGGATTTGAGCCAGTGCACAAAGGTCATTTACTAAAAAAGTGATATAGAGGGATGTGTAGAGAAGTAGGATGTATATTTAAGTTCATATTTGGCTCAGCTTGAAGATTGTGAGGAAAGAGGGAAATTACTAAAGATGACATCTTGGTTTTGGTATCAATTAGTCTTCATAAATAAGATTAAACTTCTAAGAGGTAAGTCCAGGAATTTAAGAGCATATAATTTATATTAATATAATAATAAACTCTCTGTCTTGTCACAATATGCTTCTTACTTAGTTATTTACTATCTGAAAATATGTTGAGTTTCAATTCTGCCTTAGGCATTACCTGTTATACCTCATGCCTGTGTAACTCGAATCTGAGTTGTTAAGGTTCTTAGATATCTCCCATCCTCTGAGGTCTCTCTGTCTTTTATTATTTGAATAAAAATATCCAAGCACTGTACATAGAGTGGGGAACACAATGCCTCCCATTTTCCCATTCATCCTACCTTATCCAGCCCTGGGCCCTGCCTCTGGTCCCTTGTTCAGAGGATCACTAACACAGGACACTTCGAGTGTTTTGTTACGGTGGGAAGATATTGTACCAAATAAAAATTCGGGAACTACTTAAAATTCAGATGTTTGATGTCAGAGTTCTCTCATTTACACTATTCTGCCAACCATCCCTTCATCCCAGTGACAGATGATTCCTTCTTGACTCCAACCTTGAATCTACCTAACTCTTCCTGCCTCTCCTGCTTCCCAAGTCCATGGTGCTTCTCTCTAGAGCTCTGCTTGGAAACTCATGATGTTTCTGCCTCATTTTGCAGAACAATTTTTTTTTTTCTTCTTAGCCATCCAGGCTATGCTCAGAAAGGCTTCTTTTGTAAACCAAATGGCTCATACAGAGTCACCTATTCACTTTCCTTAAAAAACAAACCAAAAATATATCTGTCCCTCCCCTCTGTTACCAAATAGCTTTCTTGTTTCTTTTTCCAAGGGTCTTTCCTCCAGCTGAAAACCCAGTACCTCCTCTGTGGCCAAGTCGTTCCTTTCTTATTCTCTTTTCCTGAACCTGAGGCTCCCAACAAGCTTTCATCACCTCTTGCTTGCTACCTGCACCTACTAACTAGCTGCAGAATAAGGCAGTGTCTCACTGCATTCAGAAGGCTAGTGAAATAGATACTTTTCATTTATTTTAAAGGACTGCTGACAATAGAAATATGCTGACAGATAGGGGCTAACACACATAAGTTATAAGAGAAAATTGCTTGTTCTCAATACTATTATTCTTCTGGTGGAAAAATTTTTTAAAAAATTCTGTCTCTCAAACAAAGCCAGTTTTATATATGTTGGGTTGGCCAAAAACTTTGTTCATACTTTCCATAAGATGTTATGGAAAAACTCAAATGATCTTTTTGGCCAGACCCAACCTATAGACTTTTGGAATAGGTTGTCTATTTTATGAAACTTTTTAACAAATCAAGCTTTGGATTTTAGAGTCATTCATTTAATTTTTATTTTATTTTTATTAACTCTGTTCACATCACAGTATTCCTTTCTACTTCCTTTAGACTTAGGGTTCTTTTTGAGTCCGCTATTTTGGACACTTACTTTATTTAACACTCAGCTTTCCTTTTTTTTCAATTAATCATTTAACACTGCAAAATTTTTCCCACATACTCTCTTAATCTAGATGCCACTAGTTTTGATTCATTATCGATCCATCATGATTTCTAAATGTCTTTGTGATTATGCCCTAGACCCATGAGTCTATACTCAATTGTTTGTTTACTATGATTTTTTAAAATTATTTATTTCCTTCTTAAATTAATATTTAATGTAGTCTGTATGAAATTTATATTTTGAAATTTGGGAATGCTTCTTATATGGCCTAAAACAAATGCTTCTTATATGGCCTAAAACTATCTTGTGGAAAGAACTTTTTTTTTTCCTACCCATTTTGGACATTGCTTTCATAAAATGCAGTGAATTGAAAAATAAATGTCACTGGAAAAATAAAAACTTTAAAAATGCTTACAGCTCAAACAATTAACATTAGGATCCAAAGGAAAAAGCCACATGCAGATAAAATAGCTTCAGTGAGTAACAGTCATTCAGTTGTGTCTGACTCTTTCCTACCCCATGGACTGTAGCCTGCCAGGCTCCTCTGCCCATGGAATTCTCCAGGCAAGAATGTTGGAGTGGGTTGCCATTTCCTTCTCCAGGAAAAATAGCTTCAGACCATTGCCCAATTTTGATCTTTAAAATGTTATCTTTATATAATTGTGTTCTCTATATCTATGAGACCTGAAAAACATCTTGGATTCCAAACTTCTCTATGTAGAAGACTTTCAGGATGCTAATGAAATGGTAGAAGAATTCCCATAAGAGCAGAAGAGTCCTCAGTGAATTGCACACTTAGAAACAACATAGGTGTAGAGGTGATTATGGCAGTTAATGCTCCCAGTGCCACTCAGGGCACCTTTACTGCCGGGTTTATGATTCAGCTTCGCAAACAGTGTGAAAAGAAATGTGTTTACTTAAGGTTTTATTGGATGCTTTCTTGTTCTGCTAACTACTCGAGGGGAATGGTGACTATAGCGGACCTCCTCACCAATACCAGTGACGTTTGTTGTGGCAACTGAAATACTGGGATGTGAAATGTTCCAGGGTGATTCCTGCAAACTACATCATAAATGTCATGTTCCAACAAAAACATGGTACCTAGCATTTAATGAACTACTGAATAATGAATTATTTTCTTCAGCTTTGATATGCCTTATTGAAAATTATTTAGAAAGTAAAAATGTTACATTCTTGTGCTATTGTTCATCGGTCTTCCCAGGTGGCACTAGTAGTAAAGAATCCACCTGCAATGCAGGAGACCTGGGTTCGATCCCTGGGTGGGAAGGATCTCCTAGAGAAGGAAAAGGCAACCCACTCCAGTGTTCTTGCCTGGAGGATTCCATGGACAGAGGAGCCTGGAGGGCTACAGTCCATGGGGTCGCAAAGAGTCAAACACAATTAAAGTGACTTAACACACACACTCTTGCTAATCAGTGATATTATGAATGTATTTCCTTATGCTGTTTTTACTAAAATTCATTTTTCCAGTCTTATAACACTAGCTGATAGTGTCATATATGGCCCTCAGATTATTTATTTAAAACTATTAAAGCTTACTTGGGGAAAAGGCATTGTTTTAACATAAATAGGAAATGCATATTTCTAAAATTGTGCATTCACCAGAAAAAAACTGTAAATGCAGTTACAAAGCAACGGAACTCATTTTCTTAGTTTTATAAAATAACCACATTTTTGGTCTGTGAAGCTTAGAAAACACAGATTAACCAGGTTAAAATAGGTATTAATTTTTTTAAATTTTCCTTCTAATAATAAATATAATTGCTGTTAACTATTTGAAAAATTATCAATTTGAAAAATTAAGATGATTTATAATCAACCATTTTTAAAAAGGAGGATTAGAACTAATTATCTTATGGGCTTCCCTGGTGGCTCAGTGGTAAAGTATCTGCCTGCCAAGGCAGGAGATGCAGGTTCAATTCCTGGGTCTGAAAGATGCCCTGGAAAAGCAAATGGCAACCCACTCCAATATTCTTGCCTGGGAAATCCCATGAACAAGGGAGCCTGGCAGGCTACAGTCCATGG
Source organism: Neotragus pygmaeus (assembly GCA_006410875.1). Taxonomy (NCBI): domain Eukaryota; kingdom Metazoa; phylum Chordata; class Mammalia; order Artiodactyla; family Bovidae; genus Neotragus; species Neotragus pygmaeus. The sequence goes on along the minus strand of SJYV01053452.1, from coordinate 121,759 downwards.
GGTTGCAAAAGAGTCAGATATGAGTTAGCAGCTAAACAACACCAACAGTTATCTAATATATTTCCTTCCAGTCTTTTTTTCAATTATTTTAAGTGAAATAAGAGCTTATTTTGCATTTTATTTATAATGTATTTATAAAAACAAATATGAGAACTGAATAAATTCCTGAAACAATCCTCTGTTAATTTGAGATAATTTTTATGTATTTCATAGTGTTAAAATGTAACCATCTTCTAATTCTTTGTAACTGTGCCATCTACTAACCATCTCTATTGATTTCTAAACAAATAAGCATGTTCATGACCACAAGTCACATTTTATTCTATAATTGTTCTTCCTTTTTCAGACCATTTCTTCCCCTATTCTCACTAGAGACTGAGGGCAAAGTTGCTCTTCTATTGACAGGATTCTGGTTTTGGACTCTGCAATGATTCACTTGGGTTGTGGAATTATTTCCCTTGAAAAGCGACAGGGGAGTGCTAAGATGGTAAAGTAATAATTACTTCCTTCGGCAGCAATAGTTTAGGGAAAAGCTCCAAGACATATGGGCTGAATATTTAGCAGACAGTGATAATGGTGAGGTCACAGATTCGACTCTGTGGGACGCCAGCGAAGCACTATTGCAAGGAAAATTGATTGAAATCTTTGCCCAAAAGAAAAGGGAAAGGCAACTACAAATACCAGAGTTAGGGACTCAAATGAGGAGCCTCCAAAAGGAGCATATTAAGAAGGGTAAGGCTAAAACTAATTGATTTAGAAAATGCCAAGGGGAAACTTAATAGGATTCTAAATGAGAGAATGGAGTATCTAATAAAGCTCAATAAGAGCAAGTTTTCCTCCCATGGCAATAAAGCAGATACTATCTTGGCCTGCGAACTTAGAGGGAGAACGCAATTGAGACTAATTAGGGAAATTATGGGACAAAAAGGGGCCCCACTGTAAACCCCATGAAACAAGAACCAGCATTATTCTTTATTATTCTTTCACAGACACATATGGCAGTAAAATGTGTGTGTTATTTTAAAGTTTCTAGACCCAGTTGATTGCCATAAAATGTAATCGGCTTCATTCAACGTGCTGTTTCTATTTCTGTGTCTTCATGTGACTCTGTGAACATAATAGGGGGTTTGGGACACAATGTAAAAAGTAATGTAATATTGTGCAAAGACCACTAGACTAGTAATCAGAAGACCTTTTGTCTAGCAGCAGTAGTGTTAGATGCTCAGTCGTGTCCGACTCATTTCTACCCCATGGACTGTTACATGCCAAGCTCCTCTGTCTATGGGATTTTCCATGCAAGAATACTGAAGGGGTTGCTATTCTCCAGGGGATCTTCCCAACCCAGAGATCAAACCCAGGTCCCCTGCATGGCAGCCAGATTCTTCACTCTCTTAGCCACCAGGGAAACAGAAGATCTTTTGTCTAATCTTGTTAAACAATTTTCTCCAGTTCTTACATAAAATTGAAAGCTCCTGAATCTTCTCCATCTGAGTTTGACAAAAGTAGTCATTATGTTATCCTTTCAAAACTATCAAAGATAGAGAGTAAAGCAATGCATGTATCAGAACTGTCAGAGACCCTTTGTGCCAAAGAAGAAATGAGAAAAGAAAATAATAATAAAATGATTAAACCTGTTCACTTAAGATGACCTGCTAAGTGTCACAGGGTAACTGATGAACTGTTATCCACATGAATTTTTATAGGGAAAAAAATCCCCAAATGCATCATCTTTGGAAGAACTGTATATATATATATATACATATATGTATTTTATCAAGAATGTATTTACACTTTTACATTTTTAAATTTAAAATATTACTGTGAGCAATAAGAATACCTTAAGTCTTTAAATATTTTCCCAATATCAAAAGCATTCTTAGTGTTTAATAGATTTTTAAAATATAATTTTGCTTGTTTTAACTGGTGAAAAAAAGGAAAATACTATTTTTTATTTTCTAACTCAATTTTATATCAGAGAGTGGAACTGATGCATAATGCATTTATTTATAAGTTGATTTTTGTCTACTTAACTGGAAGAATTGATACCAAAATAGACTCACTTAAACTATGCTATTATATATTCTGTATCATTCAGTTCAGTTCAGTTCATTCGCCCAGTCGTGTCCGACTCTTTGCGACCCCATGAATTGCAGCACGTCAGACCTCCCTGTCCATCACCAACTCCCGGAGTTCACTCAAACTCAAGTCCATCGAGTCGGTGATGCCATCCAGCCATCTCATGCTCAGTCGTCCCCTTCTCCTCCTGCCCCCAATCCCTCCCAGCATCAGAGTCTTCTCCAATGAGCCAACTCTTCACATGAGGTGGCCAAAGTAATGGAGTTTCAGTTTTAGCATCATTCCTTCCAAAGAAATCCCAGGGTTGATCTCCTTCAGAATAGACTGGTTGGATCTCCTTGCAGTCCAAGGGACTCTCAAGAGTCTTCTCCAACACCACAGTTCAAAAGCATCAATTCTTCGGTGCTCAGCTTTCTTCACAGTCCAACTCTCACATCCATACATGACCACAGGAAAAACCATAGCCTTGACTAGATGAACCTTTGTTGGCAAAGTAATGTCTCTGTTTTTCAATGTGCTATCTAAGTTGGTCATAACTTTTGTTCCAAGGAGTAAGTGTCTTTTAATTTCATGGCTGCAGTCACCATCTGCAGTGATTTTGGAGCCCCCCCAAAATAAAGTCTGACACTGTTTCCACTGTTTCC